>CM049373.1:10423836-10791336 GCA_026937815.1 Etheostoma perlongum
TGTGCAGTACAACGAAAATATTGAGTTTTTTGAAAATTAAACCATGTAAATCTATTCTGGTACAACCTCTAAATACAATTATGAACCTGAAAATAAGCATAATAGGAGCACTTCAATACAGTGCAGGTAATGCACTTCAGATCTCATAAATCAATCTGCACTCTTAAACACTCAAACTGCATTACCATAATATCACTGATGAATATTAATTTAGACTTGAGGTTCACTGTAATGAACTACACAACTCAAGCATGGTTCTAACGGATTTCCATGGAAGGAAATTAATGGAAACTGGAATGCCTCGAGTCCAATGTCTTATAAAAGTCAAATTTAAAGAAGACAACTGACAGTCATTACCTTTATTTGGTAACAGTTTACTTAACAGTATCGACATAATCATGAGATGACACTTTCATAACTATGACATGACACTGCCATGAACGTGTCAAACTTTATAAACATGTCAAACGTTTATGACTTCTGTCATTAAGTGTCATTCAGTTTTCGTCATGACAAGTTGACGTTGTTTGGGTTGTTTTGATTACGGCAACTTGACCTTACTAGAAGTTGTCTTGGTCATGACAAGTTGACATTAAATATGTTTGGGATGTGTTTGTAATGACTGTAATGATTATTATAATTAGATGTGCAATATTAGAGACCAATTCCAGCACTTTGTCAAATAAATGTGTGACAGGATACTGTACAAAACTGGTTGTCATGTGTAGTCCAGGCTTAATAAACACACTTCATCTTTATTTTATTTTGAGACAATCCTTTTGTTTTCCAAGTTATTAAAATGTGGTCAACAGCAAAATACTGTATATGGGAGAAAATAGTGGAAAAGACGGACTGGGTGGCGGGGGGGACGTTGTTGAACGTCAAAAAATTTACGTTACCTTAAAACAGCGTGTAGTTTTTAGTTTTTCTTTTTAGAATGTCACATCACACTTTCAGCCACTATGGTCAGAAACATTGTGCCAAAATAGGAATAATAAAGTCGCTGTCAACAGCTACCGACTGTTACCTTAAAACCATCCAGCAAATAGACAGTATCGTAGGGAGGTTACCTGAAACTGGTGATTAAACGTCACTGCTCATTTTAGACAAAACAAAATGCTGAGTTAACATTACTAGTAAGGTTTTTCATGTTGGTTTTGAGCAGTATGCACGCCCACTAACCTGGAAAATGGTTTTAAAACAGTAACTAAGCAGCGTGTCGGAGTAATACAGCTTCTCCTGCAGAGGGGAGGCAGAGGGACCGCAGCGTTTGCTAACGTTAGCTTCTGGGGTCTGATAAACAGTAAATTCATCAAATTCAGTTTTTTTTTCTAATTTTTTGCTATTTTCCAATAAACTGTAACTGTCATATTTCACGGGACCTACATGAGTGCAGATTTTATGTCGCAATCTGGCCGCCATCAACATAATATGGAGGAAACACTGGTACCTCTTTGTAAATAGAGCAAAAGAGAGCCGTTCCTGAATCCACTGTCAAATTCCCAGCTCAGTTGGCTGGGTGGCGAGCTACAGGATGAATTTAGACGGATTGCCCTGGATTCCTTATTCATGGTGGAAGGACAAACAGAAACCAAACTCATATGGACCCCAACATCTCTGAACTCTAGTCATCAAAGAACATTTGAGCTCATAGAACTGAGAAGGGTTTCTTTCATGTGCCCACTATTATTTAATTTGTTATTTTTCATACATACAGTATGTTCATCTACACTTCAATCTAGTTTTCTTCTGGTTCTGGTCCAAATTTACACTGGTATCAACTACATAAGGGAAGTTTGGGGTCCCCTACTGGAGCTGCTGCCCCCGCGACCCGACTCCGGATAAGCGGATGAAGATGGATGGATGGATGGATGGATCAACTACATAACACTACTGTCAAAGATTTTTACATCACATGATAATGTGTTAGGAAGGTAATTTGGTATGAAATGGCACTTCTTAAGACATGTCTTATCCTTCATATCTTAATGACAAATCAAAATGGTACCACTTTACTTGAGGTCTAATAATCTATCCATTACATAATAATAGTGTCATGACAACCAGTTTTGTACAAGATCCTGTCACACATCCACTTGACAAAGTGTTAGAATTGGTCTCTAATCATGCACATCTAATTATAATAATCATTATGTCAACATGTCATGAATACAAAAAGAGGTGGATTTTCTGTTTATGTCAGGTTGTCATGACAAAGACATCCCAAACATATTTAATGTCAACTTGTCATGATGAAAACAACGTCCCTTTGATTAATGTCAACTTGTCATAATCGAGACAATCCAAACAATGTCAACTTGTCATGACGAAAACCAAATGACACTTAAATGACAGAAGTCATAAACGTTCATGACAGTATTATGTCATAGGTATTCAAGTCACGTTATGTCGACACTGTCAAATAAAGTGTTTCCCTTCGTTTTGTGTAAATAGAAACAGTCCTCCAACCTTCCACGGCAAAACAGAGCTCTTACTTTAATTTTTACAAGACCCTGCTACAGGACCAAAAAGGACCTATTGGCAATAAATGAGCTGGCTTTTCCCCAGGGATTTGCAAACCTGGTGGCCCCTCGGGCCTCAGTTGCCCCCCCACCGGGCCGCAGCCACTAGGAATTATATACATTCTTTTTTTTAAACTACAGTTTTTTTTATGGCTTGGTTGGAAACTTAGACCTAGTCATATCTTCTAATCTTCAGTAAGCGTTTAGCACTGACTTAAGGTAGGGCCGTATGGAATCTTCCTTATAGCCTTTTTAAATACTCAAGCTGGGCCCTTGTCGGAAAAAACAATTGCCACCGTGCTAAACTTTTCTGTATGAAAGCCTGATGAGCCAGACGGTTAACTAAAAGTCAGTGATTGATAAGGCAAGATAGCCTAGTTTTTAAACTGCAATGAAAGCCCTTACTGTACAGTAGGTCAATAACCATTGGCTGGCCGCCATTTGTTTAATAAGTCACTTTTGTTAATGTCGCTACCGAAGCCTTGGCATATGCATTTTGGCCAGCTCATGTTTCGGTTTATGAAGCACTTAGTTTGGAACCAACGCTGCCTGCTATACTGTATTTTATAATGTAAATGGATATTTTCTGACTTGTAACAAAAAGAAGATTTAAGTACATTTTGAAGAGGGACTAAGAAACCAAATGGACACAATTAACATCTGTATGCTGACATTTTTACCTTAATACTGTCCAACTGCTGTGGCAGGATCCGCAGAAAATCGTCTGGGAGATTTCCGAGCAAAGGAGGGTTCCAGTTCCGGTAGCTTCTGACCTGCTGGTGACCTGGAGGTGGCTGGGCTTCAAATCTATGAGAGCCCATAGAGGAACAGGACACATTAGTAACTCTACCAACTGCATTAGGTACATTATCAACTTACCTCTACCTTGCTCAAACTTCTTTTAATTATTTACATCCTTTAAATTGCCCACTCACAAAATCACAAAGGGTGGCCAGAGAAAGGGAACTTCTATTCCCATATTTCATCAACAGAAAAAAAGAACGTATGAAGAGACACAATGAGTTCAAAGCATGCCTGAGCCCGACCCAGAATACATCTGTGTATTTGCCGCCACACACACACACACACACACACACAGCTGTTGCGGCGAGCTCAACAATAGAGTTCACAAATACCTTGTAGAGTAGGCTGTTGTGTGTGTGTGTTGAGTCTTTAATGACCCTCAGGGACTTTCTAGAGACACTGCTGGATGTATAGCACCTGCAGGCTGGGCAGCTCAGACACTAATGTGCTGAGTAGACATGCACCGCAGGTGTCAAACATTCACACACATTGCGAGAGGTAGTCAGATATCCAGCAGCAGTCCCGCGCAGGGCTCTGGGTAAATCCTAATTGCAAAACCACTTAAAGAATTGGTACAGAATTTGGTACAGCCATGGTTCATATTTGATGCAATGAATTGTTCCCCTCACTTTTCATCTAGCATCCCCATTAGCTCAAAAGGTCTATATGTCCAAAAGAGAAGAACTCCAAGACCATCAGCCAATTCAGGAGCATTGAGGGGAAGATTATCTTCTCAGTCATAGTGAGAAGATGACCAACCGCTTGATGAAGACTGGCTACATTGATACTAGCTGCCAGACGGCGGGGGTCCCATGTTTCCCAGGCTGCGTGAAACAGGCCACCATGATTTTGGAACAGACCCAGACCGCTAAGCGGGAGAAGAAAGATCCGCCCGTCATCCCGCACGTCATGGTGATGGTAATGGTAAATGGACTCCATTTATATAGTGTTTTTCTAGTCTTAGTGACCAGTCAATCATTCATTTATACACTGGTGACCATTATATGGAGGTGCCACTTGCTCATTAGATAAACAGTCAAGGTACACTTTGATAGGATTCACTTCCTCAGGAAAGAAGAATCTGCAGATACCGTCTGCAGGACACCAGCACCACCTGTCACCATGGGTGGAGTAGAGAAGTTAGGCAGGCAGCTCCATTTTCCAGGAGAAATCTGTAGCGCCACACTACAGTCAAACATGGTGCTGTGGGCTGCGTCCACAATATCAGTGCTGCTGGTCAAGTTTACAATGCCATGGGAAGTGTTTTGTGTCTTGTATTCCTCTTTTTTCTCCTTCATGCTGTAACGGATGCTGGTAACTTTAATTTCCTTGCAGGAGTCATCCCAAAGGGATTAATAAAGCTAAGTCTAAGTATAAGGAACGGCAGCAAAGGGACCAAGCTGAAATCAAACCCCTGGAAGCAATAGATGGAGTGATGTTTCCCGTTTTCTGTATGGGACTCTGAAACTGCGTTAAAAAAAGCGCACCTACAAGTCTGATCGCCGGTTACATGATTGGCCACAGCATTTCACGTCAGTGTGACGTCAGGTTGCGTTTCTCCAAAAGTTGAATCCGTCTAAACTTTTCACGCGTTCCACTGAGTTTATATTCCGCTCCTCCCTGCGACCCCAGGGCTGCAGCATAAACGCA
The DNA here is from genome assembly GCA_026937815.1 of Etheostoma perlongum. Classification (NCBI taxonomy): domain Eukaryota; kingdom Metazoa; phylum Chordata; class Actinopteri; order Perciformes; family Percidae; genus Etheostoma; species Etheostoma perlongum. The sequence goes on from CM049373.1 coordinate 10,428,813, forward strand.
CTACCCCCATTCAAAATTAATGAAAAGACCTGCATTGCCCCTTGACCGTCTAAGGGCCGCCGCAGTGAGTGCTACACCTTAAGGCACTGGTAGGAGGGCCAGATTACCCTTTACCACCTAAAAACCCTCCACCCATTTGATAAAGTCAGAGGTACACTAATTTGGTAAATAAAACCCAAAGAGGACAAAAAGCCTTCAAAGTGGCTCTAAGGCTTCAGCTCCATCTATGTAAGAGTCCACTCCCTCCCTCCCTCCCTCTTACCTTGGCGGGGGTGTTGGAGGGGCTTCTGGGTATTTCCTGTCATAAATGTGCATGTCGTATGTTGGCGGAGAGTAGACTGGAGGCGGTTCCTCGTCTGAGCTGTCAGGTTCCAGTGTTCTCTCCAGAATCTAGAAAGAAACAGACAGCTCAACACAAGCCTTATTTCATGCACTAGAATTTGGCAATAATTCCACTTTGATTCCATATTTTGAATTTAAATGTTTGGACATTGTGAGCAATCAGCCCTACAGCACACACAAACTCAAAAAGCAAAAGCATTTTCATGCCTGAGTGTTTTGATGGTCTGTTATGGATACAGAAAGGCCGTTAGGAAATACATTATAGTTTAATGCTTAGCTTGGGATCAAATTCAGTTTTTTCTAAATCAATTACTGCTTAGGTCAGCATAATCTCTAGCAGGTCATGAAGCCGTGGGTCATTGACCTGTGACTGAAGAACCAGCACCCTAATTATCATCGATGTAATGTATGACATCATGCATGTTACACAATACTAGGAGAACAGTAGGAACTCTAAAAATTACACCAGCCTGTTTTAATCTGCAGAAAATTGCAAAAAAAGTTTTTTTTCCATTAGCTCACTGAATGTAGCAACTTCTCATGTTCATGTGATTGGGCGCCAACCGAAATTTTATGAACCTGAAAATAATTTTTTTATTTAATTTTACAATTTTAATTTATTTTTTAATAACATTTGTTGTTAAAAAAACGGTTTTAAAAGAGATTTAATAAAAGGTTTATTGTTAGAGATTTTACTTTGCTATTAATGCTCAAAGTGTTTATACTGCTTTATGTTACAGACCTAATTGTTTTAATTTGTGAACTTTGCCTTTCCTTGTACATGTGTCAGTTCACACAGAAACTTTGGATGTAGCTGGCTTAACAGCAGGTTTCCTTATTTGCTTACTTCCTATTGTGTTAGTGTCTATGCCCTCTTAATTGAATTGATTTAATTGATCACCTCTGTGTTGTATGTGTGTATGTCCTTTTGAACTCAAATGTCATCCTGTTGTCTTGTGTAGTGTGCGGTTATAGGTCGCACATGTTTCTGCATACATTGTGTAAAACTTACTTCACTCATACTATAAAAAGGCTGCACTGAAGGAGAATGTTAGAGTTGGTCTGGAGATTGTCAGGGGTGACACTCAACAGCTCTCCTTGCAGGACAGCAAGTAAAACTTGTCGTGTCTCCTGTCTTCTGTGGATTACTGGAAAAGTCTTGGTTACGAACCTGTGGGTAACTTTCAAAGTACCCAACATTTATACATACCAAAGATTGTTGGGATCGTATGCTAGTTTTCCGACTTAACATTTAAGGACTGTCACCAATGTGTATTTGAATTTTTATCCATCTCAAAATGTTTCTGTCTGGGAACCCTACCGGTAATAATTGAAATATGGGGTTTGGTTAATATGGTCAACCACCCCATCAAGCTGGGCTTGCATTAAATTCCCCTGTGGTGTTGGTGCTCTAGGACCCTTTCAGTTAAGGCTGGGCAATATATCATATTGATGTAGGAGACTAGATATTGTCTTAGATTTTGGATATCGTAATATGTAATGAATGTCTTTTCCTGGTTTTAAAGGCTGCATTACAGTAAAGAGATGTACACTCACCGGCCACTTTATTAGGTACACCTGTCCAACTGCTCGTTAACACTTAATTTCTAAGCAGCCAATCACATGGCGGCAACTCAGTGCATTTAGGCATGTAGACATGGTCAAGACAATCTCCTGCAGTTCAAACCGAGCATCAGTATGGGGAAGAAAGGTGATTTGAGTGACTTTGAACGTGGCATGATTGTTGGTGCCAGAAGGGCTGGTCTGAGTATTTCAGAAACTGCTAATCTACTGGGATTTTCACGCACAACCATCTCTAGGGTTTACAGAGAATGGTCCGAAAAAGAAAAAACATCCAGTGAGCGGCAGTTCTGTGGGCGGAAATGCCTTGTTGATGCCAGAGGTCAGAGGAGAATGGCCAGACTGGTTCGAGCTGATAGAAGGGCAACAGTGACTCAAATTATCACCCGTTACAACCAAGGTGGGCAGAGCATCTCTGAACGCACAGTACGTCGAACTTTGAGGCAGATGGGCTACAGCAGCAGAAGACCACACCGGGTGCCACTCCTTTCAGCTAAGAACAGGAGACTGAGGCTACAATTTGCACAAGCTCATCGAAATTGGACAATAGAAGATTGGAAAAACGTTGCCTGGTCTGATGAGTCTCGATTTCTGCTGCGACATTTGGATGGTAGGGTCAGAATTTGGCGTCTACAACATGAAAGCATGGATCCATCCTGCCTTGTATCAACGGTTCAGGCTGGTGGTGGTGGTGTCATGGTGTGGGGAATATTTTCTTGGCACTCTTTGGGCCCCTTGGTACCAATTGACCATCGTTGCAACGCCACAGCCTACCTGAGTATTGTTGCTGACCATGTCCATCCCTTTATGACCACAATGTACCCAACTTCTGATGGCTACTTTCAGCAGGATAATGCGCCATGTCATAAAGCTGGAATCATCTCAGACTGGTTTCTTGAACATGACAATGAGTTCGCTGTACTCAAATGGCCTCCACAGTCACCAGATCTCAATCCAATAGAGCATCTTTGGGATGTGGTGGAACGGGAGATTCGCATCATGGATGTGCAGCCGACAAATCTGCGGCAACTGTGTGATGCCATCATGTCAATATGGACCAAACTCCCTGAGGAATGCTTCCAGCACCTTGTTGAATCTATGCCACGAAGAATTGAGGCAGTTCTGAAGGCAAAAGGGGGTCCAACCCGTTACTAGCATGGGGTACCTAATAAAGTGGCCGGTGAGTGTACTTTTCTGAACTCACCTGACTGTTCTAACTATTCTAATATTTACCTTAACCCACTTAGTCATTGGATCCAAATTGAGGATTATCGCAATATCAACATATTTGGTCCTGTTCTCATGATATCTGATTTACTCCATATCACCGAGCCCTACTTTCCACTGACCTCTGCTGGGATGCTGTCATCAGAGTCTGAACTGTCATCGGAGCCTTGTCCATCAATACTCATCTGGAGCAGCTGGTCAATCGTAGCGTCCACTGCCCCGTTGTTGGAGCGCAGGACGCACTCAATCACCTCATAGTCCATGGAGGGGAACATTGTCTTGAAGTCCTCCATGGCCTGGTTGAACTCCAGGCGTCGGACCTGCCGGCTGGACCTGCTGTTGTTGAGCTGCCCCTGCCCACCGCTGCCCCCACCGCCACTTCCGCTGCTTCCGGAGCCTCCATTGCTGCTGCTGCGCTTGAACAGGCTAGTCATCCTCAGGGCCCGGCTGCCTCGGCTGCTGCCAACCTACTGATAGGATGGCTCTTCTTTTCTGTCACCAACACAAGCACTTTGGCCACTTCAGTCTCACTTTCTTTCCACTTTTCCCACACTTAGTTTCTCATTCTACCACAAAACATGGCAGCCTTTTGATGAGAGTTTAGAAAAACTTGTTCCCCCCCCACCCCCCACCCCAATGCTACTCGTTATTCAGCTGCATCCGGCATGGTTGACTGTATTACAGGCAAGCAGGGGTGGGAAGAGACGGGTTGTCACCAGGTAAAGATTAGAGTCAAAATCCGTCAGGAAACACACATAGCTACATCCCAGTCATCAGCACCTACAGAGAGAGAAACCACATACAGCGTGTTAGTAAGAGCTAGCACAAACACAAACTTGATAAAGTTCTGTTATCTCTTAAACTACATCATTGCTTCTCGACGGAGACCCAGAGTTTTGCTGAGTTTCATTCTACAGTAGCTCAATAATGGACTTTAGATGTCTTCACCACCACTAGTAGGTACTGGATCCAAAGAAACCAGAAATCAAGCAGCACAGAAAATCATTAAGTGCAAGATATATTGATTCAATATTGTTATCACAATATCACGTTGCCCATTATTATCAACTCATTGTTGTTTTCGCAATATATCGAAAGTGTCCAATGTGTGTGCAATAATTTGTTTATTATATGGCGTCCCATCCGTTGGCTGTGTGGCTTAGTTGTGTTTGATTTAGAGTCCGTGTGAAACTTGTTTAACTGGCCAGTTACCGTGCTACCAGCACACGTTAGAGCATGGGGCCACTATGTGACCAACCCTATGTAGGATACCATGTGTGTGTATATTTCAACAGTGACAGTGTAAGTGAAAAAACAGAGACAACAGAACGAATCAGAGAAGAGAAAAAAAAAAAGTTGTGTCCTGTTCTCTTTATTTTATACTATCCAATCAGTCCAACATGTCCTGTTCTGTAGAGTAGAGATATTCCGATACTAGTATCAGAAATACCTCAGATACTGCCAAAAATGCTGGCATCGGTATCGGCGAGTACTGGAGTCCAAGCACCGATCCGATACCACATCAATTATTAGAAATAGGAATCTATTTACTGGTTAGCTCGGACACAGGTCTTCTTCGCCGCTCTTAAAATAGTTGTGCTGCTGTTTTAGAGGGGTGAAGAAGAATTGATCACCTAACGCCTCCTTAAAAGAAGCCAACATTAGCGCATCGTGTCGGCAATACTTTACAGTGGATGTTCCCACCAGTAAGACGGCGATATGCAAAGAAGCAATTTCGAGGGGTGGCACGAGTGTTGCAAATTTCAACACCAGCTACGTAATTAAACATTTGAAGACGCGCCACGCTAAAAAGAGCAAAACGAATTTACGAAAGCTAAGGGGGGAAAAAAAGAAAAGGACAAACTGCAGCATACCCACAGCACAAGCATCAGAATCGGTATCGGGAAGTAAAAAATGGTATCGGAACATCTCTTCTGTAGACATGGTCCTTATTTATTCATTCATTCATGTTGTACCAGTCCAGTCAGTTGAAATAAACCTTGTACGTTGTAAGAAAACTTGTTTAATTAGTTATGAATCTATTTTGATACATTTTCCCGTAACTTTTGTAATTTTACATGTTTAAATATATTAAAATATAAATAATCAATATCACATTGTCAATAACACTAAATTGGAAAAACAGCTGTAACATTTTCTTGTGTACGCTAAATAACGGACTTGGACAAATATTTAAGAATTGTAGAGGTCAGAAGGGAGAAGCTAGCTGCGCTTTCTCTTAACCCATTTGCAATGTCTGCTTCTCCCTTCCTTCCCGTTTCACTGTGGCGTTATTGTAGCTGGCGGCTGCCCAGTGCCACATGGCAGTGCCAGGCCCCATCCACAGCTAATAAACAGAGCCCCTCTCTTAGACTCCCATTGACTAAAAGTCTGGCTTTGATGTAAACAGATGCCCACCCTAAAAGCCGTGTGTGTGTTCACAAAGCAGTGTTTCCCCTAGGATTTTTTCCAGAGGGTGCGGTGACTCTCCCCCAAACAGCGCTCAGCAGATGAGGTAAATAATTGAGAAAGAAATTTTTTTAAAAACTAATTAAAACCAAACAGCCAATGCGCTTGTTCACAGTCATTTAGTTGTTTCCTGTATATAGGTAGTTTCATTTAAAAGAAATAATGACACTTGAGTAATTTCTGTATAAAAAGGGTTGAAGATGGTCCTATTTTTACACTTTTTCTGCGGACAATACACACTATGCGCTGCTCTCATGCCGGTTGCAGCCAGTTTCCTTAATTAAAGTGAAACACTGCAACACCATGGCTGCAGTCAAAAAGTAAAATCACCTAAAAGTGGAGTTATGTTTTCTCTGTCAACTTTCAAATTAGTTTTGCAGTTTAAAAATGTCCCACGATATCAGCTACCGTGACATTACTGCGTGCATGAAAACATTTACAGTTACTCATTATTACAATAATTCTTTGAAGAAACATGTATAAATCACTACAACGCATCATTTAAAAGCAATAGCCTATATAGACTATAGAAAGGGTGCAAATAGCTTATTTGGGTTGGTGTGGGTGGAGTGTTTCAGCCAATGGATTTTAATGCCATTGGAGCAGATTTGCGCAGTCTCACATAATAGTCCTACTTTTACACATGGAAATAATAATGTAGTCATATCTGTAGTGAGTTTTTAAACAAAACAAACTGTATATATTGAAATAAGCCATGGGGCAAACGGGTAACTTGTTTCAGACTTTACTCTGGGCTATAAATAAACTAATGTCTGGTGCACTGTGTAACTTTGGATTCAGAAATCCATTCATTCACAGTTCTGAAGACACATACTGCCTTATGTCATGTGTTGGAGAGGAGATTAAAGTTCTCACATTAACCGGTTCATTAAACCATTCAAAACAGTCCCATAACGGACATGCATTATTAGGCCTATAGATGTGAAGCAATGTCTCACTAAAAATAAAAAGCACACATGGTGCTTACAGGATTACGGTGCTCCTGCGCACTATGTTAATTATGAATAGCGAAATGGTAATGTGCCGCTTTAAAATGTGGACATGTGGGATGGCATTATCTCCTTTCCTTTTGTAAAGGATGGTCCAGTGTGTCTTATGCTAAATGAGGTAACAAAGGAAGCAATAAAGCTTTCCTTTTCATTTTTTTTTTTTTACATCTTGTACGGTTCTTATGGCAGCCACTTAACTACTTCCGGGTCATTTCTCTCCGTTAGGAAACCAAGCAAATTTGCCTATTCGACCGCAGCCCAAGGAGACACTAAATGAGTGTGATACAGGAACTGAAAACAGTCTCATTACTCTGGTCACTTATAAATATTACTTAAAATGGAGTAAGACCTAACCCTAAAAAGGCACTGGTCGGGGGCCCTGACCAAAGATCTTCTTACAGTGTTTGCATCTGATCAATCACGTTTTCACTCCAAAACTTATAACGGCCACCATGTTCAAGCTTAACCACGGCTGCAAAGTTGTTTCTCTTTAACATATTAGCAAACCAGTTAGCCATCTCCCAGTGTCCGCTGTCGCCCTGGCAGGAGTGAAGGAGGACGACGATAGGCTTCGTGCTGCTCCTGGCTAATTTCAGGCAAAGACTGTTTTGTTGTATGTAGCAACGGTTTACATATCCAGTTTCCCGTTTTCAGTGACGAATAGATTACTGCCGCCTGCTGGCATGAAGTTGTTTCCTCCTGCGCAGGCTAAAAACGTACATGCTAGTCTTTGTGGTGTGTTTAAGTGCTACTGTCTGGCCAAGGCACAAGCAATGTGATGCAACGCCATAGTAAGCTTTCGTCGCCACTAGTTCTCTGCCGTCTGCTTGGTGACTTCAAACTATTTCAACCTTTTCAAAACGATGAACAGTATTCTCCTGACACACTATCAGAGACGTTTAATGTTTCAGCCACAGAATGAGAGCACACAAGTATAAATGTGGATGTGATACCACAAATATATCTGTCAACATCACATCAATCTGTACTGAAGAACCATCCTATATTTAGCACACAATCCAGAACTATCTGCCCCCAGAGAGAGAGTGAGAGATTGTGTGTGTGTGTACTGTTCAAGTGTATGAGAAACCGTTGCTTACAAGTTGAACAAAAAATAAAAAAAATCTAGAAGTCTTTCTTTTGACGAGCTACAAAAAGGTACAGTACATGAGCAGTAAAAACTTCACTGTCTGAACAGGTACACATTGGTGGTAGAGTGTCACACAAACACGTACCACCTGACTCACAGCTCAACACTAAGCCTTGTGTGTCACTTGCCACCGTGCAAGTAAGCCTTAATCTCTGAACTCCAAGTGTATAGCCATTTAGAGGTGATGTTGATTTTCATATGCACACTTGCCTTCTTTTAATGTCTTCTCCCTTTGGTTGCTTACCTGAAATAATAATAATAGCTGTGTGTATGTGGTACCTTGAGAGGCTTAATCTGGCCTCACCTGTTGCCAAGTGTATGCTTGTGTAAATCCATTAATCTCATGAGAACACCAATGTTGTACTGCCTCCCCCGCTCACTGATTTACACAATGTCTTACCTGGCAGATTAGTTGTCATTCTGCAGCATCACTGACGATTACATTATGTTTAATTACCTATTGAAATTTGATAGGGTAAAATACTTTGATAGTTGAATTTAGAGTCACAGAGCCTCTGTGCAGCAGCTGGGTTTACCGCCAATTAAATATATGCTTTAAAGAACTTTTTCAGAAAAACTACCTTAATAACCAGAGGTGGTCAGAAGGGATGTAACAATAAACTCAACCCGCAATTCGATACAAATGATTTAATTTCCATGTGTGATTTAAAAATATACACATAAATCTGAGTTTCTATTTTGTACATACAGGATTTGTCACACACAAGTTTGAATGAAGTGTTTTTATTTTGTAGTTATTCCATGCTTAAGCCCTAAACATGCTTGTGAACTAGAGTGCGGATCGGGCCGGATTTTTCTGTCCGAGCCCGGCCCGCGTCCGACAGAGCAGTAACCGAACCCGACAGGCATTAAGATATTTCTGTCCGAGCCCGACCCGAGCCCGACACAGTTAAAATCGCATTTGTTTCTCATACTAATGACACATGTACGTTTGTTTGTGTGGAAAGCCGCTTTTATTAAGCAATTGTAGGAAGGCATTCGGAAATGTCAACAGATGAGCGCATCAATGCACAGCTGACTTTCCTTCGTTTTCAATAGTTTTAAAATCTCCTGCGGCCAACTTCTTTTTAACATCTTCCATCGTTGCGCTGCCACATGTAGCTTAATACGCACGTCTTTCGTTGTCACAGCACACAGGAAGACGGATGTTAGGGTAATATTTGACATTTATTTTAAGCTGTTTTAAATTCAAAATGTTCAATGCCTTATCGCGCTGATGTGACCGAGCCCGACCCGAACCCGAGCATCCTTTCTAAAAATCTGTCCGAACCCGGCCCGACCCGTCGGGTACCGTCGGGTCCCGTCGGGCTCGGGTTGGGTATCCATCCTCTATTGTGAACCTCACCTTCTCTCAGTGATCTTCCATGTCAGAGACTCAGTCATGTTTAAAGGTGGAGAATTGGCTTCTTAGAACATGAAACATGAGCTGGTCACATGTAATGTGATAAAGTAGATCAACAGCCTTTATGTGCCTAATTATTTGATGTATGCCTTATTAGATCATGTGTACATATATACAAAACTTTCTTTTTCTTCCTTTTGGAGTGCTATTTTTGCACGCAAATTCAGTAGCGACAACAAATACTGTTGTGATTTTCTGTTGTGTCCTAAAGTATCCTCGACATACTACACTCGTAACGTAGTCAGTAAGTAGAAAATTAATATCCGGCGAATATCAAACCTACTGCTAATTTAGCCTATACCCGCTAAATAAGTGGGTCAGTTAACCTCTGCATCCCTACTACATAATAACTGTTTACTGACAAGTTTGACATAACAACATCACCAAAATGTGCTATGTTAATATTGCATTCACAACTGGTTGCACCAAAATGACAAACGTATGAAGAAGTAGGCCTTAAGTTATTGCAGGTTAAAGTCAAGTTTTACAGTATTTTCACTTTTTGTTGCTAGAATTACCTTGTTCCCCCTTTGGGGTAATGCTGTTGAGTGTCCACCTACATCCAGAGTCCAACCCAAGTAGAAAACATCACAGCTTATGGCGTTTTTCCACTGCTGGTAACAGCTAGAATCGCCTTGTCTCGACTCATCTCTACTCAACTCGACGCATTCTGCGTCCGTTTTCCATTGCAGATTGAGTAACCAGCCACGGTCCGTCTGGTGGGCGTTCGATGTACGATGGGTGAAATCTCTGGTTCTGACCTGCTGGGCTTCGTATAATCTTTATGACAGTCATGGCTTATGACAATGACTGGGATGCATCTGGGACAGCAAAGCTGGGGGGACACTGTCAGAGGGCGCAGAGGAAGAAGACCGGGATGTACGGGACGGTTTGATGCGCTACTTGAATAGCTAAATAAAAACTTTTCTTTGATATAGTGTCTTGTTTTTTTAAAGGAACAGTGTGCAATATTGGAAACGACATGCAAAAGACCCTAATAGCCCTTAATATTGAACAGTTGAAAAGTTGAAAACCAAAAGAGGCGATTACAGTCGAGGCGAGTCGAGTAGATACCACGCAGTGGAAAACCGCCATTAGTGATGGAAGTCAATGCAGAAGAAGCACATGCCTTAGAAGACAGCTAACATGTGGACCAAAAGTCATATCTTGGTATTTTCTACAAAGTGGGCTAAATGTTCAGTTGAAAATCAAAGCCACAGATGTCACACACATTTTTACTAAAACGGACTGATTGTGACGTGGTCCCCTTCCCTGTTTGAAAATATAGCTACAGCTGCAACACATGTACGTGAAAATAAAATAAAATAAACATGCATTAAAAGGTCTAGGGCTGGCCCTGGTATAAAAGATCAATCTAATATGCTACACTGCCCAAAGCGGTACATTTAAGGGGAGGGTATTTTGACAGGAACAGTTGACAAAATAAGAAGTTGGTTTAACCTAAATACTTTGCACTTTATTTAAAAGTACACAATTCGGGGGTTGTAAAGGCTCATAACCTGTGTTCCATTGTACGTGTCGACATGCAGGGCCACATGAAAATAACTTTGTTATTTTTAAGCGTGGCATAACCTTACCTTAGCTGTAACAACGTTCCATGGAAGCGTTCCCTGTAATAAATGTGCTGCTAACTGGCTAACGGTAATCTCCAGCTATTAGCCTCCTCAGAACTGTCAAATGTTGGGTGTAAATATCGTGATTAACGTTAGTCGTCTGAACGAAATTACTAAATATCGACTGTAACTTTAACTTAGCTAGCTAATGTTGCAATAGCCAATGTTAGCAGCGACCTTAGCTAGTTAAACAATGTTTAGCCGCGATGTGTTACCGTTAGCTGTTCTAGCTAGCGAACTGATCACAACCAGGCACATCAGGTCCTCCGGACAGAGGATTGTAGTTTACCGTTAACGTTAGAAGGCCTCGGTCAGTAACTCTCAGTCACAGCATCGAACCCATATTACCTCTGTCAAAATATGTCAACGAATTCAAGACATAAATGTTACGCTCGTTAATTTTCAGTGTAAGAAATGCACTTACTATTAAAAACCAGACTTTTTCATCGCCGTGTTTGTGTTTACAAAGAGGAGTGATGAACTAGGCGAAACATTCACATCAAAGCCAGTAACGTTAGATAAAGCTGTATGTTGTCAAACGGGTCCTTCGCAGAAAAAACACCAGAGCAATGTTAGCGTTAAGTTACTTACTAACTGAGGCGCAGACGGTTCATCGAAACAGATATCCACAGGAGCACAGCTGAGCAGAAGGACTGTGGTTTTTGGCATTGTAATTGGAACCAGAAGGATACTGTCCCTATGCCATTAAATTCAGCTGGTGACCGGATGTGTCAGGTCAGCCACAACAAACTCAAGCTTCAAAATAATAGGCATGCGTGGTATATATATGCCCTTTTAAACCTCAAATATTAGGCATGAAAGTTAAATAAAAGTTGTGTTTTACTGACTCCTAGCTTTCCAAAAAATATATATGTCGTTGTTTAGATTTTGTATTGATATTTTAAATTTATTCGCCAGTTTGTTGTATTGGTGACTACAATATGGTGTGACGTGAAAGTTGTGTGAAAAGTAGAAATACATCAATCTAATTATGGTATGCTCATATACTCATTTTGTGCATCCACCCACATTTATTTAAATTTCTCTATAGCTCAACAGTCCCGCCCCTCGTCCAGAGACCTTGTGTTCCGAAAGTAAATTTCCCATTCATTTCTCCCATTTCTTGCTGTCATTCCCCGATGTAAGTCGAGTGCAGATTTGAGTTGAGAATGCTCAGACTGAAATTGTTTACGGCATAGCGTGTCATACCCTCTTCTCTAAGCGAAGCTCCCTGCGCCATTTTGATACTACCAAGCCATCACCCGCCGTTAGCATTCCATTGACTGCCATTCAATTTGGTGCCACTTTGACAGCAAATACCTTTACATCTGAAGCGTTTAAAGACTCTATTTGTCTATTGTTAATTACTAATGTTAACTAGCATTCCAGTTAGCAATAATTAGCCTGTGTCTATGTTATCTCCTTACATATACCTACAATCTCTACAAGATTGGGAATAATTGAGACTTCTCTTGGCACAGCTACCAGAAGACTTACAACTTTCAGACACGTTGCTCACGTCACATCTACATTGTCGAGCTCAGTTGGAGGCTGCGCAGTAACGCTCTGCCATCACCGGAAAAGTTCTTCACTGTGCCTCACAAGTGCCTTCAGTGGCCTCCGTCCAGAACAACGGGATCTGTTGGTCCATTTCATTAACTGTCTATGGTCATACCCGATGAGAGTCGATTCAGACCGGCTCTGGTCGAATGCAGATCAACACTCTATGCAGATGTTAGTTGCGCATGCTCAGATTTAAACGGTTTACGGGGTAATGTGTCATACTGAAATTTGTGAAATCCATGAAATGATAAACTTTTCTCATTACAAACAATAGCAAGATGGAAATCATTTCAAAAACGTTTTAGGTATCTATGATTGTTTGATTGTTAATGTTAGCTCAAAATGCTATTCAACTGACAACCTTTGTTGTGTTTTATAGCTAACTTGTAGCCAGCAGTGAATGAACTTGGTTAAGTAGGTCCATTTTTACTGTATTGACATTACAGAAGTCTCTCATTAGCATCTTGTATGCTACTTGTTGCAAAGTGACGATCGAAAGGAACGATTCATCCCATTTAAAACACAGCGCACCACTGAATAAAGGAAGCTAAAGTTTGTTTAGCTAACACTAACAGCTAATTCGGCTAACCGCTAGCTAAGACAGCATAATTATACATATATAAATATATAATCTATAACTTTAGATAACTTTAAAAGACCCTCAAAATAAAACCTGAAAATAACAGTTACAATATATAACATCTATCATGTCAGCTGTAGCCTGCTTTTCCCAGTGTTTAGTTTGAGTTAACGTTATTTTAGACTCAATCAAGCTGTCAGTTAGCGGTTAGCCAAGTTAGCTGTTAGCTAAACTAACGTTAGCTTCCCGGTGGAGTCTAACTGCAGAAGCATGTGTCACTGCCCGATGTGAGTTGAGCTCATATTTGAGTCGCACATGCGTCACTTTGTGACAAGTTCAGATGTCAGTTGTGCATGCGTTTTGCAACAAGTAGGGGAGAGCCGGGACAGTTGAAACACTTTTTAATTAAACGTAATTTACAAAGCGGTCGTATCACACTGAAAGCTGATATTTTGTCACTAGCAACCTACACGTGTCATCTGTCAAATACAGTTGCATTTTCAGCTTTGAACAAAACCGTTGAGGAGTTATTACCGCAAAAGTGGGACGTGCGTAATGTTTCATCTGTCCCTCCTGGACGGGACGGATGAAACAGCATGCGGGGACAAATGAAACATACAGTTTAAGCCGTATAAACTTCCAACAACTTTAATATTTTACTGTATATGATGGATGGCACTTCCAAAAGGTGTTAATTTAGATAGATTGTTGCAGGACTGTGCGTCTTTGTAAATGTCTGTTAACAACTCATTGCCGTCATCCTGAAGCGCGTATGAAGCGGTTATTGAAATATCATGCACTGTGGATGATTATGACATTTTTATAGCTAGAACAGTAGGTTTTTCCATTTATATCATGTTTCTATTGTGGAATATGTTGTTTCACTAGGTTTTTACGTGGGTTAGACCACTGGACATAAAAATAACGCGCCCCAGCCCGTCAGTCTCCATAGGATAACATGGGAAAACTCGACCCCCCCTACCTGGTGGGCTGAAATATATTTTCATCTTTCTAAAACTGCTTTTCCATGTCTCACCTCCATAAATAATTGTATAAACACAGATATTTGTGCATTTACTTAAAATCCATGGAGTTCCAGCCAGGTCGGAGACAGTTGAAACAGCTGTTTCATCCGTCCCGACATAGACACATGACATTACAACCTGTTTTGCTTCTCATGTAAACAAGCATGCAATACAAAAGTCTGGGATTGTGGAGAACACTAACTGGTCTACTGAATGAGCATGTAGTCAAACCTTTAAATGAAAAACCCTCGTTAATAATCGAAAAAATGTGACCGCTAATGAAGTTTACTTTTGACCATCAAAACTCGTTTATCGGCTGTAACTCCGCGATAAAAGGAAATAACAGGGAGATATTTGGCTGATAGGAGGAGATTAACATGCTCTATGTTCAGACCTAAGGAAGTCTGTCTATCATCATTGTATTTGGAGAAAACTGGAATGTTTCATCAGTCCCGCTTTTCAATCGTCCCGGCTCTCCCCTAGCCTACAAGATGCTAACAAGAGACTTCTGTAATGTTGATACAGTAAAAAATGGACCTACTTAACAAAGTTTGTTCACTGCTGGCCAAAGTTAGCAATCAAACACAACAAAGGCTGTCACTTGTATGGAGGACCGTGTCTTTCATATTTAAAAATAAATACAGAAATAAATAAATGCTCAATAAATAAATAAGCACACAATTAATTGCCCCAAAAAATACAATGAAGAAATAAATGTAGGTAGAAATTAAATTATACAGTGAGACATAAATGTATATATCTCTTTTAATTAGCTTCTTTATTTATTCACCTTTGTAATAATTACCTTATTTATTTATTGTCCGTTATAATCTTCAACTTTATTTATTCCTTACTTATTTTTTAAATGTATTTATTTCTGTGTGTGTTTAATTTTTTTGTCTGTTTTATTCTTCCGTTGCATTTTCTACCCTATTTATTTTCACCCCTGGTATTTATTTCTGCCTGTCACTTTTACATTTCTGCCTGTCACTTTTACATTTCTACATGCATTTCTGCCTCATTATGCAAATGAGGAGGGGCGGGTCTTAAGGGGTTAACTTCTGCCCATTGGTTGGTTAGCATTTTACTCCCTCGGTCAATCTACATGCCACCGGCCACAGACACAGTCTTCTGGTAGCTGTGCCAAGAGAAATCTCAATCATTCCCAATCAGCAGAGATGGAGAGTGTAGGTACAGGTTAGGAGATAACATAGACACAGGCTAATTTCTGCTAACTAACATGCTAGTAAACATTAGTAATTAAACCCAAACAGCTGATGTAAGTCGAAACTGGCTGCAACGGTAAGTCACGTGGTTATGACACAATCATTAGCCTAATTTTACAAAAACGTCTGCTACGGAGCCATACCATGAGCTACAAGGTAATGGAGCCTTTTATACATTGTTGTGTTTCTTTAGAAATAAACAATGCACAAATAGAGTCTTTAAATGCTTCAGATGTAAAGTTATTCACTGTCAAAGTGGCACCAAATTGAATGGCAGTCAATGGGATGCTAACTGCAGGTGATGGCTTCGTAGCATTAAAATGGCGCCATGGAAGCCACGCTTAGAGAGGAGAGGCTTACTCCCTTGGTTCCTACTCAGTCTCAGCACAGCAGGTGTGGCTCCCAAAAGGCTGGGACAGCAGTTACCTTTCCTGTGGGGAAAGTGAGCTGCCTCGTGTATGCAAAATGATAGACAAGACCTAATCAATTCTTTAGAAGCTTGGGTTGGTGTGATGCAGTCGAATACTAATTAAGTAGTGATTATATCTACTGCAGGGAACTTAAACTGAAAGTACATTGTTTTTAACTTTTTAAAACCTAACAGTATGACACGCCATCCCATAAACCGTTTAAATCTGAGCATGCACAACTCAAATCTGCACTCGACTCACATCGGGCAGTGACAGTTTGGAACAGTGATTCGTGCAGTGTCATCCTCGTAAAACAGGATAATCATCTTGTACATGCGCACAACGGATTGTGCAAGCAGCACAGATCGGTACAAGGAGACATGTTTTTGGGCTACGTTTGTGCCTTTATTTTGAAGGCCACTTTTTTTTTGCATCCTGTCTTTTTTCATACAGCCTCTGGGGCCTCAGCACAGCAGATGAATGAACACTAGACAGACAACAACACAGGGGCACGTTCAGCCCAGACAAAACATAGCAAATCATTTATTTAAACTGAAACGTTGGTACATTGAACTCCCTTTTTACCAAGAGCTCACAAAAGAGAGAAAACGTACATCAAAGCTCGTTGCACACCATTTTATACCATTCCGAGTAAAGAAGTTATTTAACTCGGAAACCAAAGTAAAACGGTGCACACCGTTTCGAGATTAAATGTGCCCCAGTTTTAAAATAAATGATAATCAAGGAAAAACGTAGAAAAAATCCCATAATGCATTTCAGTATAGCAACTCTGTAAAAACTATTAAGCTTGTAATTCTTACCTTTTCTTGAGACTAGCTATATAGTAATCTAAGGTAAATATCGGTACATTAGTATTACCGATTATCGGCCCTGGCCGATTATTATCTGTATCAGTGTTGTTTGCCTGATAACCAATAATGTTAATTATATTTAAAAGGGTGCTAGGCCTACTTTGGCTCCTTTGACTTAATGTCTCGCCCACAACACTATCTGACTCTCTTTTGCTGGGTATTATGTTGAAAGTTTTTAATTTATTAAATAATTGCTCAAAGCTATAGTGCGTAGTTTCTGTTTCCCCATGAGGAATGACAACAACACTGTCGGCGCATCCACACAATACAAGCCTTACGTAATCGTGAGCAAAAGAGGACAAGTAAAAAAAACTTCACTTGAGTTTCTGCGCAGGAAATTCACCGGACAACACAATGTTCTGAACATAGTCATACTGAGACATACAGAGAGAGTTGTGTGGAGCTGGTCTTAGCTTGGTATCTACTTATTTGGGGATGGCTTGAATGTAACAGACATTACATTAATATGAAAAAATTACGCACTAAAGCTTTAAAGCCTTTTAAAAAAGTTCATATCAGTTCCATATATTGATTACGTACTAGTAATTTGGGGGTGGCAGGGTGGAACTGAAGGATTGCTGGTTCAAGTCCCCAAACGGACCAAAGTATGGTGGTGGACTGGTAGCGGGAGAGGTGCCAGTTTACTTCCTAGGTTCTGCAGAGGTAGGTTGATCAAGGCACCAACCCCCAACTGCTCGGGGCGCCTGTCCATTGACAGCTGCAGCCTTCTCCATTAGTGCATGTATAGGTACTGAGCATTGTGTGTAATGCAGGCCTGTGTAATGTGTATAATAACAACAGAGTGAAAACATTGTAATTTGCAAGCAAATTGGCTGAATCAGAGCGGAGTGAGTGTGCTGGGGTGTAAGGTTTAACCATCTCCTGGATGTAAACTGGGCTTAATCCACACAGTACGCAAGTACTAGTGTCTTAAAGCGTATTTTTGCAGGAATGTTGGCAGTAAGGGAGAGTTGGTCGTCGAGTATCACACCCAGGATCTTAGCAGTGTGGGTGGGGGAGTTGTCAATGGTTGATAGTAAGGTCCTGGGTAGGAGAGCCCATCCCTGGAGGGAAAAGCAGCTCGGTCTTGTCAAGGTTGAGTTTCAAGTAGTGTGTGGTCATTCAATGAGAGATATCAGTCAGACAGGCGGAGATTTGTGCTGCTGCCCGTTACAGACCGGAGGAAAAAGAGATTTAGTTGAGGGTCGTCTGCGTAGCTGTGGTAGAAAAAGCCATTGTTCTGACAATGTTCTGACACAGATCCTCTCCCAGTGTGGCCTTTGAGGTAAGATGTGAAAGTGTGTTTTAAAAATCATTGGTAAATCATTAGAATATATACAACTGTTCATATCAGATGTCCATTAGCCAACAAAGCTTTATAACCAATAAATCCCTTTGCCAATGAGCATGGGGGAAAAAAAAGTACCATAAACACTTTAAATAACTTTTATTTTTTTTCCCTTAATAGAGCTGTACAATCAACAAATCAAACTTAGGATGAGCCTAGCAAAACTGATCTGTACATGTTAAATGCTTTTGGGCACAAGAGCTTAACACCCATTTAAATAATCAAATAATGACTTCAATGCAAACACTCAAAAATCAGTCCCATAGCTTGAGAACATTGAGTGACTGAAACAGGGGAGGCAGGATGAACCAGATCAAACCAAGCAGAAGCAAAAAAAAAAAAAAAAAAAATGTTCCCTTTATATCTCTTTCTCTCCAGTGTTATAGAAAAGTACAGTCAAATATCTTATTTACACAGAAATTAACAAAACTGTAGTTTAGTTTGATCAAACTGTTTTAAGGTGGTGGTGGGGGGGAGGGGGAGATATATTTATCTGGATTTAAAAAAGAAGGAACAGACAGGATCTCACTTCATGTGAAACAGAGGATGCACACAAGCCAACAACACACAATATGGCTACTGCTCCGATTCCAGCAACAACGTAAGGACACCTTCTTCATGAACCTACACGTCTTCTTTGTAAGCCTTTGTCAAAATGCCTCATATACATCTGAATTCTCTCTGCTCAAGCACAATCATGCCCATTTCCTCTATCAGCTGCCCTCAGGCATGTTGAGTCCCTAATCAACCTAATTAACCATTCCTGAGATACACTATTGAAATATGTGTTGTGTTTTTATAGTGGTTTACTGTGTTACATTGAGTAGTTAACTTTTTTAACATTGAGTGCAGTTAACTTTCCTAGTTCTTATTTGTGTCAAATAAAAACACTTAAGGCCTGCCCACACTTTTCCCCATTCTGTCCTTAAATTTCAAAATAAAGCTGCCTTATTGCTAGGGTAAGAGATTTAAAAAAGAAATACACAAAGTTAATGTTAGAATTACAGCAACCGTGGAAATGAATTCCTTACGTTGAATTGCAAACACAGGGAAGGTCTGACTCCATGACACTGATGAAACATCATGATAGTGATGACACATTCAGATGCAGATTTAACTGAAAAGAAACGTGTTGTAGGACCGTTTACTTTTAATGTAGTTGAACTAATCCAGAAGGGTTTCATAAAGCAACATTGCCAGGGTTGGTTAAGCAAATCAAGATCCTTTTGCGTAACAAAGTAGGTTTAAATGATTCCTAAATCATCACAGAAACTCCAAAGTTCTGATATTATAGTGTACTCTCTACATGTCTGTTTTCTTCACTGTGTAGTGAGGGAATAGGTTTGGGTTTTATGAAAGTTTAATTCTGGTTTGTTTGGCTTTTCACACTTGCTCTTGTGATCTTTCATTATGAAACTGCTCAGGCTAACCTGTCAGCCTGCTAAAATAATCTTGTCTCACCCAGACTCAAATTGATGTTAACCTTGGATTACGTAATCTCAAATGACACTGCGCCTCTTATTTTGGAAATAAAAGACATGATTTGTGAAAATGCACAATTACACCAACAGCTTGGTCATTCTCAAAAACAAAAGTGTTCCCATCAGGGGCCTGTATCACAGAGTGAGATTAGTGGCTTGACTCAGGTTTTCCTGTATCACCAAGCTGGCTCACTGTTAACCAGGGAGATTACCACAGGAACATATGCTACTACAGAAAACCTTATCAAAATCTGTCAACTGCTTGCCTTCTGACCAGAAGCTCACTGGACAATTTGAGTCAATATTACTACAGGGCCCTAACATTGACAAAAAAAAGCTGTAAAGTAAAACATAATAAGAGCAACACATATTTCTATAGATCAGTGGAATCATTTTTGTTGTATTCACTCTGGGTTTAAAAGAGAGCTTTGACCAATCAGCGGGTGCTTTAAAACCCAAATAGCCTGTAATAAACTGATTATAAAGATTCTTTAATTCTTGACAGTGTTGGTGCTTTTACACCCTTATTTCATCACTACAGCTCAGAACATGATGCGTACACCCCCTGCCGTCTTTAATCAGAAAGATATCCACACACTGTTAACTAGCTCCCATTAAATTACAAATGCAACATGTTAGTCAGAGAGACCTCATCAGGGAGTGACTTGTTTTTCACGGTCTTATGTGCATCACATATTATTTAAAGCAAAAAGACTCTCTATACTACATGTTAAAAGCCAAAACATTTTTAAAGGACTATTCCTACACATTTATATCCTTACTTATATTCAAATAGTGTTTATATTATAAACATTTATTTTTGCATCAATAACCCAATGTCCCTACGGATGTCACGTTTCATCTCATGTTAATTATTGCACTCGTGGCTCTGATATTTGTAATAAAGACGTCTGACAGACGGGTGGAGCTAGAGCAAACAGAGCCAGTTGATAGCCAGCTCCACATTATCCAGGATCACCAGCGTTAGGCTCAATGACGCCAGTGATCCCAAAGACAGCCACACTAAATTGAATTTGCTTGTTGATGCAGGCCCCTGAAAACGGAATTCTTAAAACATTTGTCAGGTCTGGGTTGAGGACTTAAAGCCCGCTTTGAGTGACTGATCCAGGCAGCGTATCCACATGTGAAGAACAAGGCCCTGCTCCGTGTGTGCACACAGGCTGATTGGATGTGGACACGCTGGAGCAGAGAACACAGTCTCTCCTGGGCTGCTCGAGCATGCACACTAATGACACAAACTGGATTCAGATCAACACGTATTATTCCGGTCGACACCAAGAAGCAGCACTGCAAATGAAATCTTGTGTAGTGTTTCTATCCCATGTCAGTTGAGTTTGGTGATTCCTTCATTGATTTTAGTCTTTAGGATTACAGCATATTAATGCTGTACCACAGCTCCCAAAATCCTGATTACTTTGCAATTATTAAACCAGAAGACAACAATAAGACCCTTAGTTATTTGATCAACATGAAATATTGGTAATAGTAAATCACTGAAAAAAGTCAGACCTCCCATAGCTTTTTTTAAACATTTGTTACAAAGTGTAGGATAAAACACTTGGTAACATAGTTACAGAAAAAAAAAAGTGCCCACCGAACCGTTGTGGTGCCGTGAAATTGCAAATTTTTCGAGGGGCTTCGTAGTCCAGAATTTTCTTGATTATTATTCTTATAATAATTTTGGCAACACAAAAACTGGGGATTTGGAGGTGCTATCAGAACATTGGAGTAGATCTTCAGTTGTGTAACTCTTTAAAAACTGAACATGTGTAACTTGAGGATTACAAACAGTTCAATGATGTATCATCAACTGTATGCTGCCAGAAAAAATATTGAGTTAAATAAATCTTCCCGAAGTTGGCGTTCCAATTTGAAAAGCTGTTTGACTGCATGTTGTCTGGTTGGTTGAAATCCCGGGCTCCTCTGTAACGCAGTGCAAAATGGTGGAGAAAGGTAGAGCGAAGGCAACCAGCTCGCTCCTCGGTCCTGTTGGAGGTGCAGCAGCAGCCGCTCTGGGTGGAGACCCAGACCCAGAGAAGTCTATGTCTCTTGAGGCTGGAGAGCAGCTGGGTGCTCCACCAGGCACCCCACTCGGGCCCTCCTCTGCTCTGTGCCCATCAGTCTCTAATGCCTTTCTGCCCCTACATTCTATCTGGACAAGAACACCCAACAATCTTCTAAAAATTGAATTTGAAACGTAGTGACCTACAGACAACTATA
Organism: Etheostoma perlongum; assembly: GCA_026937815.1. NCBI lineage: Eukaryota > Metazoa > Chordata > Actinopteri > Perciformes > Percidae > Etheostoma > Etheostoma perlongum. The sequence goes on from CM049373.1 coordinate 10,450,395, forward strand.
ACCAAGGTGTCAATGAAACTCACAAGTGTATACATTTTCTGATGGAGTCGTCCGTCACACAGTATGATGATCCACAGTCAGCGAGCAAAGGCCCAGAGCAAAAAATTAAGGTAGGATGGGGGAGGGGGGAAAATTTTGGTTTAACCTTTATTTAGTTACAATATAGATTTAAAAATGTTTTTTTTTTTCCACAAGTACCTATTTTTTTCCCTCTTTGAGTTCTTTTGGTGTAAAAGAACAAGAGGGGCAAGTTGTTTTATTTTTAAACAGTGCCGTTCTTGTAGATTATGCCTGCAAACAATTTTTAATTTCTTTTCAAAGAAATGGGGACCAAAAAAGAAGAAAAGAAATGAAAGGAAAAACAATCTTCTTAGATCCAGTGGTTGATCCGGGTCCCAGATTGCTGATCACATGACAATAAGGGAGTGAGTGGGTGTATAGAGGGATGAAGATCAGAGCCTGTTAGAGTTCAAAATCCCTCCATCCAAACACCCAGGCCCCTCTCTGCCAGCGTACGGTTAACTGAAACCACCTGGAATAAGAAGAGAAACAATTATTCAAATGATGGCCAGGCAATAATACAAAACCCCCCAAAATTCATATTGGGGGCATAACTGTACTACAATAGTTCACATTTCAGATGCACTTCAGGCAAACGGTCATGTCATACTTGCAAATCTACTGCTTTGAGTTTCTTTTAATAGAAATATTAAATTCCTAGCAAGGAAGGAAAAGAATATATCTTGTGAGGCATCTGAAAGCTTTTGATGTGAAATATCTGTGCAAGTGTCGAGATTCAATGACAGCAGCTTGACACAAAATGTTTGAAAAAGATTGGGAATCTTCGAGTCTGTAAGTTATACAATGAGGTCTCGACACTGGCCAATCTAGAACATTTTACACAGGGTGGCGAGAGGTCTTGGCACGGTGGCGTGGGAAGATGGTACGCCTGAATCCCCTTATGACTAGCAATATAATTATCTACTGCAACAGTTTTTCCTCTATTAGCATTTGTTTTACCTTTTGTGTGATCATAACCACATAAAATAAGACAAATGTGTACATTTTTACATATCTAACCTTATAACATACAACTAATAACGGCCAATAACTGAAAATATGTTTTTTTACTGAGTGACGTGAATTGTACTGCTGGTGTAATGTACTGTATTACAAATTATATGGAAGGAGAATACAAACATACCATGTGGTCGAGGAGGAATTGCAGGTTTACCCTCTCATCTTCATCTGCCTCCTCCTGGTCACTCCCTGCCTCTGTCCCTCTCTCTGAATCAGCAGCCTCCTCTTCCTGCATCTCAGTTAACTCCTTCACTTATTTCTCCCTCTCCTTATGTGGCCTTCTCCTGCTCTGACCATCCTGCTCTCTGCAGTTTACTGCCTTCTCTTTCATTTCCTCCTTCTCTTAATCCTGCCCACCACTTTCAATTTTCTTTGCAAAAAAAATGGCAAGATCCCCACTTTTTTTCCTTTTTTTATTTTCAGGCTCCAGCAAATTCTCCAGCTACTGTGGCCTACAAGGGTCAAAATGTGAAAGGCTCTGGTTATCCTTGTAAAACACATACACTGTGGGGCCATTTTGATAAATCTAACAAATATAAAATTGATTTGAATTGTTGTTTTCACTGTAAACCACATATGGATTCAAGCTTTTCAGGCAAAGCGGTAGTGTCAGCATAGTACTAATTGTTGGCAACAAAGTGTACGTAGTCATTTTAAAGCTACTCCATGTGGCTAGTGACATCCCCAACCCTACCAGTACAGGTGTACAACATACATAACTAACACTACAAGCAGGTGTCACATACAGTGCAAAGCATCGCAAACCAGGTACATGTAAGCATCATACCTCGTCTCCGACCATGTTCCACAGGTGGACCAGTGGGAGGCCCGTGTTGTTATCGTAGTTTGAGACCTTTCACAGAGAGGGACAGACACACAGACAAAAGTCAGTTACAGTGGACTTAATCCATATCCACGAGCTTCCAGTTCCCGGGATTGATCCAAATTTCTGCGGGATTTCAGTCTTTATGGCTGGATGTCCGTCACCTTCCTCTTTCTTGGGCTGAATCCCATTTCTCTTACCCCTAACCCTTACCCCTAGGTTTTGCGCGCTCACATGAGACCTAGTGCTGTCCCACTACTCTTTTTGATTAAGGTCTAGGGCTAAGACGAAGGGGTGTATACCGCTTCAAACCAAGTGAGGACGCGAGCTTACTTGTAAACAAGGGCTATTGTACAACAAGCAACAACGGCTGCCGCATCAACCTGAGAAACCATAGACAGTTAAAGAAGTGGACCAACAGATCCCGTTGTTCTGGACGGAAACCAGTGATGGAAAATAGAAGCGCTTTTCCGGTGATAGCTGAGCGTTACTGCGCAGCCTCCAACTGAGCTTGACGACGTAGATGTGACGTGGGCAACGTGTCTGAAAGTTGTAAGTCTTCTGGTAGCTGTGCCAAGAGAAATCTCAATCATTCCCAATCAGCAGAGACGGAGAGTGTAGGTACATGTTAGGAGATAACATAGACACAGGCTAATCACTGCTAACTAACATGCTAGTAAACGGTTAGTAATTAAATCCAAACAGTTGATGTAAGTCGAAACTGTCTGCAAGCTTTTTCTGGCAATACGGTGATTTGTCGACTATGCGACAGCAAGGGTTATGGCTTCGTAGCATTAAAATGGCGCCATGGGAGCTACGCTTAGAGAGGCTTACTCCCTTGTGAGAAAGTATTTTGGGCTTAAATTGATTTAAAAATTACTACAGTCTTGTTTTGTGGTCTATGCCAGGGCTGCCAACTCTCACGCATTGGCCGTGAGACACACGCATTTGACTGGTTGCACACGCTCACACGCCACACTTCCGATTTCTCACGCTGAAGTGTCAACCCGGTCGGTCAAATTTCTGAAAGATGAGTTTATCTATAGATCTCCCTGTTGAGCCACTTATGATCGACTAGTTGTGCTTTCAGAGACTGTGAGGGGGTTCAAGAGCGCTCCCTGTCTGTGGAATTTTCGAATTGTAGCAAACTGAGAACATTATTTTCACGATCCATCCCAGGTGCACTTCCCCGGCTTCAGGTATGTGCTCTGAGTATTACAGACCCGTCCGTCGCTTCGTGTCCACTCTCTGTAACAATAGAGGTGAGCAGCGCGGCCGGTAAGCGTAGCAACTTCAGTTCATTTTAATGGACTCGCTCTGCTGTGGACAGTGACGCGTTGCATCCGTGCTCTACCTCCGATGAAGAGCAGCGTAGGCTACAGCCTCCTCTAAACTCTGTCAGAGACCAGAGACCCGACCAGAGACCTGAATGGGCCTCTGGTCTGTCAGACGGTCTGAGTGAGATCCACTATATCAACGGTGCATTAACATCCACAGCAGACTATATTACAACTCTCCAAATCTCAGACAACAGAGATGGGAGGAGTTATATTTTGAATGTGCACAAAGTTGTAAACATGAGCAGAAATCTGATGAAACACATCTGAGCTATACTATACTATACGATACTGCAATGTTGGGCCACTATTGTACTCCTCTAACCTTGGTCACCTTGGTAACCATCTCTAAATGTAACTGTAAATAATTAATTCAATGTTTTATAAAATGAACAAATTGTCTTTATTTTCCCAAAAAAGTAAATACAGTAAGTGGGGGGCACAGATGATGAGGGCCAAACATTACTGAACCTTGGCACAAAGGTTAAAGGATTAGAATTTCTGCAAATCAGTGGTTCTCATTCTTTAGAATTTCAGTGGTCTTAGCTGATCCCTCAACATTAATTTAACTTTGGGTCCCTGGTCCCTACACCAGGGACCCCTGGACCTGTTCACCACAGACCCAAATCTTCTCAGCTGTTGCTGACATATGCTACTGTCTCTTCATGTGGCTCATTATGTTTGGCACATTATCTGGGTCAGTTCTTATATCATAAGAAGGTAATAATGTAAATAATGTAAATTCTGAATGCCCTAATACGACAATGCCCTAATACGACAATACAAAGGCTCTTAACCCTACAGTTTTGCACATATCATGTAAGATTTGATTTCTCCATTAAGTGCCATTTAATGGTTTATTTTTCAAAAATTTTTCAAACAAAACTCTTTGTATTGGGTGTTCTAAACTGCGGTGGATTTCTGAGGACTATGGTTAACTGCTCCTCAGGTCTCTGCAGGGTAAATCCAGACAGCTAGCTAGACTATCTGTCTAATCTGAGTTTTCTGTTGCACAACTAAAACAACTTTTGAACATCCACCAAAACAAGTTCCTTCATGAGGCTATTTAGCAGAGGCACCATGGCTCTGGCCAGAGCTTAATGCTGCCATGACGATTGCGATTGATTTAAAGAACAGCCAATAAATCAGAGCATGTTTTTCTCCCATCCCAGAATGCTGTGTGGGCTAGTCAGACCTTCCTCCACATCGCTGCGGAGGAAGGTCAATGCGAGACTACTGTTGACTTGACACTCTTGAGTGTAGCTTAGTGAGGAAGGTGGTCATACCTGTGCGAGCAATGCCACTCCTCTGGTCATCTCCTCCAGTGCTGATGTGGCCTCTGCTGAGAAGCGATCCTCTCCTGATAGACACATTTTAGACGCATGTCAGACATAGGCCTGTAACCACTTTTATACAATTGTCAATTATTTCTTTTTCCTAAATCACGGTTTCTTTAACCACAATTAATTGCTAACATTAGCTAAGGACTTAAAACTGTATAACTGGTAATTGTTGATTTTGTTTAAATATGCCAAATTGTAATTATATAAGTGCTTAGTTGTTGATCTTGATCCCCATACCCATTTACAGCAACAAAAATGACAAGGGGAGAAAAAATGTTTTATGATAATAAAGAGGTGTGGTGTCCTTTATATGCTGTGAATGTTTGTTATCACGTTATCTGGGTCACATTACAGTTACACATTACATTTCCCAAAAAAAGTATTATATTTTTTTTTAATATATTTGACTAAAAAATACATTTGAATTGTTAATCACAATTAATTCTGAGACAAATAATTGTATAGCAAAATTTGGAATGTTACAGTTCTAGTCAGACAATCGTTCCAACAGTACAATATCTGCAGTATTCAGACAGCAACATGTACTTGATACAACTTTTGAAGCGCAACCAACTAAAACTAGACCATTTCAAATGAAGCCACAACTGAAAGAACAGACACTAGACGCTGGAACTACAAGCACTGCCGTTGTCCAACTGGTGTTGAAATCATGAGTTAACACAATGTAGTACCTGGAAGTGGGGCGATGTTGTCAAGCAATACTTCAGCCCCTTGGAACGGTAGTGTTACAAAATCAGACCTGGAAAATAAAAATACGGAGCAATCTGTTAAAGAACATAGATCATATATTTTACAAATGGTATTCCATAATGCCAAACGCAAAACACATTTTAGAAGCCTTTACGCATTTGAAATCATCTCATCTCCACTACGGGTGGAATGGTACACAGAAGTCACGATTCAGACATCGCGAATTGGTAGGATTTTGGTACAAAGGGAAAAGCAAAACAAAAATGAAGGCGGCATTTTTTTTGTATTGTTTTTGTCTCAAGCTGTACCACCTAGTGTCATACAGTCTCTCCCCTGAGTGTGTAAAGTCAGATGTAAACAGTAAAAAATAAGTACCCTACATCATCTTGAGGCTCCATCTGGAACTTGTAAATAATAGACAATCAGCTATGAAACTGAAAATACAGCATATGTTCTCTGCAAAGATGAATTAAATTACTTGATTAATGCAACGTTATCATGACGTCTCCCGGCCTTTTTTCACCACAGAAAGGTGCTCCCTGTCTGGCTAAAGCTAATACAGTTAGCCTGAAGTAACAAGGCGTCTGTCCCAACTATTGTTGCGGTTTAGAGGCGCGACGCTGGAAATGTAACACTGATCTACAACAGCAGTCATAACCACCACTCTCTCGCCTGTACTACTTTAACTGGATGGGAAACCAAAGTTTTCCCAAACTTACGATTTTAAAGAGAACGGCGGGTCCTCTAACCCCCAAATTCCCCAGGATGCGAAACGGCTGTGAATCCGCTCCAGAACGGCGTCTGAGTAATTTGGTTTCCATTAAAATCAATGTGTGTACTTCCACTGACTGTGGAACGGCTGTGCCCCAGCTCCGGCGAGCCGCAGCCCTCTGGAGCAGATACGCAGAACTTCTATTTTTGCCAGACGCCAGAGAGCTCAGCAGCAATTCAGCACACAAAATATGGAAAACTCTTTGTATTGGTGTTCTAAACTGCAGTGGATTTCTAAGGACTATGGTTAACTATTCCACCCATGTTTTACCAAAACAAGTTCCTTCATGAGTTTCCTCTGTCCGGCGCTTGGCACTGCCCAAGACAATTGGGATTGGTTTAAATAAATGTGAATAAACACGTTTTTTAAAACACACATTTTACTCCCATCCAGGAATGCAGTGTGGACTAGCCAGACCCTCCTGTGCAGCACTGTGGAGGAAGGTCTGGCAAAGCGAGACTGCAATATTTTTGATAGCTCATTTACACTTACAAGAACAAAAATTGAAAAAAAAAAAAAATTAAATAGAGGAAAAGAAAAAAAAAAAAGAAAAAGTATTACTGGGTACAGCAGTGCCCACAGCGAACCTGTCTGTTTGAGAACGGGTTTATTGCTGTATCATTTAAACTCCATACTGCCCTTCCTCAGGTCCTAAGCAACACACTTGCCATGACATAGATGCGTCCCCTAGCAAAGCTAGAATATAAGTGACATTTACCATTTGGGACCAGGCTATTTCCAGGAATAAAAGGGTTAATTTCTTAAAGTTACATAGTGGATGCTTTCCATATCTTATTTATTTTTTTCTAGTATATTTCTTGAATTTTCTGTACATGTGCGAGTAAATGTGTGTGTATGTTCTTGTAACTTGTTGCTATAAACAGTAATTTCCCAGTTTGGGATTAATACAGTCCATCCAATTGTGAGCTTCTAGGATAAAACATCTGCAGTCTCTTTCTTCATCGGTTCTTGAATGTACTGTACAAGCAACGGTGAGCGAGCAGAATAACAGGGGGCCCCCTACACAGTGTATACATAACCCACTAATAAATATGTCCCCTAGATCTAAACTTCCTTTGGTCCTCAGCAATACACCCGCCAATGTCAAGTCTATTAGATGAACGGTTGTGGTGAAACCCGTTGGACAGAAGGACAGATATTCTTCCTTTTGAGTTAGATACATTACAGCTGCTTACAAGTATTAAACTTAAACTAAACAAGATGCAATAGATATGTTTTTAAACCTTTAGTCCAGGACTAATTGTAATTCCAGTTCAAGAGAAGGCCCCTACAGGAGGAGTTTGAAATACTTTTTTCCACAGGAACTGCTACAGAGCAGATGGTGACCAGGATTGGAAGGAAACTATATTCAGAGTTCCTGAAGTCCTGATTCATTTTCAAAGCACAGTTCTATTACAGGGAGACCTCTGACACCCACCTTATTTGCCGTAGCGAGTCAATCTTAACTCTGTCGTAGCCTCCATAATCAACGTATCTGATCTCCACTTCGTTAGTTTCTTTATAGAAGGTGATGACCCTGAGCTCTCCACCAGGCTCCATCCACCGCTGGAGCTGCACAGATTACACCCACTGGAGAGAGAGAGAGAGAAAACACACACACACACACACACACACTTAGTTTGTTTGTGCCTTTTTTGTTTTACAATGGAGGTTCCACACTGCCTACAACTCAAAACATCAGATAGAACACAATAGATTTTTTTTCATGAAAAACTATTTGAACACAGAAACTTCCCAGCTTTGTTTTGACTTACAGACACACACAGTACACATAACCAGACTATTACTGCAACAGCAGCAAAGTGAAATTATTTTCTAAAATAGCCCATTTTAATGTCTAAGAGCACACCCATTTTGTGTGGGTTTAAGCTATTAGTGCTGATGCTTTTTCTGATCTAGGCAGCCCACAAAGAACTAAAAAACGCTGAAAAAGTGAGTTTCTCATGATATGCCCCTTTTAAAAAGCTCCCATGACATGGTGCTCTTTGGATGCTTTTATATAGACCTTAGTGGTCCCCTAACACTGTATCTTATTCCCAAAATTCATCCTTGGTGCAGAATTACAGCCACTAGAGCCAGTTCCACAATGAGCTTTCCTTAGGACGTGCCATTTCTGTGTGTGTAGCTATTGATGAGGAGAGGGGGGAAGCCCTGATGTCTTTCTCTTTTTCATGGACGGGCCAAATTCTCTGGGTGGGCAAAGAAGAGAAAGGGGAGGTAACCTTGTCCCTTATGAATCCAGATTTCATTTTCCCAAAAGGCAGAGCAGGATACCCAGGGCTCCTATCTCCATTTCTAGCCACTGGGGGACCATAGGCAGGATGGGGGAACTCATATTAATGTTAAAAAAAACCTCATACAGTGAACTTTTCATACCATGGGACCTCTAAGTTGGCATCAAGTAAGGCCATTGTCTTTTTTTGTGAAAAACCCAAATATATGAATGATTTAAACAATGTATATCTATTTTTAAAAAGTGGTACACTTCTTTACAGATATTTTGATTCCAATTTGAACAAGCTCTGGTGCTGACATTAAGAGTACTGCCTCATTCAATAGTTACAGCTATTACAATTATGTGCTCTCAATACCATGTTTTGTACACTGGGTGGCGCATTTGCAGCCATATAGCAGCTCTCCAGCACAGGTGCAGGTGATTGGCACTGGATGAGCATACAGTTTTGGACGCACAAATGTTCAAATGTTAAATCTTGAGCAAAAGAGCATGGTAACTATTGAGTCCTGTTAGTTATTAAATAATTTCTTATTTTTTATTGTTCCCAAAAATTACCATTTAAATTATTAAGCACAGGCCAGATATACACACAGGTCATATACATGCACAAATGGAGAGATGTCAACAGTGAGTGAGCTGCGACTGCTGGACAGGCGCCCCAAGCAGTTGCTCAAGAGCACCTTGGTAGTACCAAGGATGTGAACTGGCATTTCTCCAGCTACCAATCTAGCAATCCCCTGCCAACAGCGGATAGGACTGTGGTGTTGGCCAGGACAACACTAGTTCTTTAAATACAGAACTTGGGCACTTCAATTGTTTCTAATTTTCACAATTGCTGAAAAAAATGCAACTGGGGTATCATTATGATGGTTGAAGATGCAGTTCTAGTTGCAATTGCAGGCAAAGGCCTACTAGGCAAAGAACTACGAAAACACGTATCAGTGTGCATCGACTTGTGTGACCATGGTTACCTTCAGCGGGTGAGGGGAGGGCCGGGGTGCCCGGCTGGGAGTAGCAGAGGAACATCTGCTGGTCCAGGCTGCGCAGGGCGTGGTAGGTGGGGTGGGTGTGCTGCTGGACGAAGACGTGACCGGCCGACACGATGTTCACCACGATCACTTCAACGGTCACTCCGCTGGGGAGAAGAAGCTGAGGGGACAATGACACGAGAGGAACGCTTACTCATCGAGTAAAACAGCTTCCATGATCCAGTCTGCACTCCAGACGGCTAACATCACGCTTCATCATAAAGAACGCAGCATCCAGCATTTTTTTAAATGACACCAGTGCAGTGACAGAGTGCAGACCGGTAAAAAAGTTGCCCAACTTTTAGGTAGTAAGGTAGTAACTAAGGTAACCATCTATAGATACAGTTTATCCCAGGGATTTATTGTTCCACATGTTTAACATTAAAACATTTATAAAATCATGTTAATCATGGCTATTTTAATAGATTAGTATTCTATGCAAAAAAAAAGGTTTAATATGCAACTTAATTTTATAAAATATATGTAGTAGGGGGTCCCCTGCTCCATCTCTTTTAGTTAAAGGAACCCTTGGCCTAAAAACTGTTCAAGACCCCTGCTCTATAATACATTACAAAATCATTCCCAGGGGCTTGGGCCCGGTGGGCCACCAGGCTTGTAATACACTAGGGGAAACCGTGGACTTTGCTGTTGTAAACATAGCTGTTGCCGCTCTAAAACATCCTTTAGTCTAGTTATACATTTTTGATTATAATCCAGTTCTGAATTTAAATTCTTTTTTTTGTAAATTAGCACATGCCTTAAAACAACCTCAAGCTTAATTTAAAAGTTGATCGTTAGATAAAAGCCATTGAATAAATGTGCGATTCTTAATCCAAATCAATTATTCGTTTCAGTAATCAATAGATCCTTCGACTATCAAATTAGTCATTAGTAGCAGGCCTGTTACGGAGAACAGCACCAAATGAAGCCTAGATTGGCATGTGCCTTCATGTTCAGCCTTGCTAGTCTAGAAATATATTGCAGTAGCTAAAAGCCGCCCCTTCCAGTAAAGGGTGGTCGAGAGCAGCCAGAGAGCACACACTTACCCAGGAGGTCATGGGAAGTGATGGCAATGTGAGCGGGGGTGGCGGAGGTGCATACAGGTTGGTCAAGTCCAGATCTTTAAACTTCTTCCCAATCAGGGACAGGGATTTGTCAACCTGCTGCTGTGTACCTGGAGAGAAACACAAGGTAAAGCTTTAGGTTCAAAACAACACCAATATAAAGATGGAGTTCAATAGTTTCTCTGAAATCCTGAGGTTGTTCTCATAGTAGGAATCTGGATTTGCCCCAGCATTAGGGGATGTGGGGACCTGGTCCCTGTGACTCACCCTCTATGTGACAGATCTGGAACTCCTGTGTATAAGGCAGGGTGGAGATGTAGATCTTTGCGCCAGAGTTCTGCTTCAGGAAGCTCACATATCTTCCCTGCTTCCCTATTAACCGCCCTACAAGATGCTGGTCCAGGAAGACAGGCAGAAAAGACAACATGTCAAAAGGACAGTTCATCTATACAACCATGAAAGCCTAGCCACAATTCAAACTTTTCTGGACACCAAAAGTTCCCTAAAAACCATTAGCATCCAATATGTATTGTCTTCCAACTAAATATTTAAGCCTCATCTGAAGTCTGTCACTGGGTTTTCCCTGGGTGAGAACTTTTCATACATGCCTAAAGCGCACACGCACACAAACAATCTTTAGGCATGTATGAAAAAATGCTGTAAACCAAGAATCCTTTCAAAAAGTGTTAATAGTTATAATTAATTAATATTTTCATTAATTAACAAAATACAGTGAATGAACAGAAGAGGAATCTAAATCAAATCAATATTTGGTGTGACCACCCTTTGCCTTCAAGACAGCATCAATTCTTCTAGGTACGCTCGGCTGGTAGGTTGTTCCAAACATCTTGGAGAACTAACTACAGATCTTCTGTTGGTGTAGGCTTCCTCAAATCCTTCTGTCTCTTCATGTAATCCCAGACACACTCGATGATCAGGGTTGAGATCAGGGTTCTGTGGGGGCCACGCCATCACTTCCAGGACTTTGTGTTCTTCTTTACACTGAAGATAGTTTGCAAGCTCTGCTATGTCCGTGTACTATATATTCTGTGCATTTACTTGTGTGTTTTTAGTTATTTAAGAAGCATTGTTGGAGGTGCTTGAGGCCTAAGATCAGCATTGCCAAGAACTACTTATGTTATTGTTGTGCAAATGACAAATAACATTGAACCTAAGCTGTGTAATTGCAGGGAAACCCCTAATATGCATTCATTTATCACAATAATATCACCACTGAAACCAAAATCCTGTTTCAAGACAGCCAACTAGTGTGTCCCTGTTTTAGAGAAAAACATCGCGGCCTAAACAAAAGCTTAGCATTTCCATTACCACGGGAGGTTTAAAGGTTACTTTGAGAGACTTCAGAGTTGAGAAGGCGTGTCATTGTGACCACACCTGCTAACACTCCCAAACAGCACTGACTCTACATAACCTCTCAATGATCACAACTCTGGAGAACTATTCATTCAGAGTATACACATTTCATCAAGTCAGCATATGCATGGATAACTTTGCACTTGGTTATCTACAGAGACAGTTTTAGCCCACTGTTATATTGAAAAGCATGAGGCTGTGGTTAGTCTACATTTTTCATCTTGTCACAAATGCCATGTTCAGACCCAGACCAACAGTATATTAGTCTGTCTCTCAATACTTGGAATCGTCCCTAAACGGTCTGTGCCACTCAGCCCCAAGGCTGCCCCTACTGAATACATAAATCCCTAAAACCGCTCACAAATTATTGTGATAAATTATTAAATTATACAACACTACTTTGTAAATACTTGGCTGGCCGGTGAGTGCGTACTTTCATCGGAACCTGAATTCTGCTGCTGAAGCAGCCATTTCAAGTTGACTAGGCCCAGAAGATGGAGTCTAACCTCGGTTAGGATAGTAATCTTTGTACTTGGCCTTGGACATGCTGGCCCCCCTATACTGTAAATCATTAACAGGTGTGTATTGTTGTCTGCCAGTGTCTCCTTTGATACTACTATCAGTACAGTCGTCGCCAAAGTCAAACATGATCAAATTACACAAGCAATCCTACCCTGACACCATTGCCTGATACAAAGATTGGCATTTCTCAATTTAAACTGAAATAAGCCACAATTCTGTGCTTATGTTCCATTTCATAAAAAAATCATTTCATTTATTAAAAAAAAAAAAAAAAATCAATAACTTATACCATCAAATATGAAAAAACACCAGTATTTTGTTAGTACGTAAAAGCCTTTGAGTTGTTTATGTTGTATAATATACAGTGCCTTGCGAAAGTATTCAGCCCCCTTGAACTTTTCAACCTTTTGACACATTTCAGGCTTCAAACATAAATATATAAAAGTTTTATTTTTTGTGAAGAATCACCAACAAGTGGGACACAATTGTGAAGTGGAACGAAATCTATTGGATATTTTAAACTTTTTTAGCAAATAAAAAACTGAAAAGTGGTGTGTGCACAATTATTCGGCCCCCTTGCGTTAATACTTTGTAGAGCCACCTTTTGCTGCGATTACAGCTGCAAGTCGCTTGGGGTATGTCTCTATCAGTTTTGCACATCGAGAGACTGACATTCTTGCCCATTCTTCCTTGCAAAACAGCTCGAGCTCAGTGAGGTTGGATGGAGAGCGTTTGTGAACAGCAGTTTGCAGCTCTTTCCACAGATTCTCGATTGGATTCAGGTCTGGACTTTGACTTGGCCATTCTAACACCTGGATACGTTTATTTGTGAACCATTCCTTTGTAGATTTTGCTGTATGTTTGGGATCATTGTCTTGTTGGAAGATAAATCTCCGTCCCAGTTTTAGGTCTTTTGCAGACTCCAACAGGTTTTCATCCAGAATGGTCCTGTATTTGGCTGCATCCATCTTCCCCCTCAATTTTAACCATCTTCCCTGTCCCTGCTGAAGAAAAGCAGGCCCAAAACATGATGCTGCCACCACCATGTTTGACAGTGGGGATGGTGTGTTGAGGGTGATGAGCTGTGTTGCTTTTACGCCAAACATATCGTTTTGCATTGTGGCCAAAAAGTTTGATTTTGGTTTCATCTGACCAGAGCACCTTCTTCCACATGTTTGGTGTGTCTCCCACGTGGCTTGTGGCAAACTTTAGACGAGACTTTTTATGGATATCTTTGAGAAATGGCTTTCTTCTTGCCACTCTTCCATAAAGGCCAGATTTGTGCAGTGTACGACTGATTGTTGTCCTAAGGACAGACTCTCCCACCTCAGCTGTAGTTCTCTGCAGTTCATCCAGAATGATCATGGGCCTCTTGGCTGCTTCTCTGATCAGTCTTCTCCTTGTCTGAGCTGAAAGTTTAGAGGGACGGCCAGGTCTTGGTAGATTTGCAGTGGTCTGATACTCCTTCCATTTCAAAATGATCGCTTGCACAGTGCTCCTTGGGATGTTTAAAGCTTGGGAAATCTTTTTGTATCCAAATCCGGCTTTAAACTTCTCCACAACAGTATTACGGACCTGCCTGGTGTGTTCCTTGGTCTTCATGATGCTCTCTGCGCTTTCAACAGAAACCTGAGACTATCACAGAGCAGGTGCATTTATACAGAGACTTGATCACACACAGGTGGATTCTATTTATTACTATCTATTATCAGTTATTTAGGACAACATTGGATCATTCAGAGATCCTCGCTGAACTTCTGGAGTGAGTTTGCTGCACTGAAAGTAAAGGGGGCCGAATAATTTTGCACACACCACTTCAGTTTTTTATTTGCTAAAAATGTTTAAAATATCCAATAGATTTCGTTCCACTTCACAATTGTGTCCCACTTGTTGGTGATTCTTCACAAAAAATAAATTTTTTATATCTTTATGATTGAAGCCTGAAATGTGTCAAAAGGTTGAAAACTTCAAGAGGGCCAAATACTTTCGCAAGGCACTGTATATATATTGTATAATATTATTTATTACTAGACTAGGGATCGCTTTGATAGATCGTGTTTTTTCCAGGCTGATACCGATTACTAGTAGTTCATGAAATAGAAAATAATTTTTTTTTTAAACAGATATTGCATAACATAATACCCAGTCAGATAGAGAAGAGAGTCAGATAGTGTTGTGGGCGGGACATTAAGTCAGACTCAGTGGTGAGTGAAACCGAAGCAGAGGGATAGACCGAGCTGTAGTGGCGCCAAAGTAGAACATATTTTAAATGATTACCTTAGTTATCAGGCAAATAAATCCCTGATACACATAATCTGCAAATTGCAAAAAAACATCCCAATAATCGTCCAGGGTCAATAATCGGTCTGACCCTACACTAGACTTTAAAACATTTCACTGTTTAAAGGGGACACTGGTAAAGAGGAAGGTGGGCGGTTCCATTGTTATTGCTAAAATTACTTCTCTGCGTAGTATGCAGTGAAAAAAAGGGTTGATATGTCACTCATAAGTTGTGGTTTTTGATTCTTGTGCCAGGTTCCCTGACTCACCTTTGGCACCTCGATCTCCCAGATGATGAGCTCAGAACTGGAGGAGGCAGCATGGTTGCTCTGGCTTTCTCCAGCACCCATGGTGCAGCCGCTGTCCACAGAGTCCATACTGTTCACATCAGAGCCTAGATACACACGAAATCATCATCACCGTTACCAGCAATATTCACAACAACATAGATGGCTTCAGTGCTCATCCTGAGCCATATGTTGACATGCAATCTTCACTTGAGTTAGACTTCAGCATCATGCTTCCACAGTGTTAATTACATCACGGGTCACCTTGTCACCAGGGGTGTTAATCTTTTCTTGTCTCACGATTCAATTCGGTTACAATTATCCTGTCAACGATTTGAATCAATTTAACAATGAGTTACCTCTTCAATATATTATATATTGCTACACATGGCTTTCATCAACAAATTCAAGCAGTTAAATATACACTCTTTGAACTCCCCTTTTTATTGTATCTACTCTTAAAAAAAAAGACACTTCCTGAATGTAGTTGAGTCTGAACACAGCATACAACAGACAAAAAAAGAAAAAAAGAAATAAAATCAACAAGTAACATCATTAGGCGATAATGGATTATGGTCTGTCACTGCATCGGTGCAGAATTGCCCAGGTCCGCATTGCGATGCATTGATGCTAGGGGTGGAACGGTTTATGTATTCGCATTGAACCGGAACAGTACGGGCGTCATGGTTTGGTGCATGAATACACGGTATAAAAATAAATAAAACTGCAAAAATGTGCAAATTAATTAATGTAATGCAGAACTACTGGTAGATATGCAGGTTCTTCAGGGACACCTACTCTGTAGCCCCGCTTTAGCTCTGAAGCGCTGATTGGCGCGCCATATGTAGCCGAGCTCCGCCTATATGCAGTTTTAGTTTGACAGAGACAGCAGCACTAAGGACGAGTATGGCAAGTGGTGGCAACCACTGTATCCTCTATAATTTTTTCCAACTGCGGTGTGGGAGAAGGAGGGGGGATGGAAGGAGGGGGGATATGGGCATCCAGCAAATAGATGGTACCGTGGGGAGGTTACCTGAAACAGTGATTTAACATCAACGCTTATTTTACACAGTTTAACAAAATGCTGAGTGAACATTACTAGCGACTTTTTCATGTTGGTTTTGAGCGGTATGCACCCCCACTAACCTGGAAAATGGTTTTAAAACATCAGCTAATGTTAATACAGCGTGTTGAAGAAATACATCGTCTCCTGCAGCGGGTTAGCTAAAGTTAGATTCTTGTCTCATCTGGGGCTGATAAACAGTAAATTCAGCAGAAATTTTACCGTGGTGGGCCGCCATCAAAATAGAGGAAACACTGGGGGACACACGAGAGTTAGAGGACTCGCCGGCCTCTTTAAAATTGCAAGTTTGGGAAAAGTTTGGTTTCCCATTCAGTTACAGTAGTACAGGCGAGAGAGTGGTGGATACAACTTACATATATACAACAACGGTTGTAGATTAGTGTTATGTTTCCAGAGCCGCAGCTCCCAACCGTAACGTTAGTTGGGACTAGGGCGGTATGGTTTCCTAGCCAATAAGGTGTGTGGGAGGTGGTTGCAGGAGGACACATGAACAGGCAGTCACCAAAGGGGTAAGTGAGCCTTGGTAAGCGTACCTCCTACCAAGCCATCACCTGCCGTTAGCATCTCATTGACTGACATTCATTTTGGCGCCACTTTGACAGCGAATAACCCTATATCTGAAACGTTTAAAGACCATTTATTTCTAAAGAAGCAACAATTTATAAAAGGCTCCATTACCTGGTATTAGGGCTGAACGATATTGTGTTTTAGCATAGACATCGCAATGTGCGCATGCACGATAGTCACATGGCAGGACGTTGCGATGTTGACACTAAAACTTTTTTGCTGCTTGATAGAAAAGTAGACTTCTACCGATTATTACCGTCCGAGCCTTCCCTTTAAGACAGGTAGCCATGTGGGCAGCGTGTGTATGTGACGCTAGCCCGACGGGGTTTGTTATGGGAAGTAAGGCTCTCCGTGTGTAGAAAAGTGATGCGCATAGTTTTCAATGGGTAGTCAGTGAAGCTACAGTAGTCGGTGTTTTATGTTTGCTGCAAAAACGGAATAAATCATCTGATTAATGCAACATAATCCCAATGTCTCCCGGCCATTTCCCCTCGCAGAAAGCTGCAACCAGCCAGGCTAAAGCTAATATAGTTAGCCTAAAGAACCAAGGGGTCCGTTTGTCAACCAACGTTACGGTTTGGAGCCACGACACTGGAAACATAACACCAATCTATTACAGAAGCCTGTGTCTCATCTAACATAATTTACACTGATTTAATTGTTCTTGGATACACAGTTTGTTGCTAGTGTGTGTAACATGCAGGTCCGATCAATTTATCAAACTAACAAGCTGGCCCCGCTAGTCGACCACAACCTGAAATTTAGAGGAAGCAACATGTAGTCACTATCATTCACGTTAGCCTGGATTGATAGAATTATATGAATACAATGGTGTCATGCTAGTCAACCAGCGTATTTCTACCTCATGTCCCTCTCCAAAACCACTTCAGAAGAGTAACTTTAGTCACAGCGCTTACTTGCTTTGGTGTTTGTAAAGTATTAAAGTAACAACGAATGGTTCACATTAGAAAACATTTTTTTCTTCTATGTAGATGCACTCCCCTACAAAATCACTGCAGTAGTCGGGAATGATTTATTATTATTTCCAAATAGAGCTATTTATGTCATCTTTTAAAAATTACGTTTTTTTTCATATCGCAATATACATCGCAGGGGAAAAAATATCGCAATGTAAGATTTTTCCAATATCGTGCAGGCCGACCTTGTATCTCACATTATGGCTCCGTTGCAGACGTTTAGGTAAAAATTGGCTTTGTGTCAGAACCACGCGACTTACTGTTACATGGTAGAGGAATTACCAAACAGTACAGGGTAAGCTTGCAGGCAGTTTTGACTTACATTAGCTGTTTAAGTTTAAGAACTAACGTTAACAAGCATGTTAGCATTAGTTAGCCTGTGACTATGTTATCCCCTAACATACCTATGTTCTCTGTCTCTGCAAGATTGGGAATGATTGAGATGTTTCTTGGCACAGCTACCAGAAGACTTACAACTTTCAGACAGGTTGCTCATGTCACATATACATCTTCAAGCTCAGTCGGAAACTATGCAGTAATGCTCAGCTATCACTGGAAAAGTGCTTCTAATAGCCTTCACTGGTCTCCGTTGAACACAACGGTGTTACATTGTCCATTTCTTATACTGTCTATGACAGTCACAGACATGCAGTTGTCGCTCTTGTAACGGTAAAAAATTAAACCTCATGGTTACAGTGACCAAAATGATCACAGTTTGTTATCACAATATTTTTTAAAAGTGTGCTCAATATGTTCAGGAAGCACTGATAGGCCTACACAATCTGAAATAGTTAAAATAGTGTAACAATATATATTATATTACAAAAATATAGGCAATAGACTTGTAAAAACTACTGAAAACTGGCTACAGAAACACTAGCCGGCTGTATCTGGATACAGATAAGATATTGAACCAGAGATGTCTGACTTTGAGATCCAAGAAGATTTATTTACAACTCCAATATAAAGTTAACTATGAAGTTGTATTTGACATTACATGTGAAGTTGGATGTGGTTCTGAAATATAAGCAAATCATAATGCACATTAATAAGCATCTGACTTATTATAAACACTGGAACTGCCTACTAGAGATGTTCCGATTCCGAAACCAGTATCGGAAATGCCTCCGATACTGCCGAAAATGCTGGTATCGGCGAGTACTGGAGCACAGGCACCGATCCGATACCACATAAACTATTAGAAATGGGAATCTGTTTACTGGTTAGCTCCGTTAGCTCGGATACAGGTCTTCTTCGCCGCTCTTAAAATAGTTGCGCTGCTGTTTTAGAGGGACGAAGAAGAATTGATCACCCAACGCCTCCTTAAAACAAGCTAACATGAGCGCATCATGCCGGCAATACTTTACAGTGGATGTTCCCACCAGTAAGACGGCAACATGCAACATATGCAAAGAAGCAATTTGGAGGGGTGGCACAAGTGTTGCACATTTCAACACCACCAACTTAAACATTTGAAGACGCGTCACGCTAAAGAGCACAACGAATTTACAAAAGCTACGGGGAAAAAGGACAAACGGCAGCAGCAAACTCTGGAAACTGCCTTCCAGCGATAAGATAAATTCCCCAAAGACAAAAAGCAACAACGATAACCAACAAAGTTTTGGAGTTTATTTTACTGGATTACCAACCCCTGTCTGTTGTCGAAAATGTGGGATTTTGCCGCTT
Source organism: Etheostoma perlongum (assembly GCA_026937815.1). Classification (NCBI taxonomy): domain Eukaryota; kingdom Metazoa; phylum Chordata; class Actinopteri; order Perciformes; family Percidae; genus Etheostoma; species Etheostoma perlongum. Next base: position 10,469,587 of record CM049373.1, read on the forward strand.
AATGGAGCATTTGAAGCCACGGTACTGTTTGCCAGGTTGTAAATATATCTCCGAAACTGCTCTACCCAAATTATACGAGACAGTTAGGGAACACATTTCGTGTATGCTTAAAGACGTGCATGCAGTCAGCTTTACCATGGACATTTGGAGCTCCGACGTGTGCCCCATGTCTTTGCTGAGTTTAACGTCCCACTGGGTGGACAGAGAGTCAACATTTACCCCTCGAAGTGCGGTGCTGCACGCCAACGAGTTCCGAGGGTCACATGCTGCCACATTAATTGCCGAAGCAATTGAGGGGATGCTAGTAAAGTGGAAAATCCCCAAGTCCAACGTTCACCAACGCTAGCAACATGAAGAAAGCCATGGACGAGATGGATGTACCAAGTTTGGGATGCTTCGCACACACTCTCCAACTGGGGGTGCATGAAGGGCTACTGTCTCAGTCTCAGAGAAGGCAGTAGCCTTTTAAAGGCTACTAAAGTGCAGTCACAATATTGTAAAATGCATCACATTTTACAATATTGTGACTGCACTTTAAATTTTTATACTGTTCTATTTAAAAATAAATGGCTTCCATTTGCTGTATTATTCATGTTTTACAAAGTGTTAAACCTGAGACAGGCTTTACCACAATGATAATAATATCACTGTCATGCATGTGTAGCATGATTTTTTTGTTGTTGTTGTTGTTTTTTAAAACACACTGGTATCGGTACTCGGTATCGGCCGATACCCACTGCACAAGTATTGGAATCGGTATTGGGAGGTAAAAAAATGGTATCTGAACATCTTTACTGCTAACAGTTATGACCGGGGACCAAGCCTTCCGACTCCAGACGACCCAGACCCGAGTGGTCCAAGATAACCGTGGGAGCGCGCAAAAGTGGGACCCAAAGCGTAATGGTGGCAAACGGCAGGAAATAGAGAGGTGTGAGCGGCAATGTCTGCGGTACATTGCTGTTGCAAATATCCAATTATCATTGAGTAGATGGGCCAAAACTGGTCTACAATGGCTACAGCGCCCCCTAATGGCCGATCTTCACCAACATTTGCTACAGAGCCTCAAAGCGGCGTGCCGAACAAGCATCACAAGTTTCTGTCAATAGCATTTACTGTGGCAGAGATATTGAAATCGCAAATTTCCCATTACATATATAAACCATGATAATTTAATTACTCATTGACTTCTGTAAAGATGTAATTATTGAAAAAATAATTAAATAAATCAACAGTAAACAATATTTTAATCATTTAGAACACAAGAAAGTAAGAGTTTACTTGAAAAACTTCACGATTATTCTGCGTTTGTGAAACGATTAAATTTTCAGGTTTGGAATTTGTGCTGGCTGAGTTTAGACTGCTTTAGGTGTACAATAGTGTTGGGCTGCTGGCTAACTGTGGATGTGTCGTGTCCCCGGGGCCACTTTCATGCCAACTGACGTCCCTTAGCGGCGGGGAGTGAGGCAGAAAAAAAAAAACAGGGTGGGAGAGCTGGCTAAATTAGCATTAGATTTGTCTTTTATCTATACAGCTAACATTAATGCTAATGTTCATAGGCGCCGATACCGTGGCTTGAGCACCCACGGAAAACACTGAGCATCCACCAGTGCCAGACTGCCAGTAGGCTACATTCATTTAAAATGAAACATTGCAGTTGGTGCTAAGTGGAGCGTGCAAGCACTGATCGCGGTTAAGTGTCAGTTAAACTCATCTCTAATCCTATCTGTATTTGGGAGAAGTAGCGCCAACCTGAGTTGAAAGCCTACTTTACGTCTTTACTATCGAGTTAATAGGCGTGTGTGTCATGTCGGCCTTTGTCCATTTCCTAAGGTTCTGAAATGCAAACATTTTGACTACTAAGAGTGTGCACCAACATAAATCGGCGCATATGCTAACCAGCTGGGGAACATAATTGTGGGTTAGCCCAGTGCTGTTTAACATTAACTTTACCTTGATCAAAACAATTATACTTAAAACTTCATGAACATGTTGAACAATGTCGTAACCTTATAACATTAACCTGTTATGAAATTCCATGCTTTTTGGTCTAAATGGCATACCCAAATTAAAGGTGGTCCAGCAACCATATACTTTGACACTCTATTGGGTGTGCTTGATATCATTGGAAAGGTAACACTCAAGTTTTAGTTACAAGTGTCAGGGTGACTCTAGGCCTTACTGACAGTTACAGAGGCTAGAATGGAGGGTTTTCCCCCCATCCAAGTCATTCATCTGTAAAATGACTAAAATACAGTGCTGTAAACGCATCTAGGTAAGATACAGACAACACAAGGCCAGATCCACAGGTCTCCACTTACTACAGAAAACAATTGAAGTCAAAAGACCCAAAAATGGATTTTATATTAAATCTTTTCTACAGGTGTGCATGTGCATTTTTTTATGCATGTGCATTTTAAAAGTGAAAAGCAAAAAGACCAAAAAGTGCAAAATACAAAACTTCTCAAATACACCAACAAATTAATCACATACACAAACATGAAATGACTATTTACATAAATATATAGAAATAAGTAATTATAAATTGTCAGGCTGTGCTATGCATTATTAACATTTATATTTCATTATTAACAGCCCGTTGACACACACACACACACACACACGCACACGCACACGCACTCAACTCCAATAACAGCCTACACGAGTTTTACCTGAAGACTAACGTTTTAATGCCTTTGTTCACCCGTGATGTGAATACATCAGATTTTAACATTAAAAAAATGTGCATGCTGGCCATAGTTCTAGGGTTTTAAGGTTCTAAACCCCTAGAGCACCCCAGAGCATCTCCTGCTGACATGCACAGTGTGCAGCAGTAGGAGGCTGTACAAGTGTCTGGGTTCAAAAGTAGTTTTAGCTGACATTCCCCAGAGAGGAGAGCATCAGAACCGGTCAGAGCCAACAGAAACAATGATTCGAATCATTGGCATTTAGGGTGCAGCCCAAAAATCTAATGGCAGAATAACTCTCAAATATCAATACTAGTATCAGCCAAAGAAAAAACATTATTGGTCTGGCTGTGCTCAGCAACACTTCTTACACCAATACCGAGAATCAACAGATTGACAGCTCACCTCCAGACTGGTCCGTCTCCACCTCACATGTCCCGTGAGCTCCATTCCTCAGGCCCAATCCGTTAAGCCTCTTTATCTCACACACCGCATCCGATGAGTTTTCTTCAGTTACAGCCAACAACGATGCCTCCATGGCCGTCTCGACCCGCAATTGAGGTGGGGTGGCATCTTTTGCTGACAAGTCCGTAAGCTGGATCACATCTGTTTGGTTGTCAAACATGCTGTTCTGAAGGTCCTCGCTGCTAATGCCATCCTCAGAGTGGCACGTACTGCAGGCAGAGTCGTCGCCCAGCACCGCTGCTTCATCGCCTTTCAGTTTCATGTTTAGCAAAGTAGGGGGACTCTGTGCTGCTTGGTGCGACGGTGTTGGCCAATGGCCTCTCTGTGCATGGTTTGTCTGATGAACCCTGTGATTGACCTCGACAGACTCCCATACTGGGGCCGAGGAGCAGCCATTGGGCATCCCCAGCTCTGCCTTCTCTGTGGCCTCGCAGCCTATCTGAGAGTGGTGCTGCTGTGTTGTTGTGCTGGGCTCCTGTTGGGAGCATAGCCTGCCGCCGGCCAGCAGTGTGCTGCTGCTGCAACTGGGCTGGCTGGTTTCTGTGACCTGGCAACTGGTAACACCAAGGACCTCCTGGGTGGCTGCAGAGATGACCTCATGTATGAGTCCAGCTGCTAGAAGCTCCAGATCCTGCTCCTTTCCACGGCCACAGTGTACCTGGATGTCCTCTGACGTCTCTGATAAGATAGTGGAGTCTTGGTCCGTCGTCTGGGCCATGGAATTTGGGGTTGGGGCAGGGGTGCTGCTTAGAATGTGTTGGTGGAAATCCTGCTCTGAAGGGGGCGTCTCTAGAGAGTCAGCCTCTGATGGGATCACTCTCTGCACTTTGGCTGGGGTGACTGCATAAACAACTATTTCAGCTTGTTTATTCACTGGGCTGTAGTGCTTTGCAACTTCCCCTTCAGGCTCTGGCCTCTCTGCATCAGAAAGGTGCGCTGTAGGGGAGGCGCTGGTGACTTTGGTAGACCGGCAGGGCAAGACCACCTCTTCTACTGTGGCTTCTGAAGGAGAGGCTGGGTCGTTGACTAGGTGTTTATCCAGCTCTTTTACCAAGGCAGCTGTTAAGCTCTTCTCTGGGTCTTTATGGTCTTTCAATGACACCTGCAGGCAGTCGTCTTTGCCAGGTGATGGTAGAGTCGAGCATGAGGGTTTATGGACTTCCCCTAGTCTTATTCTGTCAAGGTGAGGAGCAGGTTCTTCAGAACTTTGTCTTAGTGAAGGTGTTGCTTCATTGTCCTGGACATGGATCGGGGAAATATTTTCATGTTCTGTTCTCAGGTTGCCGACCTTCGGCGGTCTGTGGGTGGGGCTTTCTGTGCCATTTGAGGGAGATACAGTGCCTTTCTCAACCAAACCGTTGCTACCCTCTGCTGGAGATGCTCTAAGGCCCATAGTGGTTGGAGCCCCCTCTGGGCTGTCATGGCTGATGATCCGCTCTTTCTTCCGCGAGATGTACCACCACCAGCCGACCAGTGCAAGGACTCCGGGTAGTGTGTAGGGCGCAATAGAACGAAACCTCAGCGGCATTTCCTCAGGACACTAACAGCTACACCTGAAAGTTACAAAAGACACAAATATTCGTATTAATTGAGGGACATTTCACAGTGAACAAAATGTAAAGCAAATCTGGGAAAACTGGTCTGGATCTGCCTGTTGATTGCATGTTGATTTAAGGGTTAAGCTTAGTGTCTTTAAGATATACTGAAATATTATGTATGTACAGTGTGTGTGTTTATATATATATATATATATATATATATATATATATATATATATAATAATAATAATAATAAAATAATAATAATATACTGAAATATTTTAGATCCAAGAAAGACTTGGAGGTATAACAACTGTCCACCCTTTCAGTTCATCTTCTGAAATCCTCCTGAAAATTTAAAGCTAGACCTGCAGAGATAAAAATCGATTAGTTGTCACGAATTAAATAATCGGTTGGAGTCATTCATGAAAAATGTAGAGATTCTCTGATTCCAGCTTGTTAAATGTAATACGTTCTAGTTTCTACACTCTGTGACAGTAAACTAATATCTTTAAGTTGTGGACAAAAGACATTTGAGGACTTCATCTTGGGCTTTGGTAAACACTGATCAACATGTTTTAGACCAAACAACAATTCCATAAATCAAGAAGATAATCAAAACAGTTTAATCAACAACAAAAATAATTGTTTGCTGTAGTCCAAAAGTTCTTATTTAATATGAATGGTGATGACTCAAAACAGGGAAAAGGGTTGCCGACATGGCCCCAGACCCCGGATGGCAGTCCACCCCCTTTGACAGTCTTACCTGCAACGACAGAGGGCGCTGCATCGGCCCCAGTGCACTGCCACAAGGAAAGAGCATGAAACGTGGACCAACCTAGCCAGTGCCTTCTTCTCTTTCGAGATGTGTAAAAATGTGTCTCCCTATCTGGGTGGCTCAGTATATTTAAATCTTTAACACTATCAAATCATATTCTGTGGAAAATGCCCAAAGAATGAAACACAGCAGGAACACAAGAAAACCCAGACTGAGTTGAAGGTCTTAAGGGTTACAAAATGGTCAGCTTGTACATAGGAAATCAGACCCAACTGAAGACACTGGGACAGCCCTCTGCATACCCAATGCCTGACAGCGGATGACTCTGTCCATGTTAAAAAAAGGACATGTGGACATGCCTTTCCTTAACAAATGTGGCCAAGCCTGCCTCCACCAGGAGGAATGCATCACATGGTCTGGATGTGACTGAATCATATCCTGCCATGCTTCCAGACATGGCTGTCACTAGCAACAAACACACTCAGGCACACACACAGACTTTTGACCTCTATGGCTGTTTGCACTCCCACCTGCTCTACATGATCAACGGCTAGCCCGCTGCAGCTAGCAGTCCTGGGAAGGCTTGCATGATTCGGGGAAAAATATTAATGACTTTCTTTGGCTTAGAATGTTACGATTCTCTGCCACGATTTTTTTGATCATGATAAAAAAACAAATTAGCAGTACCAAACAGATTTTTTTTGGCACCTTGTGCATCACCACAAGCCTGTAAACAGAGGCTTCAATGAAGAGAAGGGAGAGCATTGCAGAGTTTTGGGAGCACTTTAAAACCTGTTTTATACAGTCTATGTTTAAAACTCACGGAAGAAAGTGATGCTGTCGGCTCGTAAAATTAAATGAGAATCAAAGTCATACAATTTTTTTTTTTAAATCAGTTATTTAAAAATTAAATCGTGAACAAGGTGAATCAAGATCGCGATTTTATAATGATTAATCGTGCAGGCCTAGTCCTGGGATATACTTTAACATAAGGTAACAATGGAAAGGTTTGTGTGTGTTTGTGTAAGAGCAAAAAAATAGTTACAATAAGTGGGGTTATAAAATAGAACTAACACTGGGCTATATTCATATAAAGTGACTTATCGACCAGTAAGTAGGGACTCTCCTGTAAGAATGTCAACATTTGGGCTAGATGGTGCACACACAAATGAATGAATTTCCTGAGGCTGTGGCCCTTGTCTTGAATAATGCATAGCCATGAAAACGTATTCCCAAAGAAGTGAGAAAGACTACACCATCCACACATCAGGGTGATGCGATTGTTGTTGCCAAGGGCATACAATTGCTAGACAATTTCAAATGAATGAAAATACCATGCAACTTTCTGTGTATATCCTTATAACTGTACCCCCAATAACATAATCCTGATATTTGGTCAGTTAGCGACAAACACCCAGAGCTTTAGGAACTAGATAGCACTTTTATTTTAGTAACGAATGCATAATCTACTTAGGAGCATGTGTTACATTAATTTTTTTAACTCTCACCAGACACCACCCAGTTTCTGTGCAATGGACAGTGAGAAAATATGTCTGGCGACCACTTTCTACAGTTAATGTGGTGTCTTTCTGATTTAACCAGCTTTTCCCTCATACATTTCTCACAGAACTGCACCTATCTTTAATATAATTTTGTTTGGGAAGTCTCAGTGTCACCTTGCTATCTATCCATTTCACAGCAAAGGCACTTTTTTTTTAACCAAAAAGTCTTACTAAATGCTAGAAGTGAGAGATCTTCAAAACAGGGTACCTCAGAGTTACTGCAAGGGGGATCACAAAATTTTTGTTTGATCATTTTTTTAAGTTAAAATAGGTCTACATGTATGTAAACATGAATCAAAAATGTTATAAGCAAAGATAAATCAACTTGTGACTCTTAATTTCTACAACATCTAGTAGGGGGTTCCTGCCCTGTCTCTGAGCTAAGGGGTCCTTGGCCTAAAAAACGTTGAAGAGCCCTGCTGTAAGTGATATCTCTAACATCAAATAACTAATTTCATTTTTATAAATAAAAAAATTGTTCTATCATCTATTAACCTATTCCTTTATTCTTTTCCTGATGTTTTTTTGTTGTAGTCATGTGCATCATAATGTAACACGCGCACACAGGATATTATCACCTGCGATGTTCAATGTAGAACTAAAATCTTTCTATATGGACAGCTAAACTAAGAGAAATGTAGTAATGTGTCTGTACACTGTGTACTTATGAAATGGTGGCCCACACTACTTTCACCTTGGACAAGGTTACTATAACAGCTCAGCAGTCAAACTAATCTTGAGCTCTATTCACAGGTCAAACAGGTGTTCACCGTTGCCTTTCTGGAGCTTAAAGTCAAGATTCTGACTGTGCCCTTGGTGTCCATAAATGGGAGTGGTCAGGCTGTATTTACATGTTACAAACCCTACAACGTGCTGAGCACAGGCAACCTAAGCAGCGTGCACAGTGAATACAGAGAATTGTGACATACTATCATCTAAAAAAAGTCCAGCAGACTGTGCCTACTGCATACCTGTTAAACTTGAGTTTTTTAATAATGTTAATTCGTTCACACTGTTCGCAAGCGTGTTGGTTTAGTCGGAAACCCCAATCATTAAAGAGTTACATTTTATAACGAGTAACGTAAACACCAATGTGGTTTGTCTGTGCCGAGAGCGCATCAGTAACGTTACGGCGTCTAATTTCGCTTACAACATATGGGCTACACTGCATTACTAGAGTCAAGTTTTAAATAAACCAACGTTAGCGTTATTGTTAGCTACAACAGGCTAATGCTTAAATTTAGCTAACAGATAAACAAAGCCCAACAAAATATTAGCGTTGCGGTTTACATGACAAGATGAGAGTTAGCACCTTGACTTAGCTAACTAGCTAACGGGTTAACTATTCATGAGGGTCAATAACTTTCAGCGACTTAATGCCAAACATCACAGCTAGCTAGTATGCTAATAATACCCACAATGAGACTGTGATTCAAAATAAGTAATCCAGTCGACGTTAAATCTTGACATGTGTTAAGTACCTCAATACTATCAAACCGCTGTGTAACGTTACGACCACTTCATCACAACACAGACCAGCAAATGGAAACTGCAAATTAGTATACAGACCACAATGAGAACCGGCACTAATATTTTTTTTTTATAGTTTTGTGTTTCCTCGCAATGAGGTAACTAACGCTAGCTAACTCAGGGAATGGCACGTTATATCAAAATAGGACTAACGCTAGAGACTTTCCCCTTTTAATTCACACGAGTCCCTTTTCCTTTCCATACCTCCTTCACCACTACTTTTGTGTGCCTTAGCTTAACGTTACATAGAACAATCCCTTTTAAAAAAAGACAACAAAACATGGGGGAGGTGAGTTAGCTAGCATTGAGAACAATTTATAGAAACTGTAACTCAATGTGTGTTGTTGCAAGGTGCCTCATTTGAAAGCCGAATTCAACATAAAACACTTCACATCGCAATAAGCACGCGTGTCCAGTACTAACATCCACAACGTTCTGCCAGTAAGACTAAAAGTGTGGACTGACAGATGCAGAGAGGTTGGCGTAACATTGTCTGGAACGAAATCCAGTACCAGAGGTGGTTGTGACCTAACGCTAACGTTACACTACTGGGAATAAAGCATGGCTGGTAAGGAGGCCGCAGTGCAGGATACAAAGTATGAAGTTAGCAGGCTAGCCCCGCACATTGGTTTCAATGCTAAACCGTCTATGAACATAGACGAAATAAAATGCCAAGGAAGCTAATCGCACATTCCACTACGATGAGAAATACACCCCCAGTTAAACAATGATAGCCTCGTGTATAGGACCACTTGAGAGTTTAATTTCACAGTCTGACCATCACGTTAGGCCATGACATAAATGCAATGCATCACACAGCTTTAAACGTAATCAAAACGCACCAGTGAGGGCTTGTCCCAGACTGACGCAGGGTTTAAGGGCGCTTCTGGAGTGCTCCTATCCTGCATGGGCCTCAGACCTTCGTATTAGCTAACTAGTGTTAGCCGGCCTGGCATAAATGATATCCAACTAACTTAACTTGCATTCTTACTGCTGACAACCTATACGCATTTGTTACTATATAAGACATATGGCCCTGTGATTAGAAAATTCATAAAGACCGCACGAGAAAAGTAATTAGGGTAATCTAAGTTACACAACAGAGAAAGAGGCTAGCTGGAGTGTGCTGACTGTTAAGTTGGAGAAAGATGTGTAACGTCAGGCTAGTTGTTCAATGACATGGGAGTACTGCATTCAGTCGGTGACACAGTAAACCCTCAACAGCTTGCAGAAACGCGTGGAAATTTCAATGAATGGGGCTTTATACAATGTGCGCGTGTTGCACCCCTGTGAGTAGATTTGAACTAACGTTACGTTAAGTCACACTGTGTGAACAAGATGCAAATGGCTAACGTTATAGTGCATGGGCTTCCCCCTTCGTTGCTAATTTCGCTCTTTCGTCTCCAGAGTTTTTACTTTTACTTACAGTATGTTATGGTCCTTGGTGCCGCCACGATGAGAGCAATACGGATATTGTGAATTTTTCAAATGCGTCCCAGTGGAAAGCAAAGTCAGATCCTCCCCACGTGTAGACCGACAGGCAGCACCAGTCTAAAAAAAACAGACTAAACAGCTGGTCAAATCTCGCGATACTCAGGTGTCCAAGGCCTCTGTAATCCCGCGTTAACTGAGAATGCAGTAAAGTCATATATTTCAGACCAGACCTTTACGTTATCTGATCTCATGTCTGAAAAAGTGCCTATGGTTACTTGAGTCACGATGGCAGTCGTACCAGGTTGTACTTTCCATATTACTTTCGACACACGGCACGAGTTTGAATTGAATGTCATGAGATTAATGTATGGCTGCAGCTGCACAAGGTTAAACACAGGGACGTGCATGGACATTTTGAGGGGCGGGTGCCCAAGCGTCATAAAAAGCACTTTTTAAGACTTTTTTTAATATCACATTGAATTCAATATTTCACGATCATATCAGTCAAACAATTGTTAATAGTTAATTGTTTATTCTGTTATGCTATAAAGTTAAGTGACTGTCCTCCTACTAAATTGAACTAAGTCAGGTATTTTTTGCAGAAATAATATAGTAATAATAATAATAATATATTAGTAAGATGCTGAAAATTATGTTTTTTCATGTACAGTGTTACAATCAATGTAGCAGATGGGTATATGTCAAAGTTTAGTCCTATAAGATTAAATAATGAACCCCAAAAATTCAATGAAATTAATCATTGATTTTACCTGAAAAACGTATGTAATCATCCATGTTTTTTTGGGCAATTTGGTTGAAAGAAATCCATATTTCTCATATAAAACACTTTGAAACGGGTCAATTTGACCCAAGGACAACACAAGGGTTAAGCACATGATGGGACATCTTTAACTTCTTTTCTGCTATTTATACTTTTTAAAATATTAAGCTTTTTTAAAATGTACATTGAAAGTCAATGGATCAATCTTAAAATCCTCTCCAGTATTAACTGATAACTGTAGTTTATTTGTTTATTTTAACATGTTAGAGACAATGCTCAGCACATTTAACACTAGCTGCTGTCAGTCCCCTGTAAAGTTAATCGCCGGCTAAAGACAGATTTCTGTTAACAAAATGTTTTTCTGAATGTCAATGACATTCAAAACGGTGATAACTGAAATAGATATACAACACACCATGTGTGTGTATACACATATGTATTGCAAACAGATCTAAATACTACACAAGATAAGAACAGCTGCCTCTGCACCACCTAAGTGAACATAATATAACTATATAAATATATAAATGCATATGACACTGTTGTCAAAACCCACACAATTGACATAGACACACTTGCAGACAGCATCTTGGAAGTTTGTGATCAATACTGTATGGAGATGTAACCAAGTGGTGTCCCATTTCATAGGGCTATGTTTTCACCCCTAGCCACTTGGTTTTAAGGGCCAAGGGCTAGGGGTAAGGGATAGGGGTAAGATGGAGAAATGGGATTTAGCCCTAGTTACGCTTTGACAGACCTTCAAGAGCTGCAGAGGAGGGTCTGGCTAGTCCTCACAGCATTCTGGGATGGGAGAAAAATGTGCTCTGGTTTATTGGCATTTCTTTAAACCAATAACAGTCGCCTTGGGCGGTGCTAAGCAAAGGGAAAAGCTGCGGTGCCACTGTAAAATAGTCTCGGGAAGGAACTTTTTTTGGTGGAACGTGTACGTTTAAAAGTTGTTTAAGTCGTGCAACAGAAAGCTCCGATTGGACAGATAGTCTAGCTAGCTAGGCTGGGTGACTATCTGAAAGAACAGCCCATCAGGTGTCAGATCCATGGAAACAAGATGGCAAACTGCTTTGTATTAACTGATTTAAAATTCACCATTATTCATGCTGGCTCATGTGGCTCAGTGGGCGGATTTACCGCTCCATCAGAAAATAAACAATAGGGTGTAGATTCTAGATATTATAATTGTTAAAGTAAGTTAGTTAAAATGGCTTTAATATATGCATAGGAAAACCCAATTGCCAATCACTCCTTTAATCGTCAAAATACCATCTCATCTTGCCAGTCGGCACAAGTCTAGTCCTGAGTGCGTTTACATGTGTACTAAGAACTGTCTACTTGTGATCCGATCACTCAGGATATAATACCAGGTCAAAACAGGACCTCTCTCTCCATATCTATATATGTTTATGTCTTTCTGCTGTAAAGAAATAGTGGTGCAGATAGGCAAAACATTTGAACCTCTATCATTTCTTACTCTTTATTAACAGTTTTATTTACTTAATTCAAACCTAAAAATGTTCCACATCTTTCATTTATTAGGAGTTTCATACAAACTTCAAATTCATCCAATTTCATATTCAAATGAACACAGCTAATTATGTTTTCCTAATTTGACCTACCCATTTCTAATTTTTCCAACTTATTCATAACTCGTTCAACCGTTTCTCCATTTTTCCACATTTTAACTAGCAATTTAGTGTATTGACAGCTTTTACAATTTATTTTTAAATATTCCACTTTTTTGATACCTTATTGGTATTATTCAACATTTGAATGAAATTCATAGGGTACTTATTAAAACCATACCCTCTTTTCAAACCTCTCTCACTACTTTACCTTTTTTCTTACGCATATAAGTCATCAAACCAGTTTAGTTTTAGCAATTTAGCTTTTCAGCACTCATAAGTATTTACTGCAGGCAATGTATTTTCTAGTTATATTATTATATTGAACATTTCAGGTAACCTAGTCTAACCAAAACTAATAATTTTGTCATTTTATATTAGTCAAACTGATTTCACATAACATTTTATTTGATATACATTATCAAATCCCTCATTCATGGACTGATGGTTGTTTGCTGCTGCAGAATAAAACAATAGGCTCGTTGGAGATGAACTGCGCCTCGCCTGTAAAGTGGACGAGAGCAGGCGGCAGCAGCAGGGGGCGGGGACAAAAAGCTGCGGTATACTGTAGTTGGACAGTTTCCAGGGTCCGTGTACTTGGCGGCCAACGGATTTTCGTTTTGAAATGAAAAAAACAAAAACGAAAAACAGCCAGTTTCACAATTACCATTAGTAAACAGGGAAACAAAAAACGGAGAACAACCCGTTTTTCGTTTTGATATTAAAAAAACGGAAAACGAAAATCAATCTTGTTATCGATTGTCTTTGATGCGTTTTCCGGTGGAAACCGGAAAATAAAATACGGGTGTATACATAGACATAATAAAGAGTAGACGCTGGCGCTGACGAGATTTGGGGCCGCCATCTTGGACCGGTCACCCGCTCCACTTAGTGTAATGTGTTTGGCAGGTGCAATGAGCTGTCAGCGCGTTTAATTAATCACACTCACTGAATACCCAACTGATTTTCATGTTTTTTTTTTTTTTGCTACAAAGGTTATACATGTAGCTATGATACAGGACACATGACTAGGCGTATGTTAATATTCATAGTGTGCTTAACAGTAATAGAATATTCTGATATGATATAAATTCACCAGACGTCCGAGATCAAAACTGGGAACATAATCCCCGAAAAGGGAGAGCAACGGGGATATTTCCAGTTTGACTATAAATCTGATTGAAAAACCTAATGTTGTGTCTTTAAAAACAAAACAAGGACAGAGGTAGTTTTTTTTCTGTATTTAGTCAGGGACAGACAACCAAAAACGGGGACTGTCCCCTAAATCCGAGGACCTCTGGTCACCCTAGACCCTAGACCAGACATCCTCGGTGTATCTATCATTTGTAAATGATAGGTATTTGCAAAATACCCCTACATCACATATATGATGTAGGCTGTAATAGGTATAAATACCCCTACATCACATATATGATGTAGGCTATAATAGGTATTTTGCACACACATTATAAATATGATAGGGAAGAAGAAACAGATAGTGACCATAAAGTCAGATATTTAAGTACAAGAAACAATATGATTATAGTATTAGAGTCTACTTGAAGCTTTTTATATTTGTCTCTCTCTCTGTCACACACGCACACACACACACACACACACACACACACACTCACACACGCACACATACGCAAGCACACACACACACACACGCACAGTACTACCACGTTGTTCTGCATCAATTGCCTCCCAGACCTTGACATTTAGCAGCCCCACTCCCAACAAACACACACACACACACACACACACACACACACACACACACACACTAGGGTTGCACAACATTGACAAAATGTGATATTGCAACATCAATATTAATTCCGATATTTTTAAACATATATAAAATTACAAAATAGATTCATAACAAATTAAACAAGTTTTCTTACAACACAAGGTTTATTTTAACTGAAAGTTATATTGGACTGGTCCAACATGAATAACTAAGGACCATGTCTACAGAACAGGACGGGTTCTACTGGTTGGACAGTATAAAATATATAAATAAAGTTATAATATAAATAACTAAGGACCATGTCTACAGAACAGGACGGGTTCTACTGGTTGGACAGTATAAAATACATAAATAAAGTTAACAGGACAACTCAACAAAATAAACTAAATATTGCATACTTATTGCGACTTTCGATATATTTGATAAATGACCAGCTGTCTCAGCTCTTATTACATATGTATTTGGACAGATACACCTCTTTTATGTTGTGTTGACTCTGTACTCAAGCACATTGCTATTGAAAAGGCTATATAATTATATATATCTCTATCTATCTATCTATCTATCTTATAAGAGTAACGTGCAAGTCTTATCAAACAAATCCCAACTAAACCAGAGAAAATCCCAATGTAATAACAACACAAGCATACATTAGTGCTGCTTTTGGAACTTAACTTATGTAGCAAATTTCAAAACACAGATAGGCCTACAAAATGCTTCACAGAACCCAAAGTGAAAGAGATAAGATAAAAAAAATCCGCCGATCTGAGCAGGAATATGCTGCACAGTGCTCTGGCATCTTGTATCTTCTGCTGCCAAGTAACGAGTATGACCGGTCCAAGATGGCGGCTGGATTTCTCGCGCTCAGCAGCCAATGCGGCGTCTACTCTTTATTATGTCTATGTTCCAGCCTATTCCAGCAGCCTTCAGACTGAACCGGAAGTGACAAAAAAACTGTGGTGCGATTCCGATTTAATAAAATATAATCAGACCCACATATCAGCAGGTACACAGTCTCCAGTTGTTTATTATAACAGAGTAGCTCTCAGAATGCTCTACATGCAATCTGTTGCTTTAATTAACAACAGACTGTAGATGATTAGTGATCTGAATGGATTTAGTCTCTCTGACTTCTAAACATCACTATCAGCCACACAACATGTGTTCTGTAGAGAATAAGTCTTTAAATCAGACAAATAGCAATTAAAATCCCTCAGATTCAAAAACAATAAAAAGTTTAACGTCATCATGTTGTAAACCAATCAGGTGTTAAATCAGCTGAGAAGCCGGCGTTTCCCGTTTTAGGGAACTATTACGTGGTCAGACAGTTTTTCTGTAGTGTTCGAATTGTAACTAACCCCAACCCTCTTACACCATACTACCATAATCCAAAGTGGCATCCATCAAAGCCTTGTATATGTTTAATAGTGCTTCTTTATCAGCTATTCATTGTAATCTGGCCACACATCTCAATACTACCACCTTTTTACATTTGGTAGCAAAATTTTCAATATGATTCTTCCATATTTACCATCAAGCCATAAACCAAGATACCTAAATACTCTATCCATGGGCTTGCTGTATAGTGTTAACCTCTGCCAATTACCTATTTTCTTTTAAGTGACTAGCATATAGCATAACTTTGCAACTGATATTTTTAATCCCCAATCTTAAAACCATCTCTCTACATTGACTATTGCTTTCTGTATTCAACTCAACACATGAGCAAATGTTTTCCCCTTTTCCAGATTACTCCATCATCTGCATAAAATGATGACTGTATATGTACCTGTTTGTACATTTTCAAAGGTGTCGTTAATTATGATATTAAATAGTATTGGACTAATTGCACTGTGGTATCCCGTTTATAATTTCCGAACAGAGATTTCTGATCCAACATTAACTTTAAATATTGTATTTGATAAGAAGTCCATGATCCAGTTATATAGTCTTCCACCTACGCCTAACATGTTAATTTTAATTAGTAGCCCTTCTGTCCACATGGAATCATAAGCTTTCCCCATAAGAACCCCCCCCCCATTTCATTATTACTTTAATCAAAGCGTCAGCTGTGGATCTTTCTTTTCTAAAGCCGCTCTGGTACTCGTTCAGCAAAGAATCTGACCGCAGGTGAACAGTCTTTTTTTTTTTTCATCCATTTGCACAAATGGGATGTTGGTGAGATTGGCCTGTTATTTTTGGCATTGGCTGAATCTTTCCCAGGTTTAGCAAATAATAAGATTGATGCCATCTTCCAAATAACGGGAAGTTATTACCGCTACCGACTTGAGCTTCTAAAGTTAACGGATGTCATTCATTTTCAATGGAAGCTGGCTTCTCTCAGCTGCAAGGAGGGGCAAAACTGTCGGGATCGCGTTTTGAGCGACCAGAGCGCCTGTCACTGCCCAATGTAAGTTAAGATTTGAGTCGCGCATGCTCAGATTTAATGATTTACAGCATAACGCGCCATACCCGATGAGAGTCGAGTCAGACCTGCTCTGGTCGAGTTCAGATGTGAGTTGTACATGCTCAGAATTTTACAGCATAATATGTCTTACTGAAATTTGTGAAATGCATAAAATAAGAAAGTTTTCTCATTACAAACAATAACAATTAAATTAAATTTTCAATTAAATTTTATTTATATTATCAATTCATAACAAGAGTTCTCATTCATAGCATTCGTTTCGATGTCTCACTATGGGATACGCCTCCCTGCGTATTCCTCAGAAGCATTTATCTCATTACGCCAATCCTGATTGGCTGGTGATAGAGTGTCCGCGTCACGTGGGTCCATCCCCCCTTTAAATAGCTTACGCTATGATGCGGACACTATTCTAAAAACTCTTCTCGCTTCGAAGCATATCTCAGTCGTGCAGGCTAGCTAGCTTAACTGTCCACAGACCGGAGCCATCCTAGCTTAACATCTCCGTCGCCGGGCGCTAGCTGCCTTCGACACGACTCTTCGGTCTCACCACAGACTGGAGCATTATCCGCCTAGCCGTTTCACGGTAGGGCTGTTTCTGCGCGTTAGCACACCAGCTACTGCTCAGTATCTTCGCGTTTAGCACCCCTGCTAACGAAGATGTCTTCTAACGTCACTCACACCAGAGGACACGAAGACCCAGGGGCTCGACTTTGCCATTGTGGTAACAAAATTTCGAGCAGGGACACACACCAGGTCTGCTCGTGTTGCCTCGGGCTGGAACACGCCCGCCTGGCCGTTGAAGCCCCTGGTTCATGCAGGCACTGTGCCTGCTTTACCATGAAGAGCCTTCGCCGACAACTAGCGCGCCAAGCTAGCTTGTCGGGGAAGGACCCATACCTGCCCAGCACCGCTTTGCCGGCCGGCAATGAGGTGTCTGGCGCGGACGCCGTACCGTGCGCCAGTCCCAGCTGGGGCTCACAGCTGGAGCTGGGCGTGGCGGCCCCGCTCACGGAGGACGTACTTGAGCTGGACTACGAGGACGAGGACTCCTCGGAGCTCCTCATATCAGAGGATGACGAAGACCAGTTTGAAATGTTCATCCCCTCCGCCCAGGCTATCAAGTCTGATGCTGCGTCTGCCTTCGGAGACGAGGACGGAAGTGTACCAACTTCCCCCGCTCCCAGCATGGACATGCAGGACGTGTGCAAACATCCCTTGGCCTGCGGTCGTGGTGGTGCCCACCAGATCACGCTACAAGGGGAAGAAATTGCCCCTGACCAAGAGGTCGGCAAAACAGCTACTTCCAGTTTTTCCTGAACTGCTGGAAGAGGTATCCTCTTCGTGGAAACACCTCCCTTTCAGCGGTAAAACCCCGATTCATGGAGCTTCCTCCCTGGAGTATGAGGGCATGGAAAAGCTGGGAATGTTCCGCATGCCCTCGATGGAGCCGTTGGTTGCAGCCCATCTCCACCAGCGGGTGATTGCGACAACCTCACGGAACCCCACACTGCCGTCGAAGGCGGACCGTTTCCAGTCTGCCTTGACCGAGAGGGCGTATAAAGCAGCAGCTTTAGCGGTGGGAGCTCTGAATGTCTCCTCCATGCTCACAGCGTACCAAGCGGAGCTGTGTGAGGACATGGTCACCAAACCAGAGCATGCTGTGTGGGAAGAGATTACTGTGATAACGGACATCTGCCTGTCCAGGCCACAGGTAAATCTATGGGGCTAATGGTTCTACAGGAACGACAGGGAAAAAGAGGACATTTTAGACATGTCTCGTCCCCGACGGGGTCTTCGGCACCGCTCTGGCTTCAATGCAGCAGAGGTGTGAGGCGAAGAAGAAGGAAGACGAAGATCTTCAACTTTGCCTCCCTTGGAAAGCCGAGCCTCCCCCGCCTGCAGCCACGCGCCAGTCTTTCGCTCAAGCTGTCTCGCGGTCTACTCAGTTCAAAATCCCCAAGCGGCCAGATCCCCAGCCCGCCCCAGCTGCCCCACCTCAGCAGAAGGTGAGAGGGAGCTGGCCCAGGAAAGCCCCTGCGCAGACGGCTGCCCCACCGGGACAGCCAGCCCAGGCCGCTTTTCAGCAGGTAAAAAGGAAGAAGAGGGCGGTTTGACAACCGACCTCTCCCCACCTGCGTCGGAGCTGGAAGTTCCCCGTTCACTTGCCCCACGTTTTCTGTGCAGCAAGTGTGTGCAGGAGGTTTCACAGCCCCCGAGCTCCCCGTTGTGGCGTGCGCTGCCAGACAGGCGCGTCGCCTCCAAGGGAAGCGGAGACTTTGTTGCGGCGACGGCAGGCCCTGTGCCCCATCCAAGTCACCCAAGCATACACTCACCCTTTTCAACAGAATTAAAGCATGTTCCACTGTCGCATCCAGACATAATGTCAAGGGCGCAGTTTGAAACAATGAACAAAAAAAGCAATAAGCGGCTCTGTGGCTTCAACGCTCCGGAGAGAAGCCACGGCTCCTCTCTGGACGCGGGATGCCATCGACCCCGTCAGTGCGCATGCGCATTGTCGGCCACGGGTCACTCCCGAGTACCGCCACAAGATGGCCTCATAGCTCAGTTAATGAGGGCACAGAGCGTAGGGGACACATTGGGGCTGCCACTCCTCTCTCTTACCAGAGAGAGAGATGGACAGCTATCACAAATTCAGCCTGGGTACTGAGAACGATATCTCGGGGCTACAGGCTTCAATTTGCTGTTACCCCCCCTCGCTTCTCGGGCATACTCTGTTCACAGGCCCGGGGGGAGTCAGCTCGCGTTCTACAGTAGGAAGTTATCTCGCTGTTAGAAAGGAGAGCGATATGTGTAGTGCCTCCCGAGCTGAGTCGGAGCGGCTTTTACTCCAGGTATTTTCTGGTCCCAAAACGGGGAGGGAACGGAATCCGCCCTATCCTGGACCTGCGGGCTCTGAACAAATACCTCCGAAAATACAAATTCAGGATGCTCACTCATGCGTCTCTGCTTTGTCTGGCGCGCCAGGGCGATTGGTTCACATCTGTCAATCTGAGAGACGTGTATTTCCATATTGCAATCTATCCTCCGCACAGGAAATATCTGAGGTTCGCTTTTCAGGGTGTCTGTTACGAGTACAGAGTGCTTCCCTTCGGTCTGTCTCTGAGCCCGAGAGTGTTTGTGAGGTGTACCGAAGCAGCTGTAGCCCCGTTAAGGCGGCGGGGTCTCCGTCTAGCTACATATCTATTGGCTCCTTTTGGCACAGTCAGAGCAGGAGTCTGTGACGCAAACGCACATCCTCATACACCATCTGACCAATCTGGGTTTTATAATAAACACAGAGAAGAGTGTGAGTGGGGCTATCTCTGGACTCGGTGTCCTTCACAGCCCGCCTGTCAGCGGAGAGGGTGAAGGTTATCGGAGCTTGTCTCGCGCATTTTCGACTACGCGGTTCCGTTGCTTTCAGGGTAGGCCTATGTCTGAGGTTACTGGGACTGATGGCAGCGGCTATTCTGGTGATCCCACTAGGCCGCCTGTTTATGAGGGATTTCCAGCGTTGGGTGGCCTCCCTCAGACTGGATCCTGTGCGTCATGGCGCATTGAGGGTAACGGTTACCGTGGAGTGCGGAATGGCGCTGCGCCGCTGGAGGCATCCGGCTTTCTTGGCGCAGGGAGTAGCCTTGGGCCCCGTCCTGGCTCGGAAGGTGGTCACCACGGAAGCGAGCATTTCGGGCTGGGGGGGAACACAGGAAGGCCGTTTTGTGAGAGGCATTTGGAGCGAGAGTCTCCGGCGCTGTCACATAAATTACCTCGAGCTCTTGGCAGTGTTTCTCACCCTGAGGCATTTCCTGTCGCTTCTCAGTGGATACCATGTTCTGGTGAGAACGGACAACACGACAACGATAGCCTATATAAACCGTCAGGGGGGCTTGCGTTCCCGTCAGTTACACATGCTGGCACGCAGATTGATACTGTGGAGCAGCAGGCACCTCCTGTCTCTGAGAGCGACACATGTCCCCGGGGCGCTAAACCAGGGGGGGTGCAGATTTGCTGTCCAGGGGCACGCCGCTGTACGGCAACTGGGCTCTGCACCCAGCCATTGTGAGGCAGGTGTGGATTGCGCTATGGCCGGGCCAAAGTGGACCTGTTTGCGTCGAAAGACAAATGCGCAATGTCCGCTGTTTTTCTCAATACGCGATCCAGGTGCGTGGACGCGCACGCGTGGCCGTCGGTTCTCCTGTACGCGTTCCCTCCTCTGGCTCTGATACCCCCAACTCTATCCAGGGTGAGAGAGCACCAGAGCAGGATGATTCTAATAGCTCCATGATGCACTGGCTGGCGGAGATTTATCTACTCCTGTGCGGACAGCCGTGGCAACTCCCACTACGCAGGGACATGCTGTCCCAGGCGGGGGGGACAATCTTACACCGTTGAGGTGTTTCAATCCAGGACACTTGTGCAGTAGCATGCTGGTCTTCACCTCTCACTTTTGTTCGGTTTTATAGACTGGACGTCTCTGCGCCGAGCGTGGCACGTGCAGTTCTGAGCACGGGGCCATCGCTGGAGCAGAGCATTGCTACCTGAGTGCCGGTGGTTCCTGAGATAAGCTTGTCTGGCAATCTCCATATCCCATAGTGAGACATCGAAACGAATGCTATGAATGAGAACTTTAGGTTACTTGCGTAACCCCGGTTCTCAGAGTAGCATGAGTGAGATGTCTCACCAGACAACCCTTCTTGCTGGGGCGAAGCGAGAAGAGGTGCTTATTTTGAATAGTGTCCGCATCATAGCGTAAGCTATTTAAAGGGGGATGGACCCACGTGACGCGGACACTCTATCACCAGCCAATCAGGATTGGCGTAATGAGATAAATGCTTCTGAGGAATACGCAGGGAGGCGTATCCCATAGTGAGATATCTCACTCATGCTACTCTGAGAATCGGGGTTACGCAAGTAACCTAAAGTTATCTCGAGACCCTTTACAGATAGAGTACGTCTAGATCACATAAATTGTAGTGAATCTGCTGATGGTCTGGATTGTGAGATACTTCTGTGAATAAAAAGTTGTGTTAATCCAAACCTCTGTTTATTTCCTGTTTTCAAGTGAAGTTGACACGCCTTTCTGTCACATTTACTGCACTCACATTTGCTGTGTTCACTTGAAAGGAATCACTTAACATGGTTAGGCACTGGTGATGACATTTTGAATATGTTTAGAGGCTAAAAACACATTTAAAACGTGCCCTATTTAAGCCTGTTGGGTGTTAACGCTAGCAGGAGGATAACTCGGTGTAGGCAGCACCGATTGTTTTCATTTGTCTCGCTAATGACAGCTCTCCAAATTTAAAGAAAACAGAGCTACATGTTGAAATTGACCAGAATTCTCCTTTAACTCCAGCATTTTATTGGTGAGCGTATTATAGAAATTGACATAAAAAATATTTGGTGCATAAACTGACACAAGTGCAATTTCTCTAACACCAAATTCTGTTGTGGAGACAACAATCCTACCTGTATTATCTGACCAAGAGGACAACACTTTAAGTGGGAGATTCCGTTTGACAACAATGGCTACTCCTTTTGTTTTAGAACTTGCTGATGAGGATGCAATTGTGTGATAGAATCTATTGGCTAAACGGCCGGTATCTGCCTGCAGCAAATGTGTCTCATGTAATAATGCAATGTCAAAAATGCTGGCTCGTTTATGAGGAGCATTCAGTCGCCACAATTCCAAACCAAAAATTAAAGATCACCCATTATCAATTAAGCTGCGTTCATATGTAACTCATATGGTAGACAGGTGAAAAAAGCGGTTAATTGAACAGCCATATTAAACTAAATTAAATTAAAACAGAAATCACGTTAGAGGGCAGGGAGGATAGATAGGCCTATCAGTCAGCCTATATGCAGCTATGGTGCATGGCAATATACTAAACTTTGGAAAAATCTGACAATTAATCCATAAAATACTAAATGACGCATTAAACAATTCGCACGTTGCCTTAATGTAACAGACAAATACACGTATTTATATAAATAAATGAGACCCTTGTTACTATGGAAAACCAAGTCTTAGGGGGATACAAATTTCTAGGGGATACAAATCCTGGTGGGGATAAGTAGGCCTACATTGGCCCGCACAAAACATTTGAGGTTGGGAAGTTTGGTCTGGACTTGATCCATTGTGGAGCAACTATGCTCGAACCAGGGCTGTTTGGACCAATCAAACTGTCAGGGCAGGCTTTCTACGATGATGATCAACATTGGCCAACATACGCAAATAGACAAAACACAAGCAAATTAAGAAAACATCTTCATTAATTTGACAACACATGCGCAGCATTTAGCAAACACGCTGCATATACACACAACACAACCAATTTTACAAACACGCTGCAAATATAGAAATGATTCAAAAAGAAGCGCTAAGTGGAACAGCCATGTCATTTACCTGATGCTTTTATCCAAAGCAACTGTAAGTTGCTATATATATCAGAGGTTGTCCGCCTCTGGAGAAACTGGGGGTTAAGTATCTTGCTCATGGACACATTGGTTTATGTATGGCAGTGGGAATCAAACCCGGATCTCCAACATCAAAAAAGACGTGTTTAGATTCTCTATTGGGTTTAGGTCTGGAGACTGGCTAGGCCACGCCAGAACCTTGATATGCTTCTTACAGAGCCACTCCTTGGTTATCCTGGCTGTTTGCTTCGGGTCATTGTCATGTTGGAAGACCCAGCTTCGACCCATCTTCAATGCTCTAACAGAGGGAAGGAGGTTGTTCCCCAAAATCTCGCAACACATGGCCCCGGTCATCCTCTCCTTAATACAGTGCAGTCACCCTGTCCCATGTGCAAAAAAACACCACCTACCACCCCCATGCTTCACAGTAGGGATGGTGTTCTTGGGATGGTACTCATCATTCTTCTTCCTCCAAACACGGTTAGTGGAATTATGACCAAAATGTTCTTTTTTGGTCTCATCTGACCACATGACTTTCTCCCATGACTCCTCTGGATCATCCAAATGGTCATTGGCAAACTTAAGATGGGCCTTGACATGTGCTGGTTTAAGCAGGGGAACCTTCCGTGCCATGCATGATTTCAAACCATGACGTCTTAGTGTATTACCAACAGTAACCTTGGAAACGGTGGTCCCAGCTCTTTTCAGGTCATTGAACAGCTCCTCCCGTATAGTTCTGGGCTGATTTCTCACCTTTCTTAGGATCATTGAGACCCCACGAGGTGACAGTCATGATTGACAGTCATGTTTAGCTTCTATTTTCTAATGATTGCTCCAACAGTGGACCTTTTTTCACCAAACTGCTTGGCAATTTCCCCGTAGCCCTTTCCAGCCTTGTGGAGGTGTCTCTAGTGTCTTTGGACAGCTCTTTGGTCTTGGCCATGTTAGTAGTTGGATTCTATGTATGGTGTGGACAGGTGTCTTTATGCAGCTAACAACCTCAAACAGGTGCATCTAATTTAGGATAATAAATGGAGTGGAGGTGGACATTTTGAAGGCAGACTAACAGGTCTTTGAGGGTCAGAATTGTAGCTGATAGACAAGTGTTCAAATACTTATTTGCAGCAGTATCATACAAATAAATAGTTTAAAAAAATCATACATTGTGATTTCTGGATTTTTTTTTTTGATTATGTCTCTCACAGTGGACATGCACCTACGATGACAATTTCAGACCCCTCCATGATTTCTAAGTGGGAGAACTTGAAAACTAGCAGGGTGTTCAAATACTTATTTTCCTCACTGTAAACTAGTACAAAATGACTTGCACATAAAGAGTACACAGTTTTGCAAATACGAAAATGTTTTTAAACTTTGCAAAAAATACCTCAAACCACTAACGGTGAAACAAAGAGGAACTATTTGCACTGCCTGCATGCAAGTTTGTGTTTTTAGATTGGCAGGCCTTATGCCATGTCATGTCTTTTTAATTGTCTGGGAAACTTTAGTAATATGTAAATGAACCAGTGAACATCTACAATAAAACTGAATAATGGCTTTAAAAAAACACAAACCGGAGCAGTTCTTATTGTTTTACAGACAATAACATAATAAGATAATTGTCTTACAGACAATAAGAACACTAAAAGCTTTCAGAACTAGAGACATATTTGGCACAGATATGTGCATGCTGAAAGAACTCAGTTCCACATTATTAACACCAGTAACCAAAATTGTCAGATGCAATAAAATGGAGAGAATCATATCTATTGAATCGTTCACAGTCCGTC
The DNA here is from genome assembly GCA_026937815.1 of Etheostoma perlongum. Lineage (NCBI taxonomy): Eukaryota > Metazoa > Chordata > Actinopteri > Perciformes > Percidae > Etheostoma > Etheostoma perlongum. The sequence goes on from CM049373.1 coordinate 10,494,384, forward strand.
AGGATTAGTGATTACCACTCACCGCCCCTCGCGGGCCAGTTCTATTTTTTGTGACTGTTATTGCCACTCTTCATTTTAACCCCAACCGGTCGTCAGACACCGCCTACCAAGAGCCTGGGTCTGTCCGAGGTTTCTTCCTAAAAGGGAGTTTTTCCTCGCCACTGTCGCACTGTTGCTTGCTCTGGAGGAAACCACTAGAACTGTTGGGTCCTTGTAAATTCTGGAGTATGGTCTAGACCTACTCTATCTGTAAAGTGTCTTGAGATAACTCTTGTTATGAATTGATACTATAAATAAAATTGAATTGAATTGAATTAAGTGTCTGTATGTTTCCTGTTTTATTTGGAAGTCAGGTTTTTGTCTCGTCTTGCCTTTAGTTTTACTTCCTGTGTCTTCCCGCTCTTGTGATTACCTGATGTTTTCCACCTGCTTCCCTACCCTCTTGTTACCTGCCTCTCGTTTTCTCATTACTTTGTGTATTTAATGATTGTGCTTCCCATGTCCCTTGTCAGATCCTTTTGTCTTGTTCGTGTGGAAGTCAGTGTTCCTGTCAGTGTTTCCTGTTCCCTTGTGGTGTTCTGCGTGTTCCTGCCCTCTTTCTCCAACCCATTATTCCCCTACAGTTTACCTTCCCGAGAATGTTTTTGCTAGCCTTGAGCTTCGGTTTTTGTCTTTCCCTTTTCCTTGGACTTTGTCTTTTTGCTTGGACTCTGTTTTGCCCTTTTGTTAAAATAAACCTTTTTGCAACTTCTTCCACCTGTCTGCTCCTCTCTGCATTTGGGTCCTCCAATTATTTGGTCCTCCAAAGATTATTCTGAAACATAGATCCCAATACAAAAATGACCTGCACATAAAGAATTTCAGTTTTTGTTAATGTGAGAACATTTTCACACTGCAAACAAATACCTCAAACCACTAGCTGGTGAAACAAAGAGGAAGTATATCACTGCCTGCATGCGAGTTTGTGTTTTTAGAGTGGCAGGCCTAATTCTCATCTTATGTTCAGCCAAAGTAAGTAAGTAAAATGTAATCATAAAGAACTTTTCACAGACATAAGTCCCAAAGTGCTTTACAGGGACAAATACAAGAAACATTACAGAGTGGGAGTAGTTACACATCCGTATTACACAATTTGATGACAACATTCTTAGTAAGGTTTTAGAAAGTGGCTAGATAACAAGCTTTCAATACATTTGGGTAAAACTAAGTCAATCCTGTTTGGAACTAAGAAGAAACCTATGAGAACAAATACGTTGAAAGTCTCTTGTAATGTGGATTAATTTTTATTTGTTTCAGAGAAGTGATTTAGAAACACTATTGGCACAGTCACTCTCATGGTAATCTGCAAATAAAAAAACAATTCTAAGTAACTAAGACATAATAATCTTTGCGTGTCCTCATTGATGTGTTGTGAGGATTATGCATGTTGTGCTTGGTGCAGTGATTTCACAGCTAAATTTAAGAACAATTTGCCGGCAAATCAGAATAATATTATTTTGTATTTAATAAATGTAATCTCATGTTGTTAGTGATGAATGCAGAAGGGTTGGACTGCTGCAGGAAATAAAGTCCATATGAGGGATCTGAAAAAACACTAAATCACCACGTTGGCATACCTACGTGACAAAAACGAATCAATAAAATTGTTTTTTTCAGTTGATATTTTAAACTATTAATTCTCCCAGTAATGTCTCCAACAGGACAATGAATGATTAGTAGTAGAGTCACCCAATTTGAACAAGAGTCAATTTTCTTTAATGGTGCGGTAAAGCAAATGCAATACGCCTCCCACAATATAAATATTAATATTTTCTTTTGCTAATATTAGATACTTACACAGCTAACACCCATATTTAGCATTAGGAATATACGTTTTGTTAAGGCATTCACAAACGTTAGCTCACATTAGCTTCTCTGTGTTGTTTGGTACTGAGACAGAAACAGGCCTCAAACTAAAGTTAATTTTCTGCTGACTTGTCTGAAAAACGCCTTTTTAATGTAATTTAATTTAAAGGATATTCTGGAGATATGTAGCATGTGTAGAGTGGGCCCAATATTCAAATTAGTGACTAGGGGGCAAAAGAATTGCTCATAATCTGAATCAAAACAATCATGTGACTGGCCGAGCAATCGGCATGTTCCCAACAGCCATGTTTTGAACTGGGACTGCAGTAGTATTACTTGTAAACAATAGATTCATCAACAACCAATATAATTGTTATTGGCAGCTGTGAGTCAGGTGACTCTGCTGATGTTAACACATTGAATACCTTCAAGAATAATTAAACTCTGACAGCATTTATTGGATAGGAGCATCTCAGCTGCTGTAAACAGAAACCACAGACCTTCCTGTCAAACTAAATACAACAACATGCACATACACACATACACATATACTGTATTACAGTAAAGCTCCACCTCTTTTTGTATGCAGATGTACACTGAGGACTGCACACAGGATTATCAGAGAAGAAGACAGACGGCGACGCAGAGAGATGGTCCACATGGACATGGGTCACCTGTTGATGCTGCTGCTGCTGCTGCTGCTGTGGAGCTCAGGTAATAAAGAATAATAATAATGCATTTTATTTATATAGTGCTTTTTACAACACTCAAAGACACTTTAAAACAGAGGAAATCTACCCACTAGTCCTGATAGGAAGGACTCGCACGTGCACGGGCACGCACGCGTGCACACTGGGGACATTGGGATGTCCCTCCCAAGGTAGATGGTGCCTTAACATGTGGCAAAATATGGGTACAATCTTTGATTTCACCAACATGAAGTTATTAAAGATATATTACTGTAAAAATCTAAAAGTATAGAAATTGTGCATGTTTAGTAATAACCATGTATTGTTAATTAAAACTTGAGAATCGCTTAATGTCTGCAATTGCAAAGAACAGCTGTATTCAATATCCGATAATCTGGCATGCATTGATCTTTCAGTTCATTTCTACCACTACTAAGACTCACTACGACCTGAGGTTAACGTCTCAAAGATGATGTTGTTAGCCAGTTATCCTGTTGGCTTTGTTCACACACACAACACACAAGTGCATATTAAAGGATTTGTTAACCTTAATAAGGCATTGTTCTGGCTTTAGATCCGGTAACTGCAACTGGAATAGTTGCTGTAACTGTATATTACATAATAAAGTAAGTATTATTCTTAATAAAGCAACAAAGAAGCTTAGAAAAGATTTAACAATGACATAATACTGTGTGTTAGTTAGTTAACCTCAAAAGTGTTTATGTTGCTATTATAAACACTTAAATTCTGTTCGAGATTTCTGCCTGTTCAAAGGGAGTTTTTTCTCGTCACCGCCATACTAAGTGGGGGAATTGTTGGGTGTCTGTAAATTATAGTTTTCTCTAGACCTGCTCTAGCCTAGCCACAGTGTCATAGATAGACAGGCAAAATTCCAAAAAGTACATATTCATTTGCATTGACTCTACCTCTGTCCTAAGCTGGGACCCTACACATTGCTCAAGGCATTTCAATAAACGGCAACTATGACAGCTGATAATACCATATATGACAATACCGACAAACTCCCTTGGGAGGTAGTGTGGTCTCCCAAAAATTCCAGCAATTCCCCCAAGAGCAAGCATTTAGTGTGACAGTGGCGAGGAAAAAACTTCCTTTTAGGAAGAAACCTTGGTGATGAGAAAAAAGAAAATCCTTTTAGGGAGAAACCTCAGACAGATCCAGGCTCTTGGTAGATGTGTCTGACGGTGCCGGTTGGGGGTGTGATAAACAGTGGCAATAATAGTCACAATAAAGATAATGGAACTATGACTAGAAACAGTAGTTGTAGTAGTTCATGGCATAGCAGGGCGTTACAATACGTAGCAGGGTACAGCACAGCATAGCAGGGCGTAGAATGACACAGCAGGGCATAGCAGGGCACTGCAGAGCATAGTAGGGTGTAACAGGGCATAGCAGGTCGCTTCACTCAGTGAAGCCAGATCTCAGTAAACACAATAAGGTTTGATTCCCGGAATTCAAAGCAGTTCCTTTGGGCCGCGCCTTGCTCAGGATTATTGATGGTAGTGGTGGTTTACTTTCTCTTGCCGGCGAAATGCTCTCTGATGCCTCCCTGCCTTCCTGGCTTTTGCTACGCCTGTGCGGCTCGGGGGTGTAGACTGGAATAGTTGGAAAAACAACAATGTATCTCTGGAGTATATACTGTACGTTGTAGTCCATATTCCCACTGTGTTGCGGGGCATGGAACTAAAAGATCACTAATGATCATCAGAGCTAACAGCATGCCGGCTAAGTGTAGGCTTGATACCATTGTTCGAGGCTATTGTTTGCCCGCAGTACCTGGCAGATGAGGTGTCATCAACTTGCTCAATATCAATAGGCAATGCCGTCACAAGCACACGTTTGTGTTGCTAACAAACAAACGAAAAGAAGCGCATTTGTAAGAAAAAAGAAACCTTAATAACACTTTAACAGAAGAAAAACACTTAATAGAAAACAAAGGCGACAGTAGCACGAGCCCAGGTCGCTACAGAGCCGCAGCTCCGGAAGTTAAAGTAGACATTATCTTCTCTTTGTACAAATCAATAGCTCTAAGCACGTGTTTGTATCAGCACAGCTCCCTCCTCTCTCTAAGCGGGAAAAGGCCACTGCCTTTATAGGGCTCACACTCAGCCCTGGACTGCACCACTATCATCCTGGGGAAATTCTCCAAAACATTTGACCCATACCACACTCTGAGAAAGCCAGACAGTTGTAATCATACGACACAGACAAAGAACACTTTTCTGAGGTATGCTACCTCCCTCCAGTTTCCCCTCAAATGCATAAAGCAAACATGACTACACAAGAAACCCCCATTCCTGGGTTCTGACTTCCGACAGGTTATGTCAATGATGACATCATCAATACTACAAATACAGCCTGTTGCTGGGCGGCTCCTCTCCAAAGATTTCAGCACATTTTTTACATTTTATTTTGTAATAAACAAAACACATTTTTCTCCCATCCCCGCAATGTGGAGTGGCCAGACCGTCCTCCGCTCCGCAGCATGTGGATGTTCTGGCAAAGTGAGACTAGGCCTTAGCGGACAAACCAATCAGCACGTTGCCCACTAACCATCCAATCAGAGGATAAAACAAACTTTCCAATCAGGGGGCAAAAGGTTCTGCTCTGTTTACTCCATCCAATGTGTCTGTTCATACGGTTCTGTCTTGTGGATATGATTAACACAGGTGTGTGTCAGTTGTCCTTCACCTGCCCCCCCTCTGGGCGTGATTCACCTACATGCTTCCCTTCTTCTTGATGACTCGGGGGATGTGGTGTGCAGGGTGCCCTTTTTGTTTCTGATAAATCTGAATGATAAAAGATGAAAGGGAAACTTTGCTGATTTTCAAACGGCTCTGTATCAAGCCATGTTTCCATCTACACATTTTTATCATCGTAGCGATGTTTTGATAGCGTCGTGCTTGTCTTATTATAGCTTGACATGTCGCTATCAGCCGGCACATAAGCACTATTACAACTTACAGTATTAATCATTTATAGGTGGACACCGCGATCCATTTTGGCTTGCAAACTTTGTTAGCAAATGTTAGCTTCAATGTTGTGCAATTCAGTGTGAAAATAAATGGACACCTTAAAATGTCTCAAATCTATTCCTTATACCAATTTGACCACAAAACAGCATGTCACGTCATTAAGCTCAGGTTTTTATTCACTTTAAAGTCGTGGGATGGAAACACACTTTAGCAAACTTCAGATGATTGGATTGACAAGTGGATGAACATAGTGACAGCAGAGCCGGCTGTACATGCAGAATAACTGTGCCTCCCTCCATTCTGCATGCTCACCCATTCACCTGGCCTTTGTCATCCAGCTGTAGCTCCGTTCATCTGCATGTAGCATGCCGTGCTATGTTGCCACAGAGCCAGGAAAATCAGCAAAGTCTCCCATGATTGACTCAGAGCTCAGCCACATTGTCAGCAGCCGCAACAGTGTGAGAATGGTATAACGTGTGTGTGTGTGTGTGTGTGTGTGTGTGTGTGTGTGTGTGCGTCTCAACGCTGTCACAACCTCTGTCACTGCTGTTGTTAGCTAGCTCACTGTTGACCCAGATCAGGCAGGATTTGTAGTCATTGGCGAGGGACATAAAAACTAATATACATTTTAATTGGACATTAATTTAGTAAATGCCCCCGAGTGCAGGATGATGTCATTAGACATTTAAAAACCATTTCACAGGAAGAGAACAGTGTTTTTTAGTTTTATTTTTAACATATATTTGCCATATGACAAGAGATAAATGAAAAATTAACATAGGAAATTAACATTTGCATTTTTCCACTTTGCAAGGGCTTTACATTCTTCCCAAACAGTAGTTCACTGAGGTGTTTTTGAGCTGCTAGAAGATTCTCTACAGAACAACTTGAGAAAGTTTGTTCTGTCCACAGCTGTGATCCAAATGTGCTGCTTTATACATGTTTACCTTCTGACTTTCTTCTCAGAACTACAGACTGAAGGAAAACACAACTCAGAAGGTAAATAGAGAAAAAAATAAAGAATCATTATGGCAGAATCAGCCGATTTTACTGATGACTTACTGATTACTGATTCTTTCTCTTCAGAGTCTGTCAGGTTGGAGGGAGGTCGCTGCACAGGAACACTTCAGCTGAAACATCATGAAGAATGGAGACCAGTGAATGACTTGGACTCTGTCTGGACCCTGAGGACAGCAGCTGTTGCCTGCAGAGAGTTGAACTGTGGCTCTGCTGTTTCTGTAGTACAGAGAAAAGATTTCTCATACAGATCTGTGTGGGACATCAGGTCTTACTGTGTGGAGTCAGGATCTGCTCTGAGTGAGTGTGCAACATCATCTTTCTCTTACTCCCTCCTGAATCTCACCTGCTCAGGTAAGCCCATCAGTGACATAATTTATGACAGCAATCCCACTAAATTATCCCAAATTATCCCAGTTAGCAAATGTTGTAAACATATTCTTTGCACATCTTTACAATTATTCCCCAAAAGAATCAAGCAGGCCTGCCTTGTTGCTGATCAAACTTTTCTTTAAAACTTGCCATTTTCAGTGTGAAGCTTGCTAGCTCAAAGTTTCTTGTTTCCCCTCGCAAAGACATTTTGAGAATGGCAACACACAGAGAGCGGGAGGGGCCTGAAATCACATGCCAGATGTTTTTATTACTTTATCCTAAAAATGAACTGTTGTTCATCCAGACTAGCCCATCAGTGACATCAAGGAAGTAATGTACTCAGGTTGACACACACTTGCACTAGCTAGAATGGCAGCAGACTGTCTCCATCAGCCATAATGGAGTCTGATGAGCTGCTCCCGCAGGATTTTAGACACTGAATGCATCAAAAAATATATATCTGTTTATATGAAACATACCTGTCTGTCCCCTGGGCAAACCAGCAACCAGCCTGAAACGACTCCTTCAGGACTTGACAGTATCTACACTCCCACGTGACTTCCTTCACCCTTCTTAAAAGGAGAGTCCAGCCCTTATCTCTTATTTTAGGGATCATTTTCTAGATTTTTATTCTGGTTTACAGATCTTCTACGAAAAACAAGAAATAGTGAACACTTTTAAACTTGTCTGTATTGAGAGAAAATATTGTGGAGTACTTAGGCAAAAGGAATAGAATAGAGAAGACTTCAGATGATTAAACCGTGTTATTGTTTAAAAACAAGTTGAAAGTGTTCAAAAATGGAAATAAATTGAGTGTATTAAGTTACAGTTATGCCCAACAAAGTGTTCATTGTCAGGTAATGGACGATGGGGAGGACGGTTACCTCCGCCGAATTTCATAAATACCTGACAATGGACACCTAAGGGCATTAACCCGCTGATACCAAATTCATAAAAAAAAAAAATATATATATATATATATATATATATATATATATATATATATATATACATACAGTATTTCAATTTGTTTTACAATTGAAATCTACAATTTTTCCAATACCTCCATTTCCCTGGTTATGCCTGAGGGTTTTACTAATACCTGGAACAGTCATTCCCATCCCATAAGGTTCTTATTCAATGCAAACCGTTGTTCACTGCTCCAGTAAATAGGACGAACCTTAGATATGACTTGCCAGCCTTAGCAACGGGAGATAATTACATAGTCCACTCTCTATTCCCTTTTTCATTTTCTTTATATGTAGCGCTTTAAATTTTAATTAACGGTAAACAGTCGGTTTCACTAAACCTCCTCTATTAGGTGTCCTATAACAGATTTTTATAGATACCCTGCAGCCATTCAGAATCGAGTACTCCCCCAGATCATGGTATAAATGTAAATGGGATTTCTGCAATCTGTGCAGATGTAAGGATATGTTTTGCTGTTAATGATGAACTTATTTTGGAACTGTGTTGAGTCCAGTTTGAATCATTGAACTGTTTTATTTGGTGTTTGGTACCTTTTTTGTCTCTGTATTTGATATTCTATCACCTCTCCAGACTCTGTCAGGCTGGTGAATGGGACCAGTCTGTGCTCAGGCAGACTGGAGGTGAAGAATAATCAGTCTCCCCAGAGGTGGTCCTCAGTGTGTGAAGCTGACTTTGACCAGCAGGATGCAAAGGTTGTGTGTAGGGAGCTTGGCTGTGGAGATCCTTCAGTCATCCAGGGGGCGCTCTTTGGAGAAGTGGAGGCTCCAATAAGGACCAAAGAGTTCCAGTGTGGAGGGAATGAGGCTGCTCTCCTGGACTGTGGAAGTTTAGGCTCAGATGGAAACGTCACCTGCTCACCTGGAAAAGCTGTTGGACTCACATGCTCAGGTTGAAGAGGAGCAGCTTTAATTTGATTAATTTATTTATGTTCTAATGAAATTCACTTTATTCTTTTACTGATGACACTATTGTTTGTGTTCAGAACCAGTCAGGTTGAGAGAAGTCCACCGCTGTGCAGGAACACTGGAGGTGAAACATCAGGGCAAATGGAGACCAGTGTCTGACTTTAACTCTGTCTGGACCCCAAATACAGCAGCTGTTGCCTGCAGAGAGTTAAACTGTGGCTCTGCTGTTTCTGTAGAACAGAGAAAAGAGTCCTCGATCATATCAGTGTGGAGGATCTGGTCTGACTGTGTTCAGTCTGGATCTAGTCTGAGGGAGTGTGCAGCCTCATTTTCCTCTTCCTACATCCTGTATCTCACCTGCTCAGGTCAGCCCATCCTTAGTCTTGCATTGCCAGACCTATGTCCACAACACTGTGGAGTAAGGTATACTGGGATAGAATAAAAAAACAGTTTTTTTTGCATTGTTTTACAAATCCCAATATTCTTGGGTGGTGCTAAGCAGCGACAGTGGCTCAAGAAAATATCGATCAATCAAACATTTTTTCTAGAGCACATTTCACACAAGTTATTGTAACACAATGTGCTTTGTGCAAAAGCAACATAAAATAAAATAATACTTTGTTCGGTTATACAGAGATTGAACACGCATGCACAAACACACACACACAGCAACAAACTCAGTTATTCATTGACTTTTGTAAAAAGAAAGCCTTTTTTCAGTGTTCAGTGTGGATGCCTCTCTCAGTTCCACTGGCAGGGTGTTCCATATCATTGGGGCATAAATACAAAAAAGCAACCTCCCCTGCTTTCGAGTTACAGAGAGGGATGGTTAACAGATGTTGCATGTTGAAGTAGTATTTTGTAGTCACTGCACAGCTGATTTCGGGATGCCGGCGAACAGACCGTTACAGTAATCTAATCTACTTGTTATACATGCGTGAATCAATTTTTCAGTCTTCTTTTGACAGTAAGCCCCTTAATTTAGAAATATTTTTAAGATGGTAGAAAGCTGATTTTGTGATTTGATTGATATGACACTTAAAAATTAAATCACTAGGAAAGCGTGGCCATGGCTGTCAAGAGTACTACAAGAGTTGCTTTCCATGGTAGTTTACCGAGCCAACAATATTTTCTGCAAATATTAGGAATTCTGCAATAAACTGAGTTATAATGGCGTTGTCACATGTTTGCAAAGGGTCTATAGGATACATTTTTTCAGGAAAAAGTATTAAAACGCCACCTAACAACACATTGGCCAAGGGTGGTGGAGCACAGAACCCCTTTATAGTCAGATAATGCTATTTGGAAGTAACACCACTTTATCAATAGAATTAAATAACTGAGGGGATGCAAAAAGAAAGTCTCTTCTGGGGAAAAAAATGATGTCTACCTGAAAAAAAGGAATAATCCTTACAGGTGGGATTAATTGCACGCCAAATGTCTATAAGCCCCAAGCTGCTGGCCCATGATTTCAAAGCATTTGTAGCCTGAACCTGAACCCCAGTGGCCTTTATGTTTGACCGATAAATGTTTGGGTTCCACACAGCATTGAAGTCTGCACCAACAACAAAAGAATAGTCCATTAACTCCAGCATTTGATTGGTGAGCGTATTATAGAAATTGTCATCAAAAACATTTGATGGCGCTAAAGGAGGGAGAATCCATTTGACAACAATGGCTACTCCCTTTGTTTTTGAGCTTGCTGAGGAGGATGCAATTGCATGATAAAAATCTATTGGATAAACGGTATCGGCCTATAGCAAATGCGTCTCCTGTAGTAATGCAAAGTCAAAATTTTCCCTTTAGAGCCTTCCACCCCGTCCTTTAACCTGACGATGTGAATATTGCAGATTTGGTGTCTGTCCTCTGTGTCTGCCAGCTTCGCCTCCAGCACTTGAAAAGCGTGGCCATGGCTGTCAAGAGTACTTCAGTTGCTTTTCATGGTAGTTTTTAGATTGTTCACGTCAGATCTCACGGAGCCAAGGCTTGCAGTCAGAGATGCTAGATGAGCATGAATAACAGTTAGCTTTTTGTCGTTTTCGATTCCCACCTGTTAAAAGTAGTTTTCTGTTTCACCAGCAGTTCCTCTGCAATGGCATCAGTATTGCTGCGTTGTGCTCTGCTCTTGTTTCCGTTCTGTTTTAAGTAACTCTGACGAGCACACAATAGAATATCGGAGTTGGAACCATATAACACAACTAATTGGCTAGGTTGGACTAAGAGCTACACTTTAAGCTGCCATCTCTGTCCAGCCGATCACGTGACTCCATGTTTTCTATGTTAATGATGAACTCACGTTGCAATTGTGCTGTTTTATGGCAACTGTTTTTTTTTGGTGTCTTTTATCGCTTTCTATTTGATCTTCTATCATCTCTATCTATCAGACTCTGTCAGGCTGGTAAATGGGACCAGTCTGTGCTCAGGCAGACTGGAGGTGAAGACCCAGAGGTGGACCTCAGTGTGTGAAGCTGACTTTGACCAGCAGGATGCAGAGGTTGTCTGTAGGGAACTTGGCTGTGGGGCTCCTTCAGTCCTCCAGGGGATGCTCTTTGGAGAATTGGAGGGTCCAATGAGGACCAAAGAGTTCCAGTGTGGTGGTAATGAGGCTGCTCTCCTGGACTGTAGAAGCTCAGGCTCAGATAGAAACAACTGCTCATCTGGAAAAGCTGTTGGACTCACCTGCTCAGGTAGAAGAAGAGCAGCTTTGATTTGGTTAATTTCTGTTCAAATTCACTTCATTCTTTTGCAGACAACTCTCTTGTTTCTATTCAGAACCCGTCAGGTTGGTGGGAGGACTCGGTCGTTGTACAGGATCACTGGAGGTGAAACATCAGGGAGACTGGAGACCAGTCATTGTCTCTGGTTGGATTACAGAGGTAGGAGCTGTTGCATGCAGAGAGCTGGGCTGTCTTTCTCCTGTTTCCGTAGGATGGAAGAAAGAGTCCTCAGTCCGATCTGTTTGGATGATCAGCTCTGACTGTGTTCAGTCTGGATCTACTTTGAGGGAGTGTGCAGTGTCATATTCCCATTCCTCCATCTTGAATCTCATCTGTTCAAGCCCATCAGTGACACAAGGCACAGGTATGACATCCTGTATGACCGAAATACTGTACCTGCCTGCCTTTCGAAATAACTGCTTGCCAAAATGCATAACTGCTTATCTGCCTTGGCAAGCTGCCTACCAAAATGCATGCCTGCGTGCCTAACTGCCTGTCAGACTGCTAAACTGCAGTTATAAACTTGACAGAGGAAACAGAACTAGACTTTTATAGCTTATGAAATAATCCATCTAAAATTGCTGTTTCTCAAGACACTATTAAAGCTGTCTGACAGCAGCTCTGCTAGGTTCATATTTTAGATAAAGTTAAACATATATTCCTTGTTAATGTATTATTTCACCCACCTGCTATTAATCAGAATGTTAATATGATCAGAACAGCCAATATTATCTCTCTCCCTCTTCTTCACTCTCGCTCTCTTTGTCACACCTCTTTGTTTACATGCCACAGGTAAAATAAGGCAGAGCAGAAGATACTAATTAACTTTTTTAACTTATAAGCATGATAGGTTTAAGCGATCCATGTACATGTTAAAATAATTTTAGATTTCAGGTCCCTACAGTTTGTGTTAAATGGGATTTGTTGGATTTCATGATGTTGTGTGTGATAGCTCTCCATGGGTTTGATCAGGTTTGAGGCCTTTTATCATCAAAGCGGTTGTCCTGTTGCTGACTTTGCTGCTGGTGAACGTGGGTCTTTACTTCTACCATAAGGTACGGACACATACCTGTTGTTTAGACAACTGGTCGTCAACCTCGGGGTTTGATGGCCTTCTTAATTTTAAGGGGTGTAAGACAACTTTTTAAACAAACTATTATGTAAACACATCATGACAGCGTTCACACAGCCAAATAACCGTTAGCGACAGACATGTAAGAACCAACAGCGATCACAGCATTTTGGAAATCACCACCACAAACAAGCAATATTGTTACTAAATAATATTATCAGATAAGCACAGGGGCCTATTAAATGTTATGGTTTAAATGGTCATTATACAGAATTACAGTAAATGTACATTATGTTATACAGACACATTATAACATTTATAACATTTACATTTTTGAGGGGTACTTCTTTTTGATGACCGTTTTACCAATTAAACCTTAACATGTAGCATAAAGTGGCCGTGATGGCCACAATGATATCAGTTGGCACGGGGACCTAGATTTTTAATAACTTACCCGATGATGATTGCTTTACTTAAAACATTGTTCATGCCACTTGTAATGTTATGAAATGCCTCTCAAAAGCTTGAAATTTAGTAGTGATGACTTCATGGTCTTCTTCAATGATAAAATTATAACGATTAGATATAAAATTCATCACTTCTTGCACTCAACTTCTCACGGTTTCCCTTTAAACGCAGGACCTAGAAACAGCTTTAAAACCTGACATATACTTAGACTGCTTTTCTCTTATCAACCTACTCCAAGATGCTTGAGAAGGTAGTCACTAATCAGTTATACGACTTTCTACTTAACAATAGTTTATAGAAAAGGTCACTTAAGGAAAAAGGTTGGAAACCACTGGAGTGATGCAGAAAGTCACCTATGTGTTCTGTCATGTCTCTACAGGCCAGCAGGGGACAGCAGACAGACACACAGGACGGCATTGAGCTAAATGATTATCACCTGGGTGTTCCTGCAGTAGAAGAAGGGCAAACTGAAGAGGAAGGAGCAGAGTAGCACCTCCAAAGAGCTCCTCTCTCATCCAGATGGATTTTAATGTGCAAGTTCCTTTGAAAACAAGAGGATACAAATTATGTTACGTTATATACTATATAGCTCACAGCTCTAAAGCCATTGGTTCCCACGGATATTTTGATCACGTGACCATTCTATTTAACATAATGAACTGTTTTTTAACATAGTTAACATTGTAAACTATTTAGGGTTAGTAAAACATCAGGGATTACCAGGAATAACAACAAATGTAATTATGGGTTGTTATGAGCTGCTTACACAATCGCCCTACATGGTTGTTTTCTTGCAGCTGGTGATCAAGGTGATACAAGGTTGGTGAACCACATATGGTGTCAAGTAGAGATTCATATTTGTGATTGATTAAAGAAATACATAAGTTATGTAGCTCACAAACAAAGTACACATAAATCAGTAAAAATCAGAGGTATTTTTCTAAACAAATTTCATGTTTTTTTCATAACAAATGTTTATTTTTGTACAAGAATTTACTTGATATTGTAATTGATTGCTTATTTGCAAAAATACTTTGCTGATTTTAAAGCAGCTCTGTATCATGACATATTAGCTTGCCAAGTTATATATCACCAAAAACAGCATATTCTGCGTTAGAAATAGGCCATAAGCCAAAATGAAAAGTAAAATTCAGGGTAAGAGGGTTACAAGTTCTGGGTTTAGATCTTAATTTTAAGATATCGGTAGACAGTTTGAGAATGATTACTGAAATGTAGCAGTTTTACAAATATATTTTAATTCATGATTTTAATTCCATATTTTTGTACTTTTTTACGCAAAGACTACTTATTAACTTTCTCACTATTATCTACTGTGTTCCAATGAAATAAAACTGCTTTAATTAAATTTTAAAACTCTGAATGAGCTGATTGTTAGTGTTGTATTTTCTTATTTTGTGTTTTGTTTGCTTTTTTATGAATGTAAGAGTCTGTTGAGTGCTTTGCATTCAACAGAAGAGAAAACTACAAGGCTTTTATTATGATTTATTATCTCTTCATTACCAGAATTTATCTGATAATTACCAGAAAACTGTCTTTTAATTATGAGATACAGATGTAACTATGAGAAAATCTTAAAATTGTTCTTGATCAAGGCGGGATGGAGATATATGATTTAATGAGCTTTTATTTCCTATTCTATACAAGCTAACAGTATTGTTTATTTAAATGAAGTCTGGTGGGTTTGGAGATGGTATTCAGGGCTGTTTCTGGTTTAACAAAAATAATCTCTTCACCAAACAGGGGCCTGTTGCACGAAACTAGGATAAGGGATTAAGCCGGGATATTCAAGTTATCCTGGATGAATTTAGCTTTGACTCGGTTGCACGAAACCAGAGTGAATTAAACCCAGCCAAGTAACCATGGAGATTTAGATGGTTAGAAATGGTTGCACTGGCACCCTGATGCGGAGTGGGACTTTTCCCGGTGGGACTGTTTCGAGGCTGCCTGGCCTGCGGCCGGCAGACCTGCGAGTCGCATCAGTGTCCACTCTCTCTGTGAAAGTAGAGATGAGCAGCGCAGCGTCCGTGGTCTCAGCTTCAGGTTTATACAGGACGCACTCCGAAGATTAAGTGTGACGATTTTAATGTAGCGATATTCCCAGATGATAATAATGCCAGACTGGTCAGAGACCAATACTTTCATGATTTAATTTTCTTGTTGCTTATCCTTCTCTAATAAAGGACAGTTTGTGTTACTCCTTAATATGTAGGCCTAATGTTTTTATTATAGCTTACATTGGTTTCATAACCTTCTCAATTAGTCTCCCATCCCTGGACCAATAACGTGGCCTATATACAGTACGTATGTAGTGGAGTTATCATTCATCACACCGGGAACACCACAATGGTTCTTAATCTTTTTATTTTGGTGCGGTCACTTGTCAGAAGAATAAACCATGAATATTGTTTTACATATGCTCACAGCGTGTATTGAAGTTATTTACTTCTTTTTCTAGTTGTTGTCCCTTCCTGATTGTTCTGTATGAACATTAATTGTACAAAGAATTAGATATAGCTTATAGAGATTTGTGCATATGGTTGTAAAACATGTTCTAGCGTTGTGAATAAGGGTTTGAAATTAAGCCTAGTCATAGGGTCCATTTCCCAAGGAACAATAATTCCCTCTGCTCACTTTTAAGGCAAAGGCTAAATAATAATACATTTTATTTATATAGTTTTTTACATGGTAGGCTAGTGAAAGACACTTTACAGTGAAACCAGCACATTTATCACATAAAAACAGAAACATGAAACTAGCATATTTAAAGCAATTAAAACACAGTGTAGCCTACAACTTTGTAAAAATGTGGAGTGACTATAGGCTAAGTAGATATTTTTACACCCTCACACATTCAGTCGGGTCCGCTACTTCTCAATTCTGCATCAGTAAATCTGTGATCAATACCGTGGTCTATTTAAGAAAGCCATGAACGTGCACTTATCCCAGCTAAACATGATATATGTGCGAATTATTTGTGGAGCAACATAGAAGCATTTTGTATTTCTTCTGTTATATTATGTAGTTTTCATGGTGTTCATGGTGCTTATGGTGCATGGCAGTTGTTGAGAGGAAGGGATAAATTGACACCCGTTTGAAACTCTCTGCGTCTGGATTGATAAATCCAAGGGGCCGGTACAGTGAAGACATTCAAGCAAAGCATGATGACGTTGGCCAGCAGTGTGAACCTATCCTACATAACAGTAACACCACACCAGAGATTGTAAAGAAAATGGATTCCTGTGTTACACTAACAAAAGACATTTGTGACCTCATAAGTAACTGTCTAGAGACTATTAATTAAGATTATAATTGAGAAGGAAAGGGTAAGAGAAACATTAAACAAAGATGAACATGGGTCTGTCTTTGGCCACACCAAAACTGAAACGGTAGGCTCAGCGGAGTCACCGGAGAGATTGAGCAACCACTCCAGCTCAGCCATTACACACAGCAGTAGCTTGCGGCTAAGCTGGAACAATCAAAGCCATGAAAGAAATCCAAGCACAGCAAGCACATCTTCACAAGTTAAAGGGTGAATGGAAACATGGAAAGCAGAAATGAAACAAAAAGAGGTGGACATGCAACAACAGTTGGGACAAGAGAGAGCCGTAGCAGCAGTAAAAGCAGCAAAAGACGGTGTCATAGCACCAGCTTGTGTGAGAGCTTATGACAATTAGAACCATGATGAGGAAATTAAACAAAACTTCTCCATTGCTGATAAATGTTAAGGTCACAGATGAAAGATCACCAAAAAGAGCCAAAGCTCTCAAGACAAATACACAAACAAAGTGTTTCACTCAGGAGAAACAAGAAACAAACAGTAAACCAAAACTTGCTCTGTCTGTAAATTGAAGCTCATAACATAACATCACTCAACGTTTGTCTGAGAAGATATACTTGACAAACTGAACGTTGATGCCCAATCAGTAAAACTTAAACTGAGTACTATGACGGGTATTGACACAATCACATCTAGCATGAGCGTCCATGGTTGAGGCCTGCACTCTAAAAACCACATCCAAGTACAGCAGGCATACAGCCGTGACTTTATCCCGGTGGACAAGTCTTATGCAACAACGAAGGAAACAGCATTACTGTTGCCTCATCTCAGACATTTGGTAGATAAGCTACAACCACTTCAAGACTGTGATGTAGGACTCCTGATTGGATATGACTGTCCATCAGAACTAGCTCCTCTTGATGTTATCATTGGGGACAAAAATCAACCATTTGCACAGAGATCAGAACTAGGATGGGGTATCATAGGCTCATCAAACCCTCACCTACACAGACAAGGAAGTCAGAACTTTGTGCACCGGTAAATCACAGTAAAGGAACTGCCAATTCCATCTGCGACAAATGTTTAGCCCTAGAATCAGACTTCACCGAGAGAACTCATGAAGATAAATATGTATCCCAGAATTATGTTTATTTCATACAGTTCCACAGTGACATCACGCAGAAGAAAAACGGACATTATGAGATGCCCCTCCCTTTCAAGGGCAACAATTCACCCAACCTACCAAACAACAAGAGGCTAGCCACAGTTCACCTGCAGTGTCTTAAGAAGAAAATAAAGGCCAATAAAAACAATATTATAATCAATACAAAACATTCATGTTAGAAACAATTAACAAGGGTGATGCAGTGCCTGCCCCTACAAAATCTGAGGGAGAGACTGAGTGGTACCTTCCCATCATGGCATCTGTCACCCCAGAAAACCAGACAAGCTGAGAGTTGTATTCTACTCTTCAGCCAAATTCCATGGTGTTTCTCTAAATGACACTACTAACTGGCCCTGATCTTATCAATCCGCTTCAGGAACGAGGCTGTATATAGGCTCATCTGTGATATCAAAATAATGTTTTATCAGTTCTCCGTCACTCCTGAATCCCGGAATTTGCTGAAATTCCTCTGGTGGAAAGGTGGCGATAGGAACCACAGTTCCACAGTACAGGATGCCGGTTCATCTCTTCGGAGCATCCTTGTCTCCAGGATGTGCCAAATTTTGCTTGAAACATCTGGCACGGCATCACAAAGCTACCTATCCACTAGCATCAACATTTGTGGAGAAAAACGTTTATGTTGATGACAGGTTAGTCAGCGTCCCATCGGTCAAGAAAGCCAAGAAACTGATCACTGAGTCACAGGAGTTATGCAAAAGAGGAGGCCTACACCTCCAGAAATTCTACTCAAATGATAAAGCAGCCCTCGCCTGCTTAGATCTCTCAGGAAGAGCAGAAACCATCACACCTTTAGGACTGGATCCAACCCTAACAGAGCGTGCACTCCGCATTCAATGGTTGATTAAAACTGACATTTTCAGCTTTAACAGCAGCTTGAAAGATCAGCCTTGGATTCATCGCTCCATTCAGCCTAAATGGAAAGTGTATACTTCAAGAACTATGTCACAGAGGCATCGGATGGGATGATCCACTCCCAGAAGATAAGAGGCCACGGTGGGAGGAGTGGATAAATGGGCTTCACAGGTTGAAAGAGGTTTCAATTCCGAGATGTTACCACCAATATGACTTCCTTAACATTGTCAGTAGAGTTGCACCAAGTTTTCAGATGCCATCTGCGTGGGATACGGTGCTTGTTGAGAGGAAGAAATAAATCAACACCCATTTGAAACTCTCTGCGTCTGGATAAATAAATCCAAGGGGCCACTACAACATCTGCTTTCCCATCTTACACATCACTCTCCACCAAGATGGTGTCCATTTCAGTAGATTTACTCACTAACATTGTTGTGGAAACACAATAAGCATGGAAACTTGACTTGGACAGGTTGGAGACACAGAATGATAGTCCAAATGTAGTTTAGTACAGGTGTGGTATAGTCTATGAAAAACTTTAAATTTAATTAGCTGGTGTGTAGAATGTATAGGACATTTGTGAGAGTCTGGGTTAAATGCTGAAAACAGGTCAACAAATCAAGGGACACGTTTTTTTGAAGACTGTTGTCTGATTCATAGGATTATAAAGTTTAATGGGGGCTGGCATTGATTCCAAATCTGGTATACAATATCTGTCCAGATGTAATTTCAAACAGTTTTGCACATGTCATGTAAGACTTGATTTCTCCATTTGTTTGCACAAAACTCTCCAGAAAGTGCCATTTAATGGTTTTTTTTTCAAAACAAATTCCTGGGGGGGCATACCCCTAGACCCCCCTAGGGAGAGCGCCCCATCCCCCCACACATAACAAATCCCATTATAAACCCTGAAGGATAATGATGCTGAAAGAGCCAAAGAAATTGCTTTGTACGCAAAACGTGTGCGTGTGTGTCCTTGTGTGCGTGTGTGTGTGTGTGTGTGTGTGTGTGTGTGTGTGTGTAAGAGAGAGAGAGAGAGAAAGAATTTGGGTTGGCCCCACCAAATCTCACTCCAAGGTTTTTGGAAAAGTTGGCAGCTCTGTATATGTACAGGACTGCGTAGACCACAAAACAAGGCTGTTGTAACTTTTAAATCAATTATTTAAGCGGAAAATACTTACATTTATGGGTCTCTTTGCAGAGCTGCCAACTTTTCCAAAAACCTTGGAGTGAGATTTGGGGGGGCCAACCCATATTTTGCCGCATACAAAGCAATTTCTTTGGCTCTTTCAGCCTCATTATCCTTCAAGGTTTAAGTTGGGATTTGTTATGTGTGGGTGGACGGGAGGCTCTCCCTACAAGGGTCTGCGGGTATGCCCCCCAGAATTTTTTTACTGTATTTACTTTTTACTATTTAATTACTTTTTAAACATCGAATCAATTATTTACAGTTACATTTAGAGATGCACAGAGGTTAGAGAAGCACAACGTTTCCCAGTATCTGCCCTCCCTGGTGCTGGCACAAACATCTGGACCAGTCACAGCTGGCCTGGCAACTGTCGAGTTATAAAAAGTTATAAACAATGTTGTGAAAACAATGCCTTTCTGTTTTATGTATGATGCAGCCAGGATGGGATTAATATGCATTTTGTCTGTGAAGAGGTCAGGATGGCCCTTTTCTTGTGTCTCACCTACCCCCTCTGTCTCTGCCAGATCAATTAGAACTGAAAACTATTTAACATATAGAAAGAACCCGATTGTTTCACACCAGGAAGTAACCTTCTTCTTGGAAACAATTAAAAAAAAATAAGGCCCTCAAGTGTTTTGTTGGGGAAGTAAATCTCTTTAAATGTGCCCGTGGCACTTATTCATGTGAATCATGCATTAATTAATTTGAATTAATTTATAAACATATGGACTTGATATAGCTCAGATGTGTTTCATCAGATTTCTGCTCATGTTTACAACGTTGTGCACAATCAAAATATAACCCTTTCCCTTTTGGCCTTTGTGTCCAGTCCTCCCCGGGAGCCGCCACAGACCAGCTCTCCCGGGGAGTCGCTACTGACCAGTCCTCCCCGGGAGCCGCCACGGACCCCCAGCCTCCGCTGCCCGTCGCCACCGCTGCCCATCGCATCGGACCCCCAGTCGACGGCGCCGTTGTCACAGACCACTCCCCCCCAGGGGCCGCCACGGACCAGTCCCCCCACCAGTCACCACTGGCCAGCTCCCCCAAGAATCAAAACGGTCCCGCGCTGCCCTCCGGCAGACCGGTCAACCGGCCCCCCTGACCCAGACAGGCCGACCGGCCCCCCTGACTGGCCGAACGGTCCCCCAGAACCTGACTGGCCAACTGGACCCCCAGGCCCAGACCGGCCAACTGGCCCCCCAGACCCAGACCGGCCGACCGTCCCCCCAGATCCAGAACGGCCAACTGGCCCCCCAGACCCAGACCGGCCGACCGGCTCCCCCGACCCCGACTGGACGGCTAGCGTCCCTGACCCTGACCCCCAGCTAGCGTTCAGCGCCCCCCAGCTGGTGTTTTGGCCATCGCCTCAACACGGTGCTGTTCCCCTTGCTCTCCTTCGTGTTCCCTCGGGCTCCCTCGTGCTCCCTCGGGCCCCCTTGCGCTCCTTTGTGTTCCCTCGGACTCCTCCGCTCTCCTTCGTGCCCCCGTGCTTTCGCTTGGGCTCCTTCGTGTTCCCTCGCGCTCCCTCGTGTTCCTTTGTGCTTCCTCGCATCCCCTTGTACTCCTCTGCATTCCCTCATGCTTACTCGCGCCCTCGCGCATCCCCTCGGGTTCCTTCGCGCTCCCTTGGCCTCCCTCGCGCTCCGTGTTCCCTCGGTTTTCCGACTGCTCCCTCGTGCGCCCCCCCCCGTGGGCTTTCTCGTGCGCCCCCCGTTGGCTTCCTAGTGCTTCCTCGTGTGCCCCCCTGTGGGCTTCCTAGTGCTTCCTCGTGCGCCCCTCTCGTACTGTTGTGGTTTGGGGTTTTTGTTGTGGATTATTTTTCCCTTTTGGCCCTCGTGCCTGTTTTTTGCTAGCGTCCCTGACCCTGACCCCCAGCTAGCGTTCAGCGCCCCCCAGCTGGTGTTTTGGCCATCGCCTCCACACGGTGCTGTTCCCCTTGCTCTCCTTCGTGTTCCCTCGGGCTCCCTCGTGCTCCCTCGGGCCCCCTTGCGCTCCTTTGTGTTTCCTCGGACTCCTCCGCTCTCCTTCGTGCCCCCGCGTGTTCCCTCGCGCTCCCTCGTGTTCCTTTGTGCTTCCTCGCATCCCCTTGTACTCCTCTACATTCCCTCATGCTTACTCGCCCCTCGCTTCCCTTGGCCTCCTGGCCTCCCTCGCGCGCTCCTTGGCCTCCCTCGCGCGCTCCGTGTTCCCTCGGTTTTCCGACTGCTCCCTCGTGCGCTTTCTCGTGCGCCCCCCGTTGGCTTCCTAGTGCTTCCTCGTGTGCCCCCCTGTGGGCTTCCTAGTGCTTCCTCGTGCGCCCCTCTCGTACTGTTGTGGTTTGGGGTTTTTGTAGTGGATTATTTTTCCCTTTTGGCCCTCGTGCCTGTTTTACTTTGAAGTCTGTTTTTTGTCCCGTCTTGCATCTAGGTTGACTTCCCGTGTCTTCCCGCTCCTGTGATTACCTGATGTGCTCCACCTGCTCCCCTGCCCTCTCGTCACCTGCCTCTTGTTACCCAATCACCCTGGTGTATTTAAGGTCTGTGTTTCCCTTGTGCCTCGTCTGATCCTTCCGTCTTGTCAGTGTTGCAAGTCTGCATTATTCTACCTGTTCCCTGCCACCATCTGTGAGTTTCCCCGTAAGTTCCCCGTGAATTTCCCACCCCGTTTGGACTCCTGCCACTCCCTGTGCCCGTTTGGATTTATGTTTGGACTTTGCGTTCTCGTCTCTGCATTTGGGTCCTCTCTCCGCCACCCCGTAACAGTAGGAATCAAGAAGGACTCCTGGCCAATTTGCTGGGGAACTTCTTCATTAATGTCTGTTTAGTAATTCATATTTTAATCCTTTATTTTCTTTCCAGAAGCCATATTTGAGCAGACACACATACATGTAGATTCATTTAAATGTTAGGGGGAAGATTAAAAATAGAAACTGGATCTGTGAATTGTCACAGAATCACAACTGAATTCATATCTTGCTGCTCAGTCAGAATCTTATTAACCTCGAGTCCCAGTTTTCTGTCATAATAATCACAGATGTTTTACGCCTATTGGCAGACATCCATTTAAAATGTAGCCATTGCCATATAAAGACCGTGTTCTCCATGTCCACTGAAGTTCCATAGGGTTTGTCACATAGTGGCCCTGTGCTCTGACATGCACGTGGCACGGTGACTGGCCAATGAAACCTGTTCATTATAGCATTTCAAGTGGCTCTAAATCAAACACAACTAAACCACACAGCCAACCAACGGGACACAGTGCTCCATAACATAAACAAAATATTGCAAATATTGCAACCCCTTTTGATATAATATTCTGCAACGTGATATTGCAATAACGATATCCATCTATCTTCATCCGCTTATCCTGTATCGGGTCGCGGGGGCAGCAGCTCCAGCAGGGGACCCCAAACTTCCCTTTCTTCAAACTTCTCACAGAATGCAATTTAACATTATTCACAACAATTACTAAAGCATTTATGGGGAAATTTGCGTTGCATGTCTTTTTAAGCTTGTGCACTCTGAAGTTGTCTGTGCCCATACAATTTTAAGTTAAAAGTGAAGTTCCTACTAAAAGTGCTCCTAGTAAAAAAAGTTAGTCTGGAGCTCTGGCCCTGTCTCACTATTTTAAATAAGGATCACATTTAGTTTCATGAAAATGAGGATCCTGAAACTTCTACTGCCATGTTCAAAAGGTTTCAAACTATTCCCACAGCCTAGTTTAAAACATTTTATGCACACTGTGTGTGTGTGTGCGTGTTGTGACAGTTTGTCTTTATCCCTTTTATGGTTTGTTTTCCTAAATGGTCAAGGGGTGCCAGCCAGGTCTACCTCCTGACGTCAAAGATAGTTTTAGTCTAGTCAAGTGTATATTGTTTGTTTTATATGTAGGATAAAGAACAAAACCACACAAGCGTGCACATATAGAAATGTACACCCAAAACAAACAAAAGAATAAACCCAGCAAAACACCACACAATTCAAGAATCCAATCAAATGTTCATATATTTAAACAGAAACTTATGCAAAACACTCAGAATAAAGTCCCACAGAATTGTAATTGTAATGTCCAACATACCAAAAAGAAAAATCCACAAAAATCCAACGCGAAAAACTCCACCTCTCATTTTCTTATAACTCAGTCCGTTTGTGGAGTAGAGGAGTAGAACAGAAACATCAGTTAAGTCTCAAGGCATCCTGTTAATCCTAGTCCAACCAGACATTCAACTGAAAATAACATTTCATGGAAAGCAAAATGGACACTTACAGACTCTTAGTCTAATCAGTCAGTCAATTAGTCTTGTCAGTCCGGTCCATAATCCAGTCCGGGTTTTAGCGGGGGGTCTCAGTGAACTGCTGAGAAGTGGATCCAGAGATTTCCAGTGTTCGGTCAGAGATTTAACGGAACCGTCAGTAGCGAGTTAGACAAAGTTTAAGGGATTAAAACGACCTGTACTTGTATTGCTGCGCAATTGAGCTGTAGCTCCGCCGACTCTGCGTACTGCTTTCCCGACTCTCTATTCAGTCCGCTCAGTCCCCAGAAGTGCTCGCTCACCTTGCTGTTGCGCACCGGAAAATAATCAGCAATCAGTGTTTAAGGGGCGGCTCCGCTGCACGGCAAACAGCTGATGCCACGGGTGATTTCAAGTTGTCACACTCCTTCCCCCCTGAAAAAAGCCGTACATCAGGAAGGCTTCAGTTTCCCAGGAACGGTGTCCTAACATCTTCAATCACTAGGAAAACCAGGGAAGTCCTCCTCATCACTTTCCTCTTCCAATATGTCCATTATTTGTTTACGCTGCAGTGCATCCACCTGTTCAGCAGTAGGATAACATGGCTTTAGTTGGGCCACATTAACACGCAGATCTTCACCATTGTCTTCCCGAACCACTTCAAAGGTCAGAGGACCAACCGATCTGGTGACGCGATAAGGTCCTTTCCATCGTGGTGCAAGTTTGGCTGAAAATGATCTTTCCGCTTTGGAATACGGGTGAGATTTCAACCAGACCCTGTCCTTATCCACAAAAGTTTGCTCCCTTCTGTATCGGTCATAATTGGCTTTCTGTCGCCTCTTTGCCTTCTGTAGAGTTTCTGATACCAAGTTTTGCATATCAGTTATTTGAGCCATTTTGTGGTAAGATAGTTCATCTGGTGTACAGAACTGGGGTCTCAGCACGGAATCCATTGGACCTTTAAGTGTCCGGCTAACATTAAGTTCTGCCGGTGTCACTCCAATGGACTCATGCACGGCCGTGTTGAGGGAAAAGCGGAACTCTGGTAAATACTTATCCCAGGTTTTATGCTTCCCATCCACATATGAGGAAATCATGGCCTTCAAGTTTCTGTTTACTCTGTCAGGTTTGTCTGAGGATGATACGGTGTGGTTCTCTTTTGAGTCAAGTTCCATTTCCTGCAGGTTTCTCCAAAGACAGTTGCGATGAATTGGGAGCCCTGGTCTGAAAGAATGTATTCCGGTACTCCCCAACGTGTAAGTATCTCCTTGTTTAACACTTGGGAAACGGATTCTGCGGTGGCACGACGTAGCGGAAACAATTCTATCCAGCGTGAGTAGTTGTCCACAAAGACGAGTAAGTAGATGTTTCCAGCTGAACTCCTCGGCAAGGGTCCCATGAGGTCAACTCCCAACATTTCCCACGGTCGACTCACCACAGTCTGTTGCAATTTACCTAGGGGTCTTCGATTCTCTGGTTTTTGAACCTGACAGGTTTGACAGCACTGGACATAGTTTTTTTACGTCCAAACTCATTCGTGGCCAGTATGCCAGGGATTGTAGTCTTTTATATGTTTTATATCTCCCTAAGTGACCTGCCAATGGATGGTCATGGAAGAGATGGAGCAGCTGCTGACAAAGTGAATTGGGAACATAGATCTGATACAGACTTTTATGAGGAAGTTGTAAAACCCTGTACACTTTGTCCTCCAAGATCATGAATCGAGCAACTGAATTGACATTCTGTTCCCTGGAGTCGAGTATGGTCTCATACAGTTTCAAGATCTCCGCATCATCCTGCTGAGCTTTCCATAAGGCTTCATCTGAAATTTGAAGATCCTCCGACGATTCCCTTTTAGCGGGTTGGACTGCTGCACAAGTGGGAAACTGGGAGTCTGTACTATCAACAGGAGTTCTAGACAGGGCGTCAGGAACAGTGTTGTATTTTCCTTTTCGATACTCAACGGTGAATGGAACTCCTGCAACCGTAGTGCCCACCGAATCAGACGAGAGCTAGGTTTCTTAGTTTTGAAGACCCACACCAGAGATGAATGATCCGTGACTACCGTGAATGTTCTCCCTTCCAAGTAGTAGCGCCACTTCTCCAATGCCCAAACCACCGCTAAACATTCCTGTTCCGTTGTGGAATAGTTTCTTTCTGCCGGATTCAAGGTGCGACTGGCAAAAGCAATTACTTTCTCACTTCCCAATCCCATCTTCTGGGCCAAGACTGCACCCAATCCAACATCACTAGCATCTGTGTAGACAATGAAGGGTAAATTAAAATCAGAGTGGCCGAGAATTGGTGGTGAGACAAGATGTTGCTTCAGTGATTCGAAAGCTGTTTGGCAAGCAGATGTCCAGATGCATCTTGAACCTTTCCTTTTCAATGCATTAAGTGGATCTGCTATCTGTGAGAAGTTGGGCACAAAGCAATGGTACCAGCCAGCCATTCCCAGGAATCTCTGTAACTCTTTAATAGTCCTTGGGGTGGGGAAAGCCTGTACAGCTTGGCTGTGTCTCAAATCGCGCACTTCTGTACTAAATACTAACTATTTGAGTACATAGTGCGTTCACACTGTCGAAGTGCGGTCAAATGAAGTGTACTTAAATACCGGATGGTACACTTGAAAAATGAGTGTACATCGATGGACACTTTCCACACACAAGCCATCTTGGCTACGTAGCGGAAGGGGCAGGGCTAACAACAGTTAGACCAAGGAACCGACGGAGCAATACAAATGTAAGTTGACGTGAGTCTTTTTTGCTATACTTATAACATATAAGCCACCTGTATATGTATATTTGGTTAATTTTACAGTCGGTAATGATTTTTGTACCAGGAATTATAACCTTTATTGGTATCGTAATTTGACGTGCTAGCAAGCCAACCTTAGCTAGCTAACAGCGGCAGTTTAACCAGATTGGCAAATACGTTATAAGCTAACGTTACATGTGTTGTAGCGTTAGTTTGTTTGTGTTAAACTATCGTTCCGCTGTAGACGATTTCAGTGTTATGTCGTGATCTTAACAAGTTGTACATAATCCGATGTGAGCGTTAGCTCACCAAAATAGCGATCAGCTGATTGTCTGCCAGTAACGTAAACAGTAGCGTAATGTTAAAACGTATCCGCTGTTACTGCCTCCACCTGATGTATATACTGCCTCCACCTGATGTATATCCTGTATATACTGCCTCCACCTGATGTATATCCTGTATAACCCATCTCTTCAGGGACAAACGAGGAGTAGAGGGCCGTCATTTAGGGGCGACGATGGCCATCAGACCGTAGAAGGATCCCCTGGAGAGTCTGAAGTCCCCCCTCATGTCCCTGTCCCCATGAGACTAGCTCCGACCCGGGGGAGAGCCTGCAGAACTACAAGCACATTTATAAAATAAAATATTAAAAGTATTAAACTTTGTTGTATTACACGTTGCATGACTGTAGCAAGCATATAAAGGAATGGGGTCTATTTAAATGTCAGGTGTGTTCCCTCTGCTTTCACTACTGTATCGTCACTGTATGAAGACCATTTAGAACAAAAGTACAACTTAAAATAAAAGATGTAATGATGTTTTGTCTATTAGGTAAGTTGTAAGGGTAATGCTTCACTATAACAGTCGTATCTCTGGGCTGCAAAGATTTCCTCATGAAACAGTTGAGCATTAAGATGAACAGTAACGTTATGAATGAATGAATATTTCGTTCTTATTTTTAGGAAGCAGAAATATAAGTATATACATATAAGAGTGGACTGCAAAGAATAGGTTTAATTAATGAATTTAAAAGACTGCACTAACAAGAACGAATATTATACAATACAGTTGTGTGTACTGTTTTCACCTAATGGGGGGTGACATGACGGCTGTGTTGCAGTAGTCATCCTGGAGCAAATAAAAACATCACATTTATTGTTAAAATATCAAAAACAATGCAGGAATTATTTTTCGCGAAACACAATAGCAGACTGGAATGCTCTCCCTTGGTGAAATTCACAATTTTACAGAAGAGATGAAATGTGGTCGTCATTTCCGGTAAGTGCACATGGCAGTGCGCGATTTGAGACAACACTCTTCTGTCGAAATTTACGCACTATGCAAGACAGTCGTAGTCTTGTGAAGTGTACTTCTGTAAGTGCACTAACGGAAGTGCGCGATTTGAGACACAGCCCTTGAGTCTTGCCCTCGTCTACTAGAATACCAGCCACTGAAACCACATGACCAAGGAACTTGAGAGAGGCTCTGCAGAATTGACACTTTTTTATATTTATGGTCAACCCAGCCTTCCTCAGACAAATCCAAAACAGCTTGTAGATCATAGAAGTGCTGCTCAAGTGAAGACGAATGTATGATTATATCATCCAAGTAGACCATGCAAATCTTGCCACGGAGATCGCCAAGAACCAACTCCATCAGTCTTTGAAATGTTGCAGGTGCATTCTTCAATCCAAAAGGCATTACTTGAAACTGAAACAGGCCAAATGGACATATAAAAGCCGTTTTCTCCTTGCTGCTTTCATCCATTGGCACCTGCCAGTACCCACTGTTGAGGTCGATGGTAGTAAAGACAGATGATCCAGCCAATGATTCCAAAATTTCTTGAATGTTTGGAATGGGATAGGCCAGCCCAGTTGCAGCATTTATCTTTGGAAATCTACACAGAATCGTGACTTGGTATTGTTCTTCTTAGGAACCAGAACCACTGGAGCGGCATATGGTGATGTAGAAGGGGTGATGATTCCATCTGCCAACATTTCCTCAATATGTTCTTTCATTTCTTGGAGTTTTGCAGGTGAACAACGGTATGGTTTCTGTCTGATAAGGATGTTATTAGACAGCAGAATGCGGTGGAAGGATACATGTGTTCTGCCAACTTGTTTTGTACAAACATCCCTGTTCATTTGGAGTTGACTGCTCAACTTTTCCTTCCCAGCCTCATCCAGATGTGCAACCTGGATGACAGCATCCAGGTTAGCATCCACAGAATCCATTGAGGAAAACCCTTGCACTACTGTAATAGGAGAAACCGCAGGGTAGAAAGCAAGTTGAGATGTTAATGGCCTCTCAGGAACGGGCCCATGTTCTGTTAGGAAGGAGTATTTCCTAGTGGCGGCTGATTTGAACCAGTAAGTGTTCTCAGACGTCAAACTGGAAGCCGGAAAGAAAGACAAAGTCAAGTCCAAGGACAACGGCAAGGCAAGAGGTTGGCAAGACCACCACAGGTACTTTGACAGAGTGACGCTGAATGTTTAACACAAATTCACCACATCCAAGAGGGTAATTCCCTGTTCCATCCGCCAGATACAAAGGACCTTGAGACCAGGGTTTCAACCTTTCTTCACTCCTCCTCAATACCTCCCAGACAGCATCATTGATTAACGTGTAAGAGGACCCGCTATCTAGGATAGCTGATCCTTTCCAGGAACCAATAGTGATAGGGACCACTAACTGACGTGGCAAGGCTCTTGTGGTTAATGTTGAGTGAAACTGGGTATTCTGTAGGTGCGAGAGTGCATTAACAGTAGGAGGATTTCTTGGGCTTCCATTACCTGGGGTCGATGGTTTTTGGAACCTGTTCTTTCCAGGTTGATGTGGACAGGCTGATGGAGAATGGGAGTTTTTGCAGCGCCAACAGTAAACTTGGGAAACCCCGGGGTTGTCTGTTGTAGAAACATTTTCAGGTTTGGATGCATTCAGGTTTGCATCATTTGTCTTTTCCTTTGTTCATAGTGACGTTGGTTTTCTTTATTCTTCTCCAACTGTTGACCAAGACGAACCAATGCCTCCACAGTAGAAATACTGCTACCTCTTAGCTGACTGGCCAGTGTAGGGTTAATATTTTTCAACATCAACTTGACCACTTCCTCCTCTGTGACCCTTGGGTTCCACCTCTTACATAGTGACCTATACATGTAGGCAAAATCTCGTATGCTCTCATTTTCCTGTTGTATCCTGGTTCGGACCCTCTCGGCCAGTTCGTCCTGGTAATCCTCAGCCAGAAATGCCGACTGGAAACGTTTCTCAAATTCTTTCCAGGTGGAACTGTCAAGACGGGCAACACCCCACCAATCACGGGCTGTTCCATGCAACACATTGCATAGAGTGGCAAGCAGTTCAACGTCAGAAAGTGGATTTAGAGCCAGGAAATCGTTACATCTTTCCAAAAATAGCAGGGTCGTGGTTATCCTCCATTCTCCCAAACATTGGAAAGTGCATTTTAATTGGGCTTCCCCGGTAGGCCAGGCTAGTCTCATTGTTTTTCTCGGTTTGCACTGGGGAAAAGGAATCCACTTCAGTAACCCCCGAGCACATGGTAGACTGCAGTCTTTGACGTTGCATTTGCGAAGGCTGACAGTATGGTGGAGAAGTCACAGTAACTGTCTGTGTAGATGCCTCAGCAAGGGTCAGGGGGTGCAATCATGTTGTAAAACTGCGAATACTGGTCATTTCCTTTGTCAGCGTGTTTACTTTCACTGCACAGTGTGTCACTTCCCCCCTCCAAATGTTGAATTACCGACACCATTGGAGAAATAACAGATTTCAAGTCATTTAAAAGTTCAGCATGATATTGTTTAAGGAGCCAGTTTATGGTACTAGTGACTTGATTACAGATGTAATCTAAATGCTTATTCATCTTGTCCTCTAGCTCCTTCAAGTGAGCTTTATGCATTGTGGCAATGTTCTCTGAACTTTTCTCCAGGCAACTCTCTAGCTCCTCCAGGTGGCACTTGTGCTCAGCTACGGACAGTGGGCTTCCAATCCGCCCTTTCCTTTCCGTTTCAGAGTTATCCTGTGGCAAAAGAATCAATGGATCCACAATCTCAGATACTCCACAAATATCCATGTCCAAAAGAGAATATCCCATCCTTCCAAGATTCATTCCTGAGGCCTCTGGGTTTATTGGTTGCTCTGCTTCTCCTCTTAGAAAGCTTTCCAGGTCCATAACGGCATCCATATTATATCACTTGTCTGTCTCTTAATGTTATCTCTATTCCTTCAGTTGAAAACAATGCAATTTACTTTTCTCATAAACAAAAAGAATTGGGGGGGTCCCATCTGGGGTGCCATTTTTCTGTGACAGTTTGTCTTTATCCCTTTTATGGTTTGTTTTCCTAAATGGTCAAGTGGTGCCAGCCAGGTCTCTCTCCTGACGTCAAAGATAGTTTCAGTCTAGTCAAGTGTATATTGTTTATGTTTTATATGTAGGATAAAGAACAAAACCACACAAACGTGCACATATAGAAATGTACACCCAAAACAAACAACAGAATAAACCCAGCAAAACACCATACAATTCAAGAATCCAATCAAATGTTCATATATTTAAACAGAAACTTATGCAAAACACTCAGAATAAAGTCCCACAGAATTGTGATTGTAATGTCCAACATACCAAAACGAAAAATCCACAAAAATCCAACAAAAAACTCCACCTCTCATTTTCTTATAACTCAGTCCGTTTGTGGAGTAGAACAGAAACATTGGTGGCCTATTGCACAAAAGTAGAATAAAGTTATCCAGGATAAATGAAAAAGCGCAGCTTGACTTAGTGTGACCTAGTCATCGCGGCTTAATCGGTTGCACGTTTGCCGAGCCAGGATGAACAGGTGAAGCTATGTCAAGCCAGGTGAAGATAGATGGGATAAGTGCACGTTCACAAAGTTGTAGGCTACACTGTGTTTTAATTGCTTTAAATATGCTAGTTTCATGTTTCTGTTTTTATGTGATAAATGTGCTGGTTTTACTGTAAAGTGTCTTTGACTAGCCTACCATGTAAAGCACTATATAAATAAAATGTATTATTTAGCCTTTGCCTTAAAAGTGAGCAGAGGGAATAATGTTCCTCGGGAAATGGACCCTATGACTAGGCTTAATTTCAAACCCTTATTCACAACGCTAGAACATGTTTTACAACCATATGCACAAATCTCTATAAGCTATATCTAATTCTTTGTACAATTAATGTTGATACAGAACAATCAGAAAGGGACAACAACTAGAAAAAGAAGTGAATGACTTCAATACACGCTGTGAGCATATGTAAAACAATATTCATGTTTTTTTATTCTTCTGAAAAGTGACCGCACCAAAATAAAAAGATTAAGAAGCATTGTGGTGTTCCCGGTGTGATGAATGTAAACTACACTATATGCAGTACGTATATAGGCCACGTTATTGGTCCATGGATGGGAGACTAATGAGAAGGTTATGAAACCAATGTAAGCAGAAAAAACATTAGGCCTACATATTAAGGAGTAACACAAACTGTCCTTTATTAGAGAAGGATAAGCAACACGAACATGAAATCATGAATGTATCTGACCAGTCTGCCATTAATATCATCTGGGAATATCGCTACA
This sequence comes from Etheostoma perlongum, assembly GCA_026937815.1. NCBI lineage: Eukaryota > Metazoa > Chordata > Actinopteri > Perciformes > Percidae > Etheostoma > Etheostoma perlongum. Next base: position 10,526,550 of record CM049373.1, read on the forward strand.
TTAAAATCGTCACACTTAATCTTCGGAGCGCGTCCTGTATAAACCTGAAGCTGAGACCACGGATGCTGCGCTGCTCATCTCTACTTTTACAGAGAGAGTGGACACTGATGCGACTCGCAGGTCTGCCGGCAGGTAGCGGCCACCGGGCAGCAGCCGCACGCCAGGCAGCCTCAAAACAGTACCGTCCCACCGGGAAAAGTCCCACTCCGCATCAGGGTGCCAGTGCAACCACTTCTAACCATCTAAACAACTATAGTAGGGTTTAAATCAAACTCGCGACAACGATAGTGACAATAGGCTAATGCATGTTAATTAAAATAAAGCAGAACACATGTAGAAGACAACGGAATAACTGTTAAACACGTTTATTTCAGATCAGACGGCAGCTGATTTGACACATGAGACACCAGGATTAATCTTAGCCTGGCTGTTAGCCTACTCTGGACCAGGCTAGCCGCAAAGAATATATCTCCATGGTTACTTGGCTGGGCTTAATTCAATCTGGTTTCGTGCAACCGAGTCAAAGCTAAATTCATCCAGGATAACTTGAATATCCCGGCTTAATCCCTTATCCTAGTTTCGTGCAATAGGCCTCAGTTATTAAGTCTCAAGGCATCCTGTTAATCCTAGTCCAACCAGACATTCAAAATAAAAAATAACAACGTTTCATGGAAAGCAAAATGGACACTTACAGACTCTTAGTCTAATCAGTCAGTCAATTAGTCTTGTCAGTCCGGTCCACAATCCAGTCCGGGTTTTAGCGGGGGTCTCAGTGAACTGCTGAGAAGTGGATCCAGAGATTTCCAGTGTTCGGTCAGAGATTTAACGGAACCGTCAGTAGCGAGTTAGACAACGTTTAAGGGATTAAAACGACCTGTACTTGTATTGCTGCGCAACTGAGCTGTAGCTCCGCCGACTCTGCGTACTGCTTTCCCGACTCTATTCAGTCCGCTCAGTCCCCAGAAGTGCTCGCTCACCTTGCTGTTGCGCACCGGAAAATAATCAACAATCAGTGTTTAAGGGGCGGCTCCGCTGCACGGCAAACAGCTGATGCCACGGGTGATTTCAAGTTGTCACAGTGTGTTTGTAAGAGAGAGAGAGAGAGAGAGAGAGAGAAAGAGAAAGAGAGAGAGAGAGAGCAGAGTATAAAGTTGGAGAATGCTGCTCACTTAGCTCAGAGACAGCTCATTGCTGGTTAATAAGAACGCTGTTGCACTGTTGTACATCTTTTACCCATTTAGGAATAGAAAGTAACACAAACTGCGGGTATCCATCTCTTTAGGTGTGTTCATACGTTGAAAATACCTGCAGCAACTCGTTCAGCTGAACCTACCTTCAAAGAGAGAAGACAAAGAAACCACAACAGAACTTTGCAAAGGAATATACTTATAGTTCATTTAGCGCTTCAATTTATTTTGTTTCCTTTTATTGTTTTTATTATTTAGAGACAGATGGGGACCACTGGGCTCACGGTTGTGGGCATTTTACTCGCCATTTTACAGGTGAGTAAAACAATAAATACAGAGACTGCATTTTGCTGTTTTATTTCAGTTCACAGTCACATTTTAAATAATGGTGCTTAACAAATGCACATTCAGAAATGTAAACAAAGTATTATTACTGTCAATGAACTGTATTATTGCCTCATACAGTCTCTCCCTCCCTCCTCTCTGTCTTTTATTTGGTAACACTGAAATTGCAATCATATCTTATCTGATTAAAATTCCCCAGAAAGTGGAAAGATATCTAACTAAGTATCTACCAGCCAGTGTGGGATAGATTGAGTAATGAGCGAGCCAGAGAGGGAGCAGCTCAGGACACTCAACACTGTTGTGGATTTTCTTAGACTGATTTGTTGAATCAAAGAATCTTCAGGGAGAACGGATGGCGCAATAATAGATCTTTATTTAACCGAAAGACCCTGACGAAAACTGACTGCCCTTCCTTCAGCATTTGTTCCTTTTACCCATGGCCACAAAACAGGCCCCCACTTCTCACTGGAGAGCCCAGTAACAACATTCCCATATGTTTTCACTCAAACTCCTCATGCTCTTCCAATGGTTTATGTAGTTGTTGGAGTGACTCCCAGACATAGTTCTCATGTTCAGAACTTCAAGTATGCTGAAAAACAAGTAAAAAAAACGTATGAAAAAAGTTTCATAAGAGTCTTGGTCAAGAAAGGTTGACACAGAAAAATAGAAAACACAGGTAAAACACATTAAGTTAAAGGACTAGATTAAAACAGAAGTGTAGGAGATAAAACAAAAGTCATACAACACAAGCACTATTTGTTTTGACGAGATGAAGAGTCAATGTAAAATGCTAATAAATCAGTGAATGCACAGGTAACTAAGTGATATGAAAATATCGTCAAATTTGCCTACCAACCTCGACGGGGGAACCATCGCCTTATCGTGGTGGAGAGGTTTGTGTGTCCCTATGAACCTGAGGGCTGTGTTGTCTGGAGCTGTGTGCTCCAGACAACACAGCTCCTGGTAGGGTCTCCCATGGCAAAGTTGTCTCAGTTGAGGGGCCAGACAAAGAATGTTTCAAAAACCCTATGAATAACCGAGGTAGAGAGGGAGTGACCCTGCCCAGAGGAAGCCCGGGGCCCCCGTCTGGAGCCAGGCCCAGACGGAGGGCTCGTCAGCGAGCGCCTGGTGGCCTGGTTTGCCACCGAGCCCGATCTGGCACAGCCCGAAGAAGCTACGTGGCACCCTTATCTCCATCCCATGGGCCCACCAACTGTGGGAGCAACCGGTGGGGCCGGGTGGGCCTCGACGGACCAAATCCGGGTGGCAGAGGCTGGCTCTGGGGACGTGGAACGTCACCTCTCTGTGGGGGAAGGAGCCCGAACTTGTGCGGGAGGTGGAGCGCTACCAGTTAGATCTGGTGGAGCTTACCTGGTGGGGCTTACATCCTTCATTAGAACATTTGAAAAACACACTTAAGAGAAGAGCAACTATTGCAATTACAACAGGAAACACACTTTTTAAGGTGCACAATGTCCACTACCAACATTTCCAAAAGACAATGAACACAGTTCTGCACAAAATATGACAGTATAATCAGAATGTAAAATGAATATATGATATAAAATAGTAATTCTGTCGAATTCTGCACAAACATTAACTATGTTTCTGTGTTTGTTTTTTGTTTTTTTGTGGAGGGGCGGGGGAACTTGAAGGGGTCTCGCCCAGGGTGTAATTCAATGTAGAACCACCACTGCTCCGTTGTGAATGACAATAATGTTAAATACGGTTTTAATCCCAAGGAATGCCATAGTCAGTTTCATCATAATCAGACTCATAGCCTGAACATTTTCTTTACATCTGGATTATTAGTAATTAACAGGCTGTTTTCCTCTCTTAGGTCTTTGTTTTTGTGACTTCTGAGGAGCCAACATTAAATGTTGAGCATTACCAGGAAGGCCAGAAGCATCAACATACTGAAGTGGGCTATGCTAACAACGTAGAGGTAGGATTAGATTAGACACACTATTAAAGGGGCATTTAAAATAGAATATATTTATTCCAAAAATGCTTTGCAAGTGCCATATACATCCCCACTGACATTGTTAGAGGCTGTTTTGACAGTGTAGAGACTCTGCATGCAAAGACCTGTTTTTCTATAACAAGCACTACCCCTCTGTGGCTGTGTAGGAATGGCCAAGACTCCATTTTGTGAGGAGTCTTTTTCATAACTATGTTGTTGTGTTGTGTAGCAATGTTAGATCTGTGTAAGCCGTGGCATGTCAATTTATTATTTGTGCACATTTCTCTGGCTCTGCATGGCTCTTTGCACAAATGTGCAATAAAATAAATGAGCTAATAATGAGTAAAAACAATTGGTAAAAACAGTTCCCGTGGCCCCTCCTTAGGATATATAGAGCTGACAAACAGTAACATTAACTGTTTATAGTCCGTTAACACCCCCTTGACATTTCTCCATTTGTGCATGTATAGGTACTGAGCATGCGTGTGTATGTCAGGCCTGTCTAACAACATATTGAAAACATTGTAATTTCCGTTGTAAGATAAATAAACTATAAATCATTACTGTATTATTATTGCAACTGATCAACAGGGGCCCATTCTGGAATTTCCCAAGTTGGGTGAGGGGCTGAGGAGGAGGAAGAGAGAATGGATTGTTCCTGACATCAGTGTTAGTGAGAATGACAGAGGACCCTACCCCTTAAAAGTAACGCAAGTAAGAGGAAATAAAGCCCTTATACTCATTGGTACTAAACTGTATTTAATATTTGTTTTTGAAAAAGATGACTCCATGTTGGTTTCTACTGCAGTCATTGAGCTTGGATTTGAAATTATTATTTTGGGTTGTATTTCATGTTTAAAAACCTTTTTATTTACAGTAGATTATAAAATGTAAAAATAGTATGACTCAAATGTTATTGCATTGCTTTGTTGTTGTAGTAAAACATGTTTAAGAATATTCTAACTATTGTTGTAGTGAGTGAGAGTGGTGTAACTCAGGCCTGTGGTGTCTTGTCCAGATCCGTTTTAATGCGGCTCGAGTGAAGAAGATCCTCTACGGCATCACTGGTGAAGGAGCTGATCAGCCTCCTATTGGCCTTTTCACCATGGACAGAAACACCGGCATTCTGTATGTCACACAAAAACTGGACAGAGAGGTGAAAGACAGGTACACGGTAAGCATCCTCTCTGATGGTAGTGCTACACATACGTTCTTTGGTCAGTTTTCAGGATCAGGCCGGGAGTCATCACACGGACTCCATTTGCCTTCAGAATTCATTGTTTTTAAACATTAGTTTTCAGCACAAAATGCATTTTTATTTTACATTTTGTACTCATCTGAGGGTCTAGCTAAATTTCTTACATAACTCTGATATTTAAATTTCCCTCAGGTTATTGAACGTTAAGATGCCAGGATTCATGTTATTATTATCACACTCCTACTCAAAATGTATGGTAGACATTTATTTACTATTCTATTCATATATTAGGCTATTTTTGTGAACCCAAGATTTTTGTAAACTCATTTCAAGCACCAAAACAATTGAGTGTAGTTATGTTAGAGATTTGAGAATTTTTTGGCTTTAAAGCCAAATTATCTCTTCACACATTGCTCTGGAGCAAATGTGGGTGTCACTAGACAGAAAGCTGAGTTTGATATGAAACCCATGGGGATCAGTTTATATGCCTTAAAAGGAGAATTCAAGAAGATATTTAAAATCTGGCTCTCAGAAACATGTAAGACTTTAAGTAAGTTCAAAGGCTCTCACTCTAAGAACGGAGAACACGGTGACCAGAGGTGTCAAAATTATTTAAATTCATTACTCAGACGTATAGATACTAGGGTTTAAAAAGACTTCTGTAGAAGAGTTTTTTACTCAAGCAAAAATGTAAAAGTACTGGTTTCAAAACTGCTTAGAGTATAAAAGTAAAAGTAATGTAAGGGGGAAAATATGCCCTTAAGGACAAATGCCACAGGGGCCTATAGTGCACTACCACCCCCTATTTTTTTAACCATGACAAGCCTGAATGAAAACAAGCTGAACTGAAATAAGAGCAACAAGGCTATTTTTTGTTAAGGGGGAATGAGGATTGGACCCAAATGCAGAGATGAGGACGGCAGGCAGGCAGGCGGGGGCAAACAGAAGTTTATTGACAGAAGACTAAGGCAAACACAGGAAGCAACAGGCGCTGGCAAAATCCAGGAACAATAAAACGGAGAAAGTGTCCCACATGAAAGATGCCCAGAAGCAGGTCTGGGGAAGCCAAAAACAAAAACACAGCACAGGGAATATCTGGGGAAACTCACAGGGAAAAACACAAAGACTGGATGACAAAGCACGCCACGACTCTCATGAAGCTGAGCAAACAAGCAGGACGATCTGACACAAGACAAGAGGAACACTGGGGTTAAATATTGGAGGGGATGAGGTAACAGGGAACAGGTGAGACGTCAGGTGCATCACATTAGGGCGGGGCTGGACAATCAGACAGACAAACATGAAGTTAGACAAGGTTGGACAGGACAAGAAACTAGACTATCAAGATAAAACAGGAAGTAGAAAAAACAGACACTTTAACAAGGAATCACAAGACCGAAAACCACACAGGACCGGAGAGAAGGCGAAGAAACAAATACAAGGAAGCCAGACGGGAAAAACAACCCCAATAAAGAACCCCAAACCATAAAAAATTTTAAAATGTAAGGAGTAGAAAGTACAGATAATTGCGTGAAAATGTAAGGAGTAGAAGTAAAAATTCTGCTGTAAAATAATGTTTCCAGTAAAGTATAGAAATTTCTACTTAAGTAAGGTAATAAAGTATTTGTACTTTATTACTTGACACCTCTGATGTCCAATAACAGGATTGCTTGAATCGGTATGTATCTTTCTGTATGATCCATGCCCTATCTTTTCCATGGAGTATTCTTGCATGTACAGTATTATAATACAAATGTGTTTATTTTATGCAGTTTCAAGTCCATGCTGTAGCAGACGGTTCAGCTGAGGAATCTATGGATATTACAGTGAAAGTAATTGACCAGAACGACAACAAACCTACTTTTGCTCAAGACATCTTTCTGGGAGAAGTTGCTGAGGCCACACCAATAGGTACAATTGGTGGATCTCATTTAATCCTGAAACAGATGTATGTCAGAGCTCAACAGTATGTTTCCCTTTTACAAGACAAAAAAGCAGGATAGGATTTTAACTGTTTGACCTTTTTCTTTGATATATAAAATCCAAGACCTGCTCCAGCACATTGGGGAAAATACTACTCAGTGGATGTGATAGTGCTGAATGAGACTTTTTTTAATGTTACCTGTTACCCCAAAAAATAATGTAGTCGCTAGAGATAGCAGTTTGAACAATATTTTCACGGTCTTATTACTTTGATGATTCTATGTTCTTGATGTGATATTGCTGTTCACTGGAACAAAAAAGGTTAGCCAAGTCAAATTCTCAAAAAAACAAAGTTTTTAAATGTAAACAAATCTTCCAGTTAAACGAATAGGGGTCCAGGCCAATTTTGTGTCCAGAAAAATACCAATTAAAAAAACATTAGTGTGCTGACTATTTGTCATCTTGGTCATTACTCTCTCTAGTTGTCTGAATCTACCTTTGTTTTCTGTGTGCGCAATGCATTAAAGTAGTTAGCCTTAGTTAGTAATCATATATCGTACACTACTTTTTATATCTAAGGTTAATTTGAGTCCACTCTGTGGAGTATGAAAAAACTACTTAATGATGTAACTAACACCCTAACCCTACACATACCATGATCACCAGATGCATTGTTATGGAGTGCTCTGAATACTTTGAGAAGTCTGTACTTAGTTTTCACTTCTGACTTCCATCCCTCCAGATTTTGAGGTGATTAAGGCTGTGGCCACAGATCTTGACGAGCCAAATTCTTACAACTCAGATATCCGCTACAGTCTTATCAGCCAGGAGCCAGCGTTGCCCAGTGACTTGATGTTTGCCATCAACCCAGTCACAGGAGTCATCAGAGTCAAAGCCAGTGGGCTAGACAGAGAGGTGAGACTCTCAAACAAATTGCCCTTGTCTTTGCATGCTTTCATCTTATTGAAATGAAAAAGATAAAACTTCTGTTTTCATTGGTGTCCATCTCTGTGCTGCAAGACACTGGTAGAGTGGAGGAAATTCTCAGAGATAAGAACAGACGTAGTAACTTTGCACATGAAGTCACGTCTGTAAAATGATTTGAATGAACTGGCTGATTGTATATGGCGTGTCCTGTCTCTCTCAACACCCCTCAGTCTACACTTATAAGCTCGATGACACAGGTAGGCCACACCCACCCCACCCCGGGGGCCAATAAAAAACCAACAGCAGGATTGTGATGTGACACCTTGATCCATGATTGTTCTTTCTATGGTCTCAAGTCCAAGATGCTTGAGATGGTTTTGGGTCAGGATTCAGCACTCCTTGCGAGTTTCCCCCATTTTGCATTAACAAAGAGCCTATTATTGTAATTGCCTAATGAACAGAAACTCAATGGATCTCAGTGACTGTACTCCTAACGAATGCCCCCCAATGGATTAGAAGGCAGGGTATGCTACTTTTATACACTGTACATTTAGAGTTTGGACCGCTAAATACATGATAAATATCATTGTTTTATTTATTACATACTTGAATAGTAGTTAGAATATTTAATAGGAATTGATATTCCCAAGAGAAGGTAACTAGTACCACAATGACTACTTCCATATCACTTTCTGCAACCACTTTCACAGCACACTTGCTTCTGTTCATAGCTGAAGACAATTTCTAAAGCAAAAGGACTTGAGAAGGTGTCATTATGTCATCATGTCAGCCGAGGCTAGGGGGAAGATCAGATCATGCCATTAGTTTTGCAGCTGAATTTAGTTTCTTAAAGGATTCTGCTCCAATTGAATCTGTTACATGACCGCAAAATGTTCAAGCCTTCGAGCTGATTAGGGAAACTGTTTCTTTACTAACAGAAATACCCCATGTATACTCTGGTGGTACAAGCAGCAGACATGTTGGGAGAAGGATTGATTGGAAAAGCAAAAGTAATCCTTAACGTCACAGATAGCAACGACAATGCTCCTGCCTTCTCTCAGCCATCGGTAAGTACAACATACAGTACTTTTGACTGGAAATTCACTATTGGCTAAATACTCTCCAGAAGAGAAGTTATCCAATCATTGCTTAGCAACCATAATGAGGCACAGTAGATCTCCAAGCTTCTCACCATGCTGAAGCAGTGTCTGTGGGGCTGAAGTAAGAACTATGGTCAATGTTGTTGTCATTTTTTAAAGTGGAAGTATTATGTTTTTCCATATTTTCTGTCATGTCTACGATGTTATGTTGGAATTTCATGTTCAGATAATAAGGTAAACATATTTTAGAGAAATCGCTGTGATGCTGCATTGATAATTGATGGGGCCATAATTGATTATTTCTGTTTACAATTTATTGTAGGCCTAACAACATTTCTCTTTACATATTCTGGTATGTTTTGCACATACATGAAGTGCCATGTGCTCAGTGCTGTAGTTTTTTTTTAATCTAATTTATTTAGTATTAGAGCACTGCACAATGTTTTTTTTTTTAAGTTTGAAAAGCTATGAATTAAATATCCTATATGGCTTTAATAACAAAATGTATTTTGTGATGCATCGCAATGCATCGAGATATCGACTCGTTGACAGGATAATCGTAATCAAATCGGGAGATCAGTGAAGATTCACATCTCTAGTACAAACAGTTAAAGTTGACATTACTTAACAATGCTCTTCACATGTGATAAAAAATTCACACTAAAAAGATTGGATGTTGGAAGGAAAGTTTAAGCACTTTTCTGCTTAAAGTGAGTGAGTGACCTATATTAAACAGAGGATCCCACAGCTACAGGGAAGTGATGAACTAAACTGCATGATGATGCAGATCATAAAAAAAATGTCATGTTGAACAAACAAAAATAGCAACATTTTACCAGTCCTTGTTTGATTCACTTTTAACATATGCCTTGCATTGTCCCCAGTATGAGGCAGCAGTTGATGAAAACAAAGTCGACGCTCAGATCTTAACGATGTCAGTAACAGATGGAGACGAACCACATTCTCTAGCCTGGAACGCCAGGTTCAGGATTGTCGATGGTGATCCTGAAGGACTTTTTAACGTGAAAACAGGAAGTCACAAACATGAAGGGATCATTTCTACTGCCAAGGTAGGATATTAACAAATATTTTTCTAAAGTGTTTATATTACGCTCATTATCAGGTTTATTGTTTGGTCATTGTTATCAGGTTCATAATTACTGTATATTTAGAGTGTTATATCAGAATAGGTTTTCACCCTGTGTGTTGAACTCTCTGTTTTAGCCACCGAGTGAGCCATCTCACTTCTGACTTTGGGCTTTTTCACTTTGTAAACCTTTAACGTGCACAAAAAAGATATATAACAAAATAAAGGAAAGGGAAAAAGCCAAAATAGGTTGCTATTTTTCCTATTGTCAGTTTATAAGAGAACAATCGCTGTTTTGTATTTAAGTAACCCTTGTGTTCTCTTCCCCATTGACCATGCAACTATTTGTTTTTTTTGCTTCAAAATATTTAAAGTGAACGTTTTTTTTTCAACGTTTTGGTTGTCTTTTTCAACACTTTTGTCGCTTTACCCGATATTTTTTCTCTCCCCTTTTCTTTGACGTTCTTGCCACTTTTTCCGACGTTTTTGAAGCCTTTTGCAACATATTTGTCACTTTTTTCAACGTTCTTTTGCCATTTTCAAATGCTATACAATTAAATGAAACAACCAAATTCAATGAAAGTAGTGAACTGATCATTTATATTACTTGTGAAGAGCGTTGTATGAAACTATCCACATTATTTCTTTTGGCAGTTTGGTTGCAAGAAACCCAAATTTCTGATATAGAAACTTGTTGAAAGCGGGTCAAATTTGACCCGAGGACAACAGGAGGGGTAAAGAGTGGGAATTTGAGTTTTAGTTTTCCAGCAGTATGCTGTGTCTGATAAATTGTGCTGCTGTGCGTTTCCTTCCATCCAACCAGGGTCTTGACTTTGAGAAGAGCAGCACACACACTTTGTTGGTTGCAGTGGAGAATGAAGTTCCTTTTGCTACTCCACTGCCCACTGCCACCGCCACAGTGGTGGTGACTGTGCAGGACGTCACTGAAACTCCAGTCGTTGATCCAGTAGAGAAGCATGTGGCAAAACGGGAGGCCCTTTTTGTTGACACTGAACACACACAGGAAGTCACGTAAGATCAAACTCTGATGATTGTTATTTTATATCTTGTATTTAAATTTTATATTACAGAAGGTTAACAAATAGTGAATTCATTGCTAAAACGTCTCAGCCTGCATATGATGACTCAATTACAGGAGATAAAATGTAGGAGTAGCTGAGATTTTAGTAAATGGGATAAAGCTTGTGTAGAAGCTGAAAATCTTCTAACTTTTTCTAACTAATTTCTGTCACATAGCCTGCTAGGTCAACAATTTGATACTACTAGGGCGTGGCGGTGTATTGACTTTTTAAGCTATATCGATAACTTTAAAAACAAATATGCGATTAGACAATACCGTTTATAATGTTGCGTTACATGACCAGCTTCTTCTGTAGGCAAACACAACACCCACATAAACCAAAAAGACCTCCGTCAACAAATTAGTAACTAAAAAAGAAGAAAACAATTGTGTAAAAGAGTACATAAATAAACACACACACAAGTCCAAGTAAATGAAATAAAATTAAATAACGTTTGCTCTTCTAAAAAGACAGAAAAACAGGTTGACACCAGTCACAAAGTAAACGACAACAATGTATCAAAAATCAAGATAAGATGGAAAAAGTATTTTAAGATATTTTTATACATTAGATAAAAATGGCTGCCACTTTGACTTTCGTCAAAGGCTGCACAGTTGAGAGAGACATTGTATAGTACTTTCTCCATATGTAACAAATTGGATATCTCTGCGCTTGCAAGACTTACAGGAGGTATAATCCTCGCTTTTCCAATTAGAATATTTCGTTAAGCAATAATCACACCCCCAACTGGCACCTGGTTCTGCCGAGGTTTCTCCCTAAAAGGAAGTTTTTCCTCGTACTGTCATACTAAATGCTTGCTCATGGGGGAGTTATTGGAATTGCTGGGTCTTTGTAAATTATATTTTTAAATTACTTTAAATTATCTATAAAATGTCTTGAGATAACTCTTGTTAGGCTGATGCTATGAATACATTTTAATTGATTTGAAAATAGAAAGGCAGGCAGAGATGTCCGACCAAAATTGGTTAGGGACAGGACCAAAAAGGGTGAACCACAGAGCTCTCTGCAGGCTTACATTTTGGACAGGTTGGAGACACTAAATAATTGTCAAAATGTAGTTTAGTACAGGAGTAGTGTAGTCCATGTACCACTTTAAATTAAATTAGCTGGTTTGTAGAACATGTGTGAGTGTCTTTAAGATACGATAACCAATTTTATTTTATCATTTGTTGTCCCACCCAGGTCCATTCCCCATTCTTTCTTGAAATTCTTTTGGCGTCGCTGAGCAGCTGTGAGTACACTGTGGTCCTGGGGGTTGCAGACAACGAGGGCCTGGAGCCCGGACAGCACCGTACAGGCCAGTGTGTGACTGCACTGGGAATACATTACACCCTGCTATACCCTAATACGCCCTGCTGCGAAACAAGCTACAGTGTAAGTTAATAGGGCACCTTCAATTTACATCCATAAAAAAGTGTTTTACCACAGATGGGCTCAGATTATTATTCTAGTGTCTGACAACATTATGGAAAGGATCCCTACAGAGGTAGATTTGACTGTTATAGAGTATGCTTCTTTTTTTTAAACATTAAAACATTCCTGAAATGACTATCAATAAATTACTAATCAATAGAATCAAATGTTGGCTCTATACACGAAAAAAGTATTGTTTATTTAAATGTAGTCTGGTGGGTTAGGGATAGCAAACTCTTTTACTCTTTTAAAAAGGTCTATCTCTGTAGGGATCCTTTCTATAATGTTGTCAGACACTTAAAATAATAATCTGAGGTAAAACAGCACTTTTAGTGGAAGAAATTGACAATGCACATTTGTCCCGTAGGGTTACATTGCATATAGTTTAAATGGTACTTTATTATCAAAGCTGTGTTTTTATCAGTATACAGTATATAAAATCTGCTTAGCAATATAGAGGATATTGAATAGGATAAAACACAATGTAATCCTGCTAAATAAAACATCACATTCATTATAAGATTCACTTGTTATCATTTTACACAACTTGTATATCCAAATAAAAGACACATTTTCTATAGACTCAGTCTGATACTTAAAAAAACAATTCCAGTTGGTTCCAGTGTATCAGAATATTGGATAGTCATCATGGAAACATTAACTGGTCATGTGACAAGAGCTGTGTTCGAAACCGCTCCCTCAATCACTTACTCATTATTCCCTTTATAGTGTTTCTTTAATAGAGAACTATATGGAACGACCAAACAAGGTTTCGGACACTCACTTAAAACATTGTTGCGTGACTTGGAGATGCGGCCGAAACCGAAAGAAAAATACTTCTAATATGTTAAAATAAGAAAAACCGAGCACTCAGGAGAATAGTCAATGGTTGTATATATGTTACATGTTACATTTCCACTGTAACGAAAGTCTGCTCCATTCTTCTTCTTCAGTTCTTGATGTGACTTCTGCTTCTTACTCTCCTCCAGGAAATAACACTGCCGCGTTGCATTGTGGTATACGCTAGTATGTTGGCTACATCGTATGTACATTCAAATAACCAGTGCATTGTGGGTACTTTATATTGGACTATATAGTGAATGAAATTAACCGTGGAGAACTCGAACAGGACTACAAAATGGCGAACACACTATCTAGTGCACTATTTCCGTGATAGGGAACGGTTTCAAACATGGCCCCCCCTTCTAGCCTTGTCACTGTTCCTATACAATTGATGCTATGTTATGTAGCCTACTGGATATTTGCAGCACACCACAATCACTAAATGGAAGACAGCCATACAGTATGATCTCACATTTGTCTGGCGTTCAGGGTTCATCACACACACTTTGGCAGTCAACAGACGCTGCAGCAATATTTATATTTTACATACACCTGGTTGCTGATGTTGGTAATAATTTCTTCCCAATTTTGCCAGTGTTATGCCAGTGTTGTATATGGTTTCATTATGCTCTGCTAAGCTAAAACAATGTTTCGTTCATAATGTTTTTTTAATGTATTTATTTATTTTAAATTACCTTTAAATGTATTTCATATTTTGAAATTATTTTCCTTTTAACCCCGCCCATCTCCAAACTGAACTTTTTTTTTTACTTCGTTGATCGGCTTCAGAGTGCATAGATATAGATGCATAGACTATACATGCATACTTGCATTATATTGATTGATCAGAAGACTGCCAGAGATCTCTGTGGTCCACTCAGCCAACGTTACAACTGTAGTGACCCATAATGTTCTCTTAACACAGCCCTGACCCATATACTGACATTTATTTATGGTAAATGCCATCGAACTGACAGCAAGAGCTTTTGACGGACTTGGCAAAGTTAGCGCACATCATGCATCCATGACACACATGTGATTGCATCCGTTTTTCAAAATAAAGTGTTAACCTATGGTGTAGGTTATGCAAAAAGCATGGAAATAAGGTAATTTGGATTAAATTTACAGGAAGTAGGCTATGGAACATGGCCTACATCCCGTATGACAGTCTTAGAGCAGATTTTGTAAATGTAAATATATAATTAATTGTCAGAAATGATGGAGGAATGTTTATTTATTTTCGGCAATACAGTAATTTCCCTCACAATGTAGTGGCATTTTATTTTTAATTCATTGGAAACACTGGTGACATGTTTTATACTTTATTTTAAGACACAACCTTTCAGTCACAAGGTGAGCTACAATCCCTTGTTTTCTCACAAATTCCGAATCACTAGGTCTTTAAAATACCTTCAAATGTTTTATACTGAATAATATGCTATTCCCTAAAGAAATCTAATATAATTGAGTAAATGTTCTTCTGTTGGCCTAAATTCACATCAAAGTATAAAAGAATACATTTGGAAATTGTTTTGCATTTATCTACAGCCCAGGTTATTATGGCATTTCAATTCAAATGTAGCACATTCATTGGTCAGATGAACAATCATTCTGCGAACTCTACTCCAGCATGGTAGCTAGGTTTAAAGCTACAGACTTCTTTCTACAGAGTTTATTTTGAAAGTCTTGAACATGGTTTTGTGTTTAGCTAGTTGACTGTAGCTACAGTTCAGTGCAGTGATGTCTGCGGTGCTTTGCCTCGTAGCAGGAGCACTTTGCTTTTATGTGATAGTGTATTACGGTGTATTCAGAGGCGCTAGGTGCTCCAGTTCAGTGAAGCTCAATGGGAAGACGGCCATTGTTACAGGTAACGAGCCTCACCTACTAGCTACTGTAGCTCCTGCTACCCTGTAGTTTCCTTCAGACTCTCAGCTCATCTTCATGTAAACCGTAGTTGTTTCTCTAAAACACTTCCTCAAATCATCCCGCGTGTGTCAACGCTGTCCCTTTCGTTAAAGTTAGCAATAGGCATTAAAGACATTAACACGATAATACCATGGTCCATTACACCTTTTAAGACAATTAATATATTATTTTCATGCGTTTTGCAAGTAAAATCTAAAGTATTTTCCAATAGTCTGTTTCCCTACAACACTTGAAGGTTTGACTAATCCCTGGAAGATACATTCCGATCACAAATAAGGTGCTAATGCAATGGAATTGCTGGTAATTCCTGTTCCCAGTAAATAGGACGGACCTGGCAACGGGAAATAGTTCTAGCGTTAGTCAGACCAGTTCCCAGCCAGAAAGGTTTTACAATGCTAGCGGGATTTGATAAACCGTAACGTTAAGGATAATGTTTAAAGTATTAACAACAAGACAAGCTCCAGCTCCATTTCATGGTATCCAAAACAATATCAGGACTGTTGCGAACAAATGATACGCCGTGTGTAGGCTACTGTCTGGTGTGTGGCTGTGTGGTTTAGAGGGGCACTGTTTACCTCTGACAGCTAGTGCGTTAGCGCCATCTTGTGGTGTTCACGAGGCACAGCATGGTCAATATTCAGTTAAAATATGCACTTTATTATTATTTACTTTAATCTATCCCAAGTGCGATCTTCATCTTTCCCCTTGATCCAAGAATATCAACTATTTTAGTGTTTTCCTATATTTCGTTTTGGATCCAGATATTCTAAATCTCACCGAGATATTTTGAAGTGTGTTATTAGTGCGTCCAATAAACCTACCCACATCTGTTTTCAGTTATTTGAATATAGTACCTAAAATTGTAAGGGCAATGTACCTCTGAAATGAAGAATTAATCCAACCACTTACATTTTAATAATGTAAAATAAGGAATATTATCAAAGCCCATGCATTTTCCCAATATGCCCATATACTTAACTCTTAGTCCATCTTTGTATAAAAATATTCCTCTTCTACCACGATACAATGGGTGCTATAGAACAATGTATAGCTGCAAACGTTCATAGATTAGTTGTTAATGGTAAAATTAATCAATTAGGCGCCCAGGTAGCTCAGTTGGTAGAGCGGGCGCCTATATATAGAGGTTCACTCCTCAACGCAGCAGGCCCGGGTTCAACTCCGACCTGCAGCCCTTTGCTGCATGTCACTCTCCCCTTTCATTTCTTCAGCTGTCCTTTCAAATAAAGGCCTAAAAATGCCCAAAAAAAGTTAATCAATTAGTTGCTTTGAGCCATTTTACTATTTTTTAAGAAAAAAAATTCATACATATTCCATTTCCAGTATCTTAAATAGGAATATTTCCTTGCTTCTTTATCACTTAGTGACAGTAAACGGAATATCTTTGAGTATTGGACATTTGGACGTCATCTTGGGCTTTGGGATACACTGATCCACATTTTCACAATTTTCTGACATTTTAGAGACCTAACAACTAATCCAGAAAATAATCTACAGGTTAATCAATGAAAATAAGTGGTAGTTTGCAGCCCTAGGACACTGTGTATTTGAAAGAACTGAATTTGATTTGAAATGAAATGCTGATTGTATAATCTCAATACCAAATGTATGAAATAAGTAATGATTGGTTCAATACATTATCTCTAATTTTCTGTTATCTGCAGGCTACATGAAATGCCAGTCTTTGGAATGACAGGTCTCATTGTGTTCAGCACCGCTTCTTGTTGTCAGTGTTTTGTTGAGTATTATGTTTGTGAGTGCATGGTTTTCCTGCACAGGAAGCAACACTGGCATCGGCAAGGCCACGGCTCTGGACCTGGCAAAGAGAGGAGCCAGGGTGATCCTCGCCTGCCGCAACAAGGACAAAGCTGAGGCTGCTGCTGTCGACATTCGCACGGTAAGGCCTCTGACAGAATAGGCTGTTCCCTTCACACACAGCACCGAGACTTCCAATTCTAATGTCAGCTGTTCTGATCCAAAAGGTCAGCCTTTTAGGGATCAACCGATACTGATATGCATTTACAGTGAAAAGGAAAATCTTTAAGTCAAAATTAAGATTTTGTAATGTTACAAACTCCAACAAAAACTTTTTTTTAAATGCTGTAAACAATTATTTAATAATTTTAAACTTTCAACATAATCCACAGTAGCCTAAAAAGATACAGATAGAGTTGTGGGCGGGACAAAAGTCAGAGTGACAGACACAGGGCTGCACTATTTATTGCACATTTTACCTTGATAACAATAAATGAACAAAATGTTTTGGTTATCGACGACCAAAGTTAAAACAAAACGTCTTTTGCATGATATAAATGTAAACAGGCTATACAATCTATTTCTTAACTGCTTATTAAGTTATTAGTCCTAACTTTTTTTTTTTCTTGTCTTTTATTGAATGTTGTGTTTGTTTATTCTTGGTTGATGTAAAGCACTTTGGACACCTGTTAGATGCTGTAAAGTGCTATATAAATAAATGTTGATTGATTGATTGATTGAACTCTGAACCGGCAAGTTGCGTTTTAAGCTCCTCATTTTTCGGCTTATGGAGAGCAACGTGACACATGAAACTATATTGATGAGGACAGGCGAGTTAAATCGGCCGTCCGAGAGTAGGCTATACCAGGCAGACACACAGCTGCCAACCTGCAGGTGGAGGCGCTGAAGACAGGCTCGGACATATATGCTGCGGGCCGCCGTGGACGTCGGTCCCGCAAGCGGTTTCAGGAAAGTGGCTAAAACATCAACACCGGTACAAGCCTACAGCTGTCTGCGGAGTGCGTACGTTGTCCACTCTGTCAAGACCACAGAACACACTGCAGAAAAACATGGTTTTCAATATATTCAAGTGTATTTTCAAAATGCTGAAAAATCAGCAAGGCAAGTTTTGTTTCCATCAGTATTGTTTAGTTCTGCCAGATATGCATATTACAGCCAGACTGATCCAGTGTGAATGTGCTTCAGGAGAGTGGGAACAACCAGGTGGTGTTCATGCAGTTGGATCTCGCCAGTTTCAAGTCGGTTCGCAGCTTTGCTGAAACCTTCCTGAAGACTGAGCCCAGACTGGACATCCTCATCAACAACGCAGGTGAGAATGTTTAAATACGGTGGAATGTCCCTCCATGCTACATTTTTCATTTTTACATCAAAATGAAACGCTGTGATGAAGGTTAGTTAGACTGAAAGCTCAAAATAATGCAAAACATTGCATATATCTAAGTGCGCGGATATCTCTTCTATCAGTTTGGACATAAACCAAAATGAAAAAGCACTGTTGAAGGCTAATTTTATTTTTTAACCTGGACCCTATTTTCCCATGCTTTGGTGTCTAAGTGCATAATGTGAACAACAATCTTTAAAATTGGTGTTGAGCGAGCACGCTGTAACTGGCAGACGTAAACCGGGGGTGCAATGTAACCCTGTAGGTCAAATGCTCAGATTATTATTCTAAGTGTCTGACTACATTATCTCAAGGAAAGAGAAAGACCTGTTTGTTAAAGAGTAAGATCCTTTTGTTTATCCAGAAACCTCTCCAAAATCACCATTACTAAACCCACCAGACTCCATTTAAGTAAAAAGCACTTTTAGCTTGTATACAGCCAGCATATTTCCACATGTAAATAGGTGAATTAAGGGTTTATTTCAACCAAACCAGAGTGGTGATGGTTGGAACTCTGGCAATATGAACCAAGACGGCTTTTGATAGTTTAATTATGTTCCTGTCGAGTCTGGTGGGTCTGGTAATAGCGATTTCATGTTAAACAAAAACTAACAAAAAGGTCTATCTCTGTAGGCATCCTTTCCATAATGTTGTCAGACACTTAGGATAATAATCTGAGCCTTTCAGCAGTAAAACAGCACCTTTCATTGGATGCAAATTTAAGGTGCACAATTACCCATTAACTTCCATTGTAGCTTGTTTCGCCGCTGCCAACTGCAGCATTCTTCCTTTTTATTGGAAACGAAATCAGTTACATTTGACTTAACCACCACACAGTGCTGTAAATTGGAAGCACACTAAGAGATTGAACCACTCCGTTTCAGGTGTGATGGGTCCTGGACAGACTGAGGATGGTTTCGGCATGGCGTTTGGGGTTAACCACCTGGGTCACTTCCTGCTCACCAACCTTCTCCTTGAGCAGCTGCAGCAGTGTGGTCCCAGCCGCGTGGTCACCGTGTCTGCACTTCTGCACCGCTTTGGCAGGGCGGAATTCCCTCTGCTGGCTTCCAAACACAACTCGGTGTATTCTCAGTCTACCTGGCACAACTTTCAAGCCTACTGCGACAGCAAGCTGTGTAATGTGCTCTTCACCCGGGAGCTGGCCAACAAGCTGGAGGGCACCGGTGTCACCTGCTACAGCCTCCACCCAGGTCAGTGCCTTCTGCACATTTTATACAGGAATGTTGGGCGGGGCAACATATCCTGTGGCTGTTGTTTTCAAGGGTAACTATTGTTTTTTTTTTTGCATGATATGTAGTTTCATTGTCTACATCGTGAGATGTGTGATAGTCACATCGCAGGATGTTGTGATGTTGACAGTGATGGACATACTGTACTTGTAAAACACTGACTACTGCGTCACTGTGTCAGCAGCAGCTGCTGTCTGCGGTACTTTTCTACACACAGAGAGCCTCACTTCCCATAACAGACGATCGCGGACCGACCGATGCGTCAGTAGCCTAAATATATACATTAACTGATAATTGCTCTGAACTGAAACCCTCATAATCATACCATTCAAAGATTAGGCTACTAATCATTTGCACAAATTAACAGTTGTAGTCTTTGCCTTAAAAGTAAGCAGAAGATATAATGTTACTCAGGAAATTAACTATGAAGATCAATGTTCTACAATGCTAGAATATGATGCACAAATGTCTCTTTCACTCTGTTTCTCCCCTCTCTCTCATGGGCTAAAAAATAAATTTCCTAAGTCATATTAACTTCCACTGCTTGCTTTTAATGCAAAGTGTAAAAACTGTTTGTTTTTGCAAATGACAAGTCACTAATTGAATGGTTTCAGTTAAGCAGTAGTTAGTAAATGTATATTTTTAGACTATCATTCAGACGGTCCGCTGTTACCTGCCACGCTTTTTCTCACATTTTCTTTTCTTTCTTTTTTTTCACAGAGGCCGAGTTTCCTTCTTTACATATTATAAGCTCCCTTGTATTTATGGACATAGAAAAGAGAGACACTGAAGATATTGGACTCCAAAATCTAGAGACTATAAAGAGAATTAAGTGACAAATTCCATGCAAACTGTAAACATGAATGTAACAGAGTACTGTATATTCATTCATTCAGTTATTTCCCCCAGCAAAATACAATGTCAAAAGCCATTGAGGTGTCCTCTCCCAGTTCTTACATGAATGTACAGTCTGTAATTTGGGAGGATTATACAATTAGGATAGGTTTTAATAATCGTACAATCCTCCCAAAGTGTAGTCCCAGTTTACAGGACAACACAAATTGTGTGCTAATAATGCCAATTTATTAAATCCTTTCTTGTTAAAGAATACAAAAAAATAATCAAAATATTTTAAGGTGCCTCGGTCCACTATAGAAACAAACGTACAGCACTTTGTGTATTGCCCTTAGTAACAGACTTCATTTAAAACACATTCGGCAACTTTTGTAAACAACAGCGGCGCCAGAACAAAGCCATCAGTCAGAGAAATAAAACGTGTTTTCGCCGATTCATCACTAGTAATGTAATTGTAGCAAGCATCTCACTGTCACTAACGTTATCCACATTCATATTCAGACAAAATAAATGATAAATCCAGCTACAAAAAAGCCTAAAAGTCGTAGTTTTGAACGGAAGTAGCCTACAAAGAGGCGTTGTTATGGAGATGATATGCCGTCTTGTCTTGCTTCATTAGTGTGAACTGGCAGGTTTCCGAACGCTGCAGACCGGCTTGTTGCAAGAAGTTGCAAGTTTCAACTCGTCTCCTCAGGAATCTTTGGTCTGAACGGGGCTTTGAAGGACTTTGTTGTTGCTGGGATATTATGGGCTGTAGTATTGCTGCCACTAGATGATATTATGTTAGATAACAGTAACCATGGACCACTTCAGCCAAACCTCATATGCTTGGGTCATGTGTTCTTCCAGGAGTGGTCACCACAGAGCTGTGTCGCAGCATGAGCCTCTGGCAGCAGCTCCTTGTGATGCCCTTGGCCAAGCTCTTCTTCCTGGATCCAGAGGGGGGGTCCCAGACCACCCTGCACTGTGCCCTGCAGGAGGGCCTCGAGCCGCTCAGCGGACGCTACTTCTCCAACTGTACACTGCAACAAGTGGGAGCCAAGGGGCGGGATGACGCCCTGGCTAAGAAGCTGTGGGAAGTGAGTGAGAGGTTAACCCGTTTGACGTAACAGACTAAATCCTAATCCAGAGAGATGGCTCTGTGCCTTATCAGAGACCTCTACAGGCCTCCAGTGTCAGTGTCTAATTGATGGGCTCAATAAATAGTAAATCATTTAACCATAAAAAGTTTGCATAATTCAGTTGAAATTCAGTGCTTGAAGATCCAATTATAAATAAAGTGTCTGTCACAAGCGAGAGACAATAAAAGCAAACTTAGTGGTCATAGTTGTCATATTGACATAAGGTGTGTTGACTGATTTACTATGTCAACTTATGCGTTGAGTAAAAGTTCAACTAAAGGTTTCCGTCAGCGGTAGCTTTTGAGCAGCACATTCAATTAAAATATGTTTTGTCAGTCTATAGCTGTTTACTAGTAAAGATGACATTTTTTTATGTTATAGTGTAAAGCTGACTAATACATATAATCTTTCCACCGTAAAAACAATGTTTTAATAATCTTCAAACGAGCCAAGATAACTCCGCATGTGCTCCTGTACCTAAACAAATAGTGATACACGCGTTCTCTCGGGCTGGTGTCCTATGGTCTGATACATATATCTGCTAATAAACCTAAAGCAGTGCAATATGTTACTATTTCTGTTATCTGCATAACCTTACATATGTACCTACTGTTTATTAAATAAACACAAAGATATCACAATTGAATTTTTTTACTGAAATGTTACTCTGGTCAGTATGAAGAAGATAACCACTAAACAATAAATGCTCCATCAGACCAGAAAGTGGCCTAGGTAATATCCCTCCTGTACTGGAAATACATGGTGCTGGCAGCTTGGCTATGCAGTGACTATTGGTAGCGGTCGCCTGCCAAGCGGAAGGTTGGTGGTTAGATCCCTGGTTCTGCAGTCCCACAAAAAGGTTAACAGGGTAACACTTTAAAGAAAAAGTGTGAATGTGTAGTGTTGAAAATGGACACAAAAGGCAGCACTAGATTGGCTTAATTAGTGTGAAGAAGAGTCCAAGGAGACGAAAGGTAACGTCTCTAAAAAATAGAGTCGTGAAGGGTAGTGACACTGAGGGTGATCACGAAAGGTAGCACTAACATTGACTAATTAGTGTGAAGGTAGTCTCAAATGGGTTAGGGTTAAGGTTGTATCTGTCTTAATGTTTTTACTTTTAACTGTTTATACTTGTGTTTTATCTGTTTAACTGATTTTGTGTAAAGCACTTTGAATTACCCTGTTGCTGAAATGTGCTATACAAATAGAGCTGCCTTGCCTTGCCTTGCCTTACCAACCTGCCAGGATCAACCGAGGGTGGACAGCTTCAGATCCCTCGGTGTCTACGTCACAGATGATTATCATGGTCCTCTCACGTCCACACCTCAGTGAAGGAAGCCTGTCAGTATTTCTATCTCTTGTGACGCCTTAGGCAACATCTGCACTGCTCCGTTTTCATTTTTAAGCAGCGTTTTGAGACTAAAAGATCTCATTCACACAAGAGTTTTAGCTCCAGTATCAGAACTAATCTCTGTCCATATTAACACGTCCACGTACACTGGGTATGTGTGTGCCGGTGTAAACAGGAAGCAGATTGTCTGACGTTACTTTGCGGTTGAAAATCATGGCTGTACAAGTGCAATATTTTGATAAAAGGCACCATTCACCAAGACTTGGAGGACATTTTTTCAAAAGCCAAAAGTCGTGTTCATTATTGTTCTCTGTGTGATTCCAATACATTTCTGTTGTAGTCTTTTCTTTTGTCTTTATAGTCACATACCAATGTATACATTCACGTGACATCCATCTACATATCCTGATAGGCCAGGTTGTCATGAAAAGAATTATGTGCATAACTAGATTGTGCCTTACAAAATTGAGGTTATACAAGCATTGTTACACAAGAATACCAAGTGACCCAAATACCTTAAAACACGTTAAAAACAAAACAAAAAAATCAGAATGACTGCATATATCAGTGAATTATATGGCAAGTGACTATTAATTATAAAGTAAAGTAAACTTGGATAAAACAGATTGGAAGGAAATTTATTTTCTGTATGGGAGGTTTGTTTAACATCTTTTAAAAGGTGGGGTGTGCCACACTGGAAGGACTGGGAAGTCAAGAAATGGACTTGAAATAGGATTGGAGACTCAGTGCAGAATGAAACAAAGCATTAGATAGTAAGGAAGACACAGACAACCAATAAGATTCGCCAATGACACACTCCCAAATGAGTAAATGCAGATATGTGATAAACTGTGTAGACTGTTGCATCTCTAATCTGCCAAGAGATCAACCAGCCATGCTGGGCAGGAAAGGCAGCGCAAAAAGCCTAAAACTCTAAATCAAAGACCAAGGCTGCATCTCGTAACCCTTATTTGATAGCTCCTCGACTCCTCAGTCCTCTGCTGAACCAGAAGTTGTTATGTGAAGGCCATCTCAAAGGATCATTGAGGGCTCATCAAGGAGCTATAGGCGAGGATACACAGGAGCAGCCTTCCTGGAAGCCATGCAGCTGAAGGAGTTGCTAACTCCGCCCGTACAGCTGACCTTATCATGGGATGTTTCTGAGGAAAGGATGTCTCATCCCTCTAATTTACTCGTTTACTCTCTCCTTCCATGATTTCCTCGCATCTCTCCCGTGCCTCCTTGGTGGGAGGGACTAAAGCCGGATTTATACTCCTATGTAAAATCTACGCCGTTGCTACGTACATAGGTACTTGGAGACATGAACCTACACCAAACTCAACATCGTAGCCTGATGTGCACCTCTCGAAAAATGTTACTACACTACATGGCGACGTACAACTCTTGGCTGTGGATTGGTAGCGTTGCATTTCCCCCCGATTCTTCTCCTGGTTCTTCTTCTCCATAAACAACATGAAATCAAGGAGAGGCTTATCTTTTCCTGCTACTGATTTCCCTCCATGGTCAGAAAACACAGGGGAGACACTTTGTTTCCCTCACTATGACTCTAGAGTCAGTACTCACTCTGAAGCTAATCGCCGTCACTCTCTCACTTCTCCCTTGCTCTATCACCCACTCCCCCCACACACACACACACACACACAAACAAACACACACACACGCCGGTATCAAGTTCAGGCCACTTAGGTAGGCTACGGCAAAAGCTCTACGTGGAGCCTCCACAGAACCATAAATCAAGCTTAAGATGTGACAAAGGGAGGCAAGTGGAGGACTCAAAGAGGCAATTTAAGGGTTATGAGATGTTTTGTTTTGATTCACGTTTTATTTACACTCGAGAGTTCATTGAAAGGCAGCCGTCATTTACAATGATTGAGTAAAGACAAAGAAAACAACTAAACAACACAAAAGAATACACCATCATAATTAAGATAAAAAGACAATACAACTTTCTGAACTGAAAATTGATGAATACATTTTGATAAATAAATTAGGATAAAACAGATACAAAAGGAAGTACAAGTAGTAGTTTGCAGGTTTAAAACCATATCTCTAAATTGTCCAAAGTTCCAGGACTAAAGTTAAAAAGAATTGGTTCAAGTTAAATTCTAACTTGTTTTGCTCAATTTGATTTGTGGGTTTATGTACTTTTTACAGCAGAGTATGTATTAAACCTTATTTTTTCTTTATTTTATGTAATTTATTTTTTCTTTATTTACTAACATGGAATTATTGTAATAATTAAGTAATTGTTCCTGGTCCATTGTCAGGGAATGTTCTGTTGCTTAAAAAGAAGAAGAAATTGGAACATGAATTAAAAGCCGAGCAGAGCAAGTCTGGTAAGGGACCGTTTGATATTCATGGATGGACCACCGAAGGAAAATAGGGGAAGGTCATGTCTTTTTATTCTTTGTTGAGGAGAGGGTCACCCATGGTTTTTAGTCTGGGGGGGAAGGGGTTCACCCATATTTATGAAAACAGCAAACATTTCAAAGTGGCTTGTATACGTTTCCATGTAGCTCTCAGTCTCGATAGCATGGGTCTGACCCAACGCTGGGTTGACAGCAACACGGGTTTGGAGTTGCTTTCTGTGAGAATGCAACCCTAACTAACTGTTGATTTCTCGCATAAAAAAGTCTCAAACAAATTTAGAAATGGAATAACAGACAAACAATATATACAGTTCCCAGTTGTAGTTCCACTGAGACACCCTGTAGGGGGGCCGAAGCGGGTAAAGTAGCTTTAACTTTGAATTTCAGATTGGGCGGGCCACCCAGTGTGCTTTGTTGAATGGTCTCAATGTTTTATTGTTTTATTTCATGTGAATACTAGTTTACTAGAGTAACTTAGTATCTAAAGTAATGCAGGAAGTGTAAATTTAGCTTGCCCTTTTAAATTTAATTTTAATATGTTTATTAATCCCCAGTGGGGAAATTACAATTTACACTCTGTGTACACACTATGTTAGTAATCACACACAGGCCTGAAATACACACACATGCTCAGGACCTATACATGCACTTAATGGAGAGATGTCAGAGTGAGTGTGCTGCCAGCAGAACCAGCGTCCTGAGCAATTGGGGGGTACAGTGCCTTGCTCAAGAGCACCTGGCAGTGCCCAGGAGCTGAAGTGGCATCTCTCCATCCACCGATCCACACTCCGTACTTTTTGGTCCATATGGGGACTTGAACCAGTGACCCTCCGATTCCCAACCCAACTCCCTACGGACTGAGCTACTGCCAAAACAGCGTTAGTGGTAAATCTACTGAAATGGCCGCCATAACAGTGGAGTATGATGTGTAAGATGAGAAGGCTGAGGTTAAGGTGTGTATGTCATGGTTGTGGAAAGCACCAGCATACGTACATCTTTGCCAAGCACAAAGCAGTAAAGGAGGCATCTATAAATTGTTGGGGAGGGTCATGCCTTTTCCCAATCGTTTTTGAGGGTCACAGATACATTTATTGCTGGCAAAGAGAAGGTCAAGTCTATTTTGATTAACCCTTGTTTTGTCCTCCCATCAACCATGAAAAAAAAAACGTTTTGGTCCCTTTTTTCAACAATATTATCGCTTTTTTTTGCTCATTTTTGCCACTTTTGGGGGCTTTTTTATGTTTTTTTTCCAAAGTTTTTCATATTTTTTAATGATATTTTTAATGAAAATGTCAATTTAAAAAATTGACATTTTCGGCTTATTCTGACGGCCCATTTTTTGTGACAAAAAATAAAAAAAGAATAAACTAAAAACAGGTCAATGTGTCCCACGGACAACATGAGGGTTAAATATACCCAAACTCCTCCGGTAGC
Source organism: Etheostoma perlongum (assembly GCA_026937815.1). Taxonomy (NCBI): domain Eukaryota; kingdom Metazoa; phylum Chordata; class Actinopteri; order Perciformes; family Percidae; genus Etheostoma; species Etheostoma perlongum. The sequence continues at coordinate 10,553,141 of CM049373.1, forward strand.
TCCTCAAATAAAAAACAAACACTCCCTAACAGAGAAGTTCTGAATGGTAATTTGCTAGCTTCCCAATAAAAGTCTTACAGATAAAGTGATACCAGTGTGTATCATGTCTCTCTCTGAAACCCTTTCATATAAAATACAATGATGTGTACCATAGAAATGACCGGTAGATTGAGCCCAGAAATTTAAGATTTGAAGATGATGCATGTCTATGAATCACATCACCATAGTCCAAGACTGACATGAATACTGTATTTATATAGCACCTTTTATGCAAGAATGCAGCCCAAAGGGCTTCACAGAACTAAATTACAACACAGATGATAACAAGGAACAAAAAGAAAACAATAGACAAAAAAGAATAATACAATTTGTTTAAAGCAAGACTAAAAATCACAACAACAGAGCATACTGGTAATACTCTAAACATAATAAAACAAACATCAGGGTTAAAAAAAGGATACAAAAACAATGTTTAACACTTTAAACTAATGCTGTAACATTCTAATTAAAAACCAGATTAAAAATAGAATTTATCAAATATGCATTAACACTCAAACACATTCTTGCATTTAATTGCATAATACATACAATTATGTGTAGAGTATATTACCTTATTTATAATGTCATGTCTATCTGCTAAAGATGGGTTAAGTCTCCTGAAACATTGTGAATCCACTGGAGTGTGTCTGTGTCCAGTGTGTCCACAGGGGGGCAGTAGCGCATCACAGCTCCAACAGCAGAAAGCCCAGTGTGTCTTTATGCTGTGCCATGGCCATTGTTGCTTGGAGCAAGGTTGTTGAGGACCTTAACCCAGTAGACCTATGGATTCTGTTCATTATGAACACTGATTATTAACACAGGTTGGCATGAAAGCTGGGGCAGTTGTGTGTGTTAAGAGAGGTGCTCTTGTAATTACTCAGTAGGACATTCTTCTGCACAGGCCTCTCCTTTAACCTCAGTGTTGGTGGGAAGGAACACACTTCCACGATCGATTCCTATCTCCTCCTGCCTTCAACTTTCCCTCTTTCACCCCCTCCTCCCTTGTCTCTGCAGCATGCTGAAAGGACCTGTGGTAAACTTGAATCCTCATTGAGAAACCAATAGTGACCATATTTCTTTTTAATCCAGTAACAGCACTCCCCTCCCCAGCAAACAGTTACAGGGTGTAGGTCATTAAAGGGTAGCTTCGTTTTTTGTTGTTTTCAACCTTGACCCTATTTTCCCATTTTTGTCTATGTGACTGACGGGAATAACAATCTCTGATATTGTTCCTGTATTAAGCAAGCAGAGACAAAACAAGCTACAATGTAACATTAATGGGCAATTGCACACCTTCAATTTTCATCCACTACAAGTGCTGTTTTAGCCCCTGACATGCTTAGATTGTTATTTTTAATTTCCTTAACTGGGTAAACCAAACAGGGCCGGTTCCAGATGTGAAAAACATTCAGGGTTCAGCCCAAATCTAGGCGGGTCCGTGGGCATGCTCCCCCGTGGAGATTGTCCCATTTACAGCAGCTATATGGACTATTTTTTCCAAGCCAGTTGATTAATCTGGACATCATCATCAAACATGATAGTTGCCAAGGGAAAAAAAATGGTCCTGTAGAGAATACATCCTGTTTTGTATAATTGTTCTTCAACTGTCTTTAATATTCTGAAACTAAACACAACTAATGTTAAGGATGAATAATTTTTACTCCTACCACCTAAAAAGAGGTAAACATTGTCTGGTGTTAGTATTTTTAAGTCCCATAACACGGGTAGGGTAGGAATTTGGCGTAAACAGCATTACTAATCTTGAAATCCGTTTTTGTTATACTATGTTGGAGTAAAGTTTGCAGAAATATTGCTTAGCTGTCAAATCTACTACATTTTATTGAAATGCCATAATAATCTGGGCTGCTCTAATTGCGATCAAGGCTCCTTAACAATGTAAGTAAACAAGGTCTTAAATGCTCTGATTCGAACAGAAGAACATTTGCTTTATATTTAATTTATTTAGGCAATAACATAGTAGTAGCAGTAGTATAGAACAGTTGAAAGTATTTTAAAAGTCTAAAAGATTTGGGACTTTTGAGAAAACATGGAGCTCCAGTTGCAAACAGGCCAACAGTATGGATTAACTTTCTCAAGAGCAATTTCTGAAAGGGACACAAACAATACAGCCAAAATAGTACAGGTGTACAGGATATGTGTAGTTGTGGAACTCCAGCAAGTAAGCTGGCAAGACTATTTCAACTGCTAACTTTGGCTTATTCTGTACAGACCACATGTTGTGTGGCTGATAGTTACGTTTAGAAGTCCGAGAGACTAAATCTGTTCAGATTATGGAGTAACAGTCTGTTGATACAAAATCAGCAACAGATTGCATGTCGAGAATTTTGAGAGCTAATCTGTCATAACTAAAACAACAGGAGACTTGTACAAGCTGATATATGGGTCTGATAACACTTTATTAAATCGGAATCGGATCACTTCCTGTCTCTCTTCCTGACTGAAGTGTCCGACTTGAGAGCGGATTTTTGTCAGCCTAACATCATGTGTGTGAACTTATATTAGGGTTACGGTAATATTAAAGATCCACAGGTTGTTTTTGGCTCAATATGATGTTAAGTGGCAGATCAGTAGGTTTGCTGCAATTAAATATATAGTCTCTATCCCAGAGGAAACCTAATATTTACGTGGAGGATGCAAGATCATTTTATAATTATAATATGACTGCGTGGTGGACATATGAACCTAACTCATATTTAGACGTCTGACATAACAATTTGTGTTTTTGTTAAGAGAAGAAAAACAGACATAAGATCGTTTTTCAGTATACCAAAATGTCCCTTGATTTCTTTTTATCCCATCATTTTTTCTCATTTTAATGCTCTTATCAACATGGAAAAGTGTATCGGCTTGCTTTGTACACATTTTTTTTTTTAATGAAAACAACATTGGCATATAGCCTACTGTAATTGAACTGTGTTCAATTTCACACGTAACATTCTCACTTGGAGCAAATAATCTCCCACACAATGTCACAATGTCCAGCAATAAAAGGGTGAAAAAAATACTTTGACGGGTTGGGGGGGGGGGCAGAATTGGCATCAGCTGTGTGCTTTACCATCAAGTGGTATTTCAGACTGGACGTGCTGCGATGATAGCTCAGTTCACAACGACACAACACACAGAGGAAGAGGGAGACCAGGGACAGTCAGGTGTAGAGTCTCAGGTAAGGAACAGGGAGACCAGGGACAGTCAGGTGTAGAGTCTCAGGTAAGGAACATGGAGACCAGGGACAGTCAGGTGTAGAGTCTCAGGTAAGGAACAGGGAGACCAGGGACAGTCAGGTGTAGCGTCTCAGGTAAGGAACAGGGAGACCAGGGACAGTCAGGTGTAGAGTCTCAGGTAAGGAACAGGGAGACCAGGGACAGTCAGGTGTAGAGTCTCAGGTAAGGCACAGGGAGACCAGGGACAGTCAGGTGTAGAGTTTAGTTCATATTTATGGAGGTATGTGAGTCAGGGTTAGCAGATGAGCTTTACCAGTGGCTCACTAATTTACATTGTGATGAGCTAATTTAACAAATGTAAATGTAAAAGTATTGTATTTTATTTTATATGGGGTCACTTTTTTTTTTAAATAAGTCATTATGTTTTTTTGTAACTTGATTGTAAACGGGATTGTATTTTTGTGGCTTGATTGTAAACTTAAAAATAAATAAATGGTTTTAAAGAAGAATATTTTGGTCAATCAGCTTTTTCATTAAATCAAGAGAAACACTGAAAGGAAGGATAATGGTACAGTCTCCATGCTACACTAATGATAGTATTAAGGCTTCTCTCTGCGTACACAAATCTTTTACCAGTATTTCAGAAATTGCTATTCAGAAGTTAACTTAAAAAGCCCCGTTTGTATTGTTTTACTAACTCCACAATAATTATTATTGTACATTATTACATTGTTTACAATACACAGAATCCCTATGAAGACATGTAAAATAATATCACTGAAAAGTAAAAATGTGTTGCATCCTCATTTCCTGAAGGCCCATTAAATAAGAAAGCTGTGTTGTTGCAGGCCAAAGGTGTGTGCTCAGGAGTGGGCACTTCTCTTCCTTGATCTATAGTTCATAGATGTTCTGTCAGTCCTGCTCCACTCTCTTGTTTGAGAAGCAGCTCATTGATGACTTGAGTGTTGTGTTTGCTTTGGGCAGACTCCACAGCGCTGCAGTACTTAGTGACTGGATTAGTGCATCAATTAGGCAGCTATTGGATGCATAGAGCCATGGCGATTGATTTAGATGCTGCGGCAGCCATGTGCAGGATGTTTGTATGGGGACAATGTTAACACATCTACATGAAAGAAAAACTGATCTGTTGCAATAACCTGATTAACACCAGTTATTTTTTTTAATTTTTAACTCTTTTCTCTTAAATAAGTGAGTCATTGATGATATCCAAAACTCCCATTCAGTTGATGTCAATGTGTATTCGAGTTATTGGAACGATTTGTGCATCTATAATAAGATTTATCATTCGACCAATCACTTGATCTAGGCCCACCAGTCTATTATCAGCTATGGTGATGCAACACATTCTCCCCCCCCCCAGCACGTCTCAAAATCGGCGTTTGGTCAGGAGCCTTTGGCGTTCATTACACAAAAAAATCTCGTCTAGCGCTTTTGGGTCATATTTAGACACGCCTGGTTGAGGCTCTTGGCGTCAATATTTGACGCTCTGGGTCGGGAAGTACGTTTAACTAATTTGCGGCACAAGAACGGGACATTTAGGTTACTCTTGTCTCTATTAATACTATGTAATCTTACAGCGGCGCGGACGCGCTGCTACTCTGCCCGGTGCGTTCCATACAGGCGCTAAAGGGAGATTTTTGCATCTGTATGTGGCACTGAGAGACACGGACCAAGAGTCAGTATTTGTATATGATGAGTTGGGAGTAACAACGTGTTGGTTCATGAAGACCAGGTCATGACCTAAAGAACGATATCCTGGTTACAAGCGGCCAAAATGGGTGGCTGGCGTATCCCTTAGAGATAGGGTGAAAAGCTCTGTCATCCATGAGGAACTCGGAGTAGAGCAGCTGCTCCTTTGCGTGGAAAGGAGCAGCTGAGGTGGTTCAGGACTCTGGTGAGGAGGCCTCCCATCCTTGACATCCTTACGTAAACACATAGTTTACGATGAATGTTGGGGCATGATAGTCAGAAAAAAAGACTTTGCCTCTATTGCCAATCCTGTGTGATGCGTATTAGAAAAGGTTTTGTTTCTTAAAAATGTACGAAACTGATACGGTGCAAATTGAAATTAGTTGGGCATTTCTCTAACTTAAGTGCCACCATGAAGAATATATTGTAATGAGATATTGTCTAAAACTCACTGACTGCTTTTCTAGTAACTTTGGTTGTGTGATTGTCTTGTTTCGAGAGAAAGGTGTGGGTCCGAGACACACAGGCAACAATGCAAAGTGTTTGTAAGCTCATATTCAACATTAAATCCCCCTCGTCACCTCTTTCCTCCAGACACTCCTCACTTTTCAATGCAAAGACTCACACGCCACCCGTCTGGCCCTTATCAGTAACAGTGGGGGTGTCGAGAAATAGAAGCCTCCTCTGGGTCTTGTTATTTCCTTCGCTGCAATTAACGTTCTCATCTGTTAACCTGTGATTAACGGTGTTTACCGATGTGCTGTGGTGTGTTTGACTGCTCAAGTCACAGTACACACCTTCCTCTCCATTTCCCAACCCTTCCCATATTCAGCTAAGGCTGTCAACAGGGAGTATAACTAACTATAAACAACTTATGTTGCTTTGGGAAATTGGTAAGTAACGATTATTGTATTGTAGATATATCAGACTGATACTGATCCTTGAATAAAGGTATAATACAAACATATAATTTTCAAATGAACTGCATTATGTTGCTATAACAACATAATGCTGGTAGTTAGAATGGCAACTATAACATTTATAACGGTTGTTTATTGTAATAAAAGCAATGTTTTTAAATCTGCATACACGTTTTGTTGTAAAGGCTGTAAAAGTATGTAGTGGGAATACTGGTAAAGCGGGACAGTTACGCTGCATACACTTTTATTACGAGAAATAAACTCTGAGCGAAAGAGAGAAAAAAAAACTGAGCCCATCATAAGCAAGCATGAGATTCAAAAATAAATAAAATAAAAATAGGTTCTGTGTTTAGAGATCCTTTCTGGGGGCGTGGCACACCATATACAACCTTGCAGTGAACCAGGATGTTAAAGGAGAATTCCCGGAGAACACGTAGCTCTGTTGTTCTGAAATTTGGAGTGCTGTCTGAGAGAAAATCTAAAACAATCGGTGCTGTCTACACCATGTTATCCTCCTGCTAGAGTTAGCATCCAACAGGCTTAAACAGGGCAAGTTTTAAACATGTTTTAGCCTTTAAACATGTTCAAAATGTCATTACCCATGCCTACCCATGTGTAGTGATTCCTTCTGAGGGAACACAGTGAATCTGACTGCAGTAGATGTGATAGAAAGCTGAAGTCCACACTAGTCAATTGTCGGTGTCATACAATCCAATGCTCCAAAATGTATTTTTTTTCAGAAAAAAACGATTTTCTGTTGTTATGTCCTTAGGGTAACCATATTTTGATTTCCAAAAACGCTCTGCCTGGCCTCGAGTCACAAATTCAGAGGTTAGGCTCAGATGTTAATGGTTAACATTATTTTTGTACTTTATGGTACAAAAATAATGTATGTAATAAAATAAAATCTGTAACAACCTGTAACAAAGTAATAGCTCTCTTTTCAAATAAATGAATGTGAAATTATGTGTCTTCTGAGTTTCAAAATCCAGCTTCAACTAAGTATATCTTAAAACCTTTTCAATGTAATAAGATTTTCATAGTGAGATTTGAGATCTTCAGCACCTTTATTAGATACTGAAACATACGTGCTAGCTTTGCCTGCTCCTTGTATGTGCTCCCTGTTCAATCTGCTCCCTGTATGTGCTCCCTGTCTGATGTGCTCACTGTCTGATCTGCTCCCTGTATGTGCTCCCTGTCTGATCTACTCCCTGTATGTGCTCCATGTCTGATGTGCTCCCTGTCTGATCTGCTCCCTGTATGTGCTCCCTGACTGATCTGCTCCCTGTATGTGCTCCCTGTCTGATCTACTCCTTGTATGTGCTCCCTGTGTGATCTGCTCCCTATATGTTTCTCTTTGTAAAGTACCGTAGTATTGTGTGCAGAGCGCCAGTTAATTTAAGTAAACGCGTAATGGTCCCATGAAAACCAGCAAAAACTGGACATTTTCGTGAATTTATAAAAAGTGGACATGTTTGGGCAAAAGAGGACGTTTGGTCACCCTACCTTAGTAATGACTATGTAGAAACAGGCTGTAACCTGACACCACAGTGGAGCCAGGAGAGCTACAAGAGCTGTCGGTGGGCTCTTGAACATTTGACCTGCTGCAGCCGGCCGCTCTGCTCTTGCTGAAGCAGCGGTGCAGCTGATAAAACTTTGCTGGATTAAACACATCAGGTAAGATAACGTTATATGTGTTGTGGAACAGCGCTAAGCTAGCTAGCGAACGAGCAAGCCAACCATTCGGCAAGGTGACGTATAATGTGTGAGAAGATATATATACTAACTGAGCGGGATAGTGACAAACTAAGACTTTCTTAACTTGCAAAGTTATCCTCTAAATTGACGAATATCATATTCGTAAATTGTCATTTAGGTGCAATTTCATGGCTCAATCCTAATGGGATAAAAAAATATTTAGTCCCTACCCGTTCACTTCTGTACATATTCTTTTCCAAATTAAGGCCCCTTCTTGAATTTAGCTAGCTTGCAATGGCAATGCTAATCACCATGCTAATCACTATCTACTTAGTTAGTTAGCATAAATTAATTTGCCAACTTTAGATTGATGACTAACAGTATTTCATTTATTAGTTGATTATATTTTAGTTCAGCATAATTTACTGGGAAAACTCTACTTAAAGCAAGACTTGAGTGGCACGATAGTACTCTTTCCATAGACTAACAATAATGGACAAAGCTTCCGGGTCTGAAAAGTGAAGCCAATGCGGATGCCTTATATCTGAATTTTATCTAATTTCCAGCAGAGGAGACTCTATTGGTTGCAAAAAGAAGCGTATTATATAATGAGTGTATGGCCTTAGTTGCTACTTCTAAGTCTTTTTAAAAGAGCACGATGTTCATTTTGTAAATTATGGTCCCGTTTATTTTAAAATTGACGAAAAAGCAGGAGATGCTTTTGGGCTTGGCTACACAACAAGACTTAGCATACCTATGGCACTGTGTACACTACGTTAAAAAAAGCTATGAACTTATTTTTTTGCAGTACATGGAGATTAATCGGCAGTACCCGTAGGTCAGCTTTTACCCACCAGTAAACAACTTGGCAACAACAATCCACCCTCTTGGCAAAAATCATCAGGTTGCAAAAAACCAAGATGGCGACGCCATATCGCCAAACTTAAGGCTTTAAAAGGGCATTCCACAAACCAATGAGTGACATCACAGATGCTACATCCATTATGTTTTACAGTGTATGGTTCTGTTATCCAATTCACACTGACTGTGTCTTCCATAAAAGTCTCAGTCCTGCAGATCCTTGGGAGTTGAGTTTACAGTGGCTGGCTAACCTGCCTATACCAGGCTGACAGACAGCAGAAATTGACTGAAACAAAATAGTTTTCAAGTCGGTTTCATGGGATAAATCAACAGTGTTTATGTATTGATTTATTCATTTTCCTGCTCAACATAGCAAGTGAGAGAAAACTGCCTGTATCAGAACACAAAAAAAAAGATCAAAACACAAAAGAGAGTGGGCTGTGAAACAGCTAGAGTGGCAGCGTTTGCTAGAATGACTGTCTGCATTCGAAAATAGGGTAAGAACTTAAAGGTGCTCTAAGCGATGTAGGGTTTACGTTACTTCTTGTTGACGTTCAAAGTATTTTCAAACAAAACAAAACTAGTTCACCCCTCCCTCCTCCTCATCCCGTCCTCTCCCCCCCCCCCCCCCTTCTGTGCTTCCGCGCACACAAAGCACACCTGTTGCTCCTAAGGGCCATTATTATAGGCCATTATTTCCTGCTACCCAGTCCAGCCCAGAAGTACTACCCATGAAATACCTCTCATCAAGACTACAATCATCCATGAAGTCTCTGGTTTCAGCCAGATCAAGAGCTCAAGTAAGAAACACCTCTGTCGTAGGTTAGAAACCATATCCATACACCCTATCAGTAACCAAGGTGGCCTCAAATGGCATACTCTCACCTCATTTGCACACCTCATTTGGTGACTTGGTCTTTGGAGTCACCTTTGGCAAAATGAAGCAACAAAACCACATGGTCTGATTCAGGATTTTAAAGCAGGGGATAAAGCAGGGGGTATTTTAGGGCGTGGCTATGATGTGATTTCCAGTGAAAGTGCGTAATGCAGAGTGTAAGCAGCTCCTCCCTCACTCCTCCCTCTCGTCTAAAATCGTCACATCAATCAGGATGGCTGCGCCCTTAACGTCAAACTCAACGACTCATAGCAGAGCTCCACAAACCAATGGGTGACGTCACACATGCACTGTCCAATAACAAACAGTCTGAATGAAACCTAAATGACTTAAATGCACGTCGTACTCTCTGACCATTTTATGAAATACACTGTGTCCTAAAATATGCTGAAGAGTGGTCTAATATTATCTTGATTGCAATATTGACTTTCATTGTTTTTTCCCCACATTAACTTAAAGTAACGGGCATTTATCTGTATAATTTGTTTTCTTTCTTAGTGGGGTTAGTTTTCTTTCTTTTTTAAAATATTATTATTAATATAAGTGCAATATTGCTGATGGGCACTGTGCAATTCCAGAGATGGTTATAGGCTCAGATATAGCTTTAGAGACCCCTTATCAGTCCCTCCAGGATTTTGTGATGTTGCGATCGCACCAATTCACGCAAATTCAACCAATCACCGCGATTTTTGTGCGACCTGTAATTTTGACCAATAACTGCACTTTTGCGCAAATTTGACCAATAACCAGAGTTTCCTGCAACTTCAACCAATCACAGCAGTCCAACATGCCAGACTTTGTATCAGTATGTGACTCTGAGAACCAATGACCAAGCGGGAGTGAGAACTGGTTGACATCACATGTACGTCGCCAAATTCATTTCCTTGTGTAACTCGAATATCTCAGATTCACCAACAAAACGTACAGCGAAAGGCCGTGCAAAACATTTCAGACCGGCCTGCCAACCTGTTTACATTTTAACATCAATGTATGCTGTAACAATCTTTCCCTCTGATGTAGCTGAAAGTCGCTGTTTCAATCCTGTCGGCTCTCTGCAGCGGGCTCAGTGTGCAGGTGTTAATAGAAGTTTTAATCATGTTAACACCTTTCATTTGTCTTGAAGGTGTTTTAATGACCCTGCCTGTTACCCACTGTGTTTGGAAACAACATGAAACCGACATGGAGGGAAAGTAAACCTTTTAAAAGCCTCTTAAACATACATTCAGTCATAGCACTTAGGTAAATGAGCCCATTATCATGCCTTTTTGCAATTTGCAATAATCTAATGAGAAAATGCTGCTTGCTGAGCAAACTATAAAACAGCAACATACCAGAGAGTTACTGCTGTAAAAGCTATTCATTATACTGTCTTGTTAATTGCTATGGTAACAAATTGCCAATTATCTGCACAAAAAAATATTTGTGTGACATACATCCATCCAGTCACAAAAGCTTTATTTCCTCAGGACCATTGGTCTTTTACTGTGGTGCAATACGGGACTACAACTCCATGTCAGAACAGCTAGTCAGCTAGTTGTTGTGGTCCATCAACACATATCATGTAAGCTTTGATGAGAAATCTTGTGGATAAAAGATGTGGGCTTATAACTGCAAATTTCACTGATCTAAATTAACAAAGTTCTGAGTGAAACTTCCTGGCAGTTCTTACAAAAACAAAACGTCCAAGGACACGGATTTTAAAATAAAAAATTTCAGCCATCAAATACTGACGCATAAAACCCTTTTAAACAGGTCATGCTGTCTTCCTTGGTCATTTATCTGACTCGCATTTGGCCATGTTACTAACTTTGTCTGTGTGCTGTTTGGTGCTGGTGTACAACAGCTTCATCAGAGCTGTTCACTGACAACAGCTGCCTCATGCTGTAAACCAGGTTGAGGAGCGCCTTGGGACTGAACCAAAATAGTAAAATGGGCATTAGAAAACTAAAACAAGGAGCTAATAGAAGCTGTAGCTTAGCTTGTTACATTTATGTGGGGGCTAACATTAGCTTAAATGTAGTGAAACCTTCATTTACTGTGGAATAACTGGTAATGTTAGCTTAGCTCACTAACAGCTAAACTTTCTAATAGCTTACACTGGTAATAACCAATATGACAACATGATTAGACATCAAGAAAGAACCCAAGGCACTCGGCTTTATACATCTGGCACATTCTCAACAAAATTATTAATCTAGGTGTCTGACAACATTATGGAAAGGATCCCTACAGAGATAGACCTTTAAAACCTATACCTTTCTGTTTGACTAGAAACAGCTCTGTGATTGCTAGCGCTAACCCACCTAACTAAACAATACTTATAGTGTGCATAGAGCCAACATATTTTCACATGTGTTTATTTCAACCCAAACTAGAGTTGTGATTGTTGGAAAAGTGGAAAGACGACCCAAAACTGATTTTCATAGTTGGAGTTAGTTTCTGTTGACGTTGAAGTGTATTTTACAATGCTAATGCTATTGTTTATTCACATTTTGAAAAGGGAACGCCCCTCCCACCGTAAGTCCGATTGTCTTGAGATTCTTTACACAAGTCCAGCTCAATGTGCTCTACAAAAATAGCCTCTTAGACCATAAAAGTACACAATAATGATAGTTTTTGCTAATTTGCATAATGTGACCGGTAGAATATTGTCTACTTTTCTATTACTACTTGTCTGCTTTCTATTTTTATGCAGCATTGTGGAACTTACACATTTCTACTATAAATGAGCGGGGCTTACGGTTTGTCCAATCATCATAAATTTTGAGCTCAAAACATAGGGAGTGCCAGAAATATGTACCCCTTAAACCTGGTTTACAGAATTTCACCAAAATTGGTGCACATATTTGCAGCAAGTATCTGAAGTGTCATATTGATTGGTGCATATAGGTGTGGCCTATTTAGCATTATATGCTAAATTATTCCTTTTCCCAAGTTGCTGTGTGCTGGAATGAGCTAGAGACATGAAAATTGTCACCATAACTGGAAATGAAGTGCTTATGCTTCCCATAAAATGTCATTCTGCCTGATGGTGGAAGTCCAAAAAAGTGAAAACTTTGCACCGCGAGTATGTTTGACATGAAATTTGTGACACAAGTCCAGCTTAATGTGTTCTACAAAATGACAGATTGTTTGCTAATTCCTATAATGTGAAAATCAGTGATATGAATAGACTTTCTTCAATTTTGGTTCTATCAACATCAAACTTGATATATACCATTGCGGGACTGAGATACACATTTCTGCTATTGAAGAGTCTTTGCAAAGGGATTTGGCCATAACTCAAGTTGTCTGTGTTGGGTGGCGAAAAACATATAAAAAATACTGCAAGTTGTTGTGACTAAACATATGTGATTGGTCTCACCCCTTTTTCTATACAGAAATAAACCAGCTGAAGTGACTTTGCTCAGCTTTGTGAAGCCCAAAACCTACCTAATGCTGCTTGCGGCTTTGACCTTGGCTATTAAACGGCTTCCCTCTGTTTTAAGATTTCAACCCGGGTGTGCCGCTATTTTTTCCATTGTTAATATAAAAAAGCGGATCATCCTTACCAGATGCCCGAACCACCTCAACTGGCTCCTTCGAAGCAAAGGAGCTGCGGCTCTACTCCTAGCTCCTCTCGGATGACTGCGCTTCTCACCCTGTCTCTAAGGGAGACGCCAGCCACCCTCCTGAGGAAACCCATTTCGGCCGCTTGTACCCTGGATATCGTTCTTTCGGTCATGACCCAGCCTTCATGACCATAGGAGGGTAGGAACGAAAATTGCCCGGTAGATCGAAGCTTTGCCTTCTGGCTCAGCTCCCTTTTCGTCACAACGGTTTTGTTGATTCTCCGACCAATCTCACGCTCCATGGTCCCCTCACTCGCGAACAAGACCCAAAGGTATTTAAACTCCTTCACTTGGGGAAGGGGATCAGCTGGATTTAGGAGTTCCTTAAAGTGCTCCTTCCACCGCTCTATTACCTCCTCAGTTAAGGTCAACAACGACCCATCCTTACTGTATACAGCTTGGATGATTCCCCCTCCTGAGGTGGCAAACGGTTTTCCAGAAGCACCTTGGTGCCGAGCAAAAGTCCTTCTCCATTTCTTCTCTGAACTCCTCCTACACCCGCTGCTTTGCCTCTGTCACGGCAGAGGCTGCAGCCCTTCGGGGGCCCTTCGGGGCCCGTCGGTACCTTGTAACTGCCTCCGGAGTCCTCCGGGATAACATATCCCGGAAAGACTCCTTCTTCAGTCAGACGGCTTCCCTGACCACCGGTGTCCACCAGGGTGTTCGTGGGTTACCGCCCCTTGAGGCACCTAAGATCTTTAGACCACAGCTCTCCGCCGCAGCTTCAGCAATGGAAACTTTGAACATTGTCCACTCAGGTTCAATGCCCCCAGCCTCCACAGGGATGCACGAAAAGCTCCGCCAGAGGTGTGAGTTGAAAGTCCGTCAGACAGGGGCCTCCTCCAGATGTTCCCAATTTACCCGCACATCCGATCAGATGAGACAATTATAAAATCGATCATTGACCTTTGGCCTAGGATGCTCTGATACCAAGTACACTTATGAGCATCCCTATATTCAAACATGGTGTTTGTTATGGACAATCCATGACTAGCACAGAAGTCCAACAACAGACAACCACTCTGGTTCAGGTCAGGGAGGCCGTTCCTCCCAATCACGCCTCTCTCCAAGTATCTCCATCATTGCCCACGTGTGTGTTGAAGTCCCCCAGCAGAACTATGGAGTCCCCTACTGGAGCCCCATACAGGACTCCATTCAAGGTCTCCAAGAAGGCTGAATACTCCGAACTCTCGTTTGGTGCATATGTACAAACAACAGTCAGAGATTTCCCCCCCATCACCCGCAAGCGTAGGGAGGCGACCCACTCGTCCACCGGGGTAAACTCCAATGCAGCGGCGCTCAGCCGAGGGCTTGTGAGTATCCCCACACTTGCCCGACGCCTCACACCCTGGGCAACCCTCGAGTAGGACAGAGTCCAACCCCTATCCAGAAGTATGGTTCTAGAACCGAGACTGTACGTAGAGGAAAGCCCCACCAGATCTAACTGGTTGCGCTCCACCTACCCCACAAGTTCCGGCTTCTTCCCCCACAGAGAGGTGACGTTCCACGTCCCCAGAGCCAGCCTCTGCCACCCGGGTTTGGTCCGTCGAAGCCCCTGACATTTACTGCCACCCATGTGGCAGCGCACCCGACCCCAGCGGGTCCTCCCACAGGTGGTGGGCCCATGGGATGGAGATAAGGGTGCCACGTAGCTTCTTCGGGCTGTGCCCGACCGGGCTCCGTGGCAAAAACGGCCCTAAGTGTGTGTGGAGGGGACACCCCCCCCCCAATATTTAAATATATTTAAAATGCTGACAGAGGCTGTTGCACCACTGCTGTTGGCAAGTCAAAGGCACTGTACCGTCTCTTTTCAGATGTATTCAAAAGTGGAAAACTGGAATGTAATACAAGTGATGTGTAGGCTACATCACCGTTGTGACGGCTACACAAAAACAAGGTACACGCCAAATCTCTAGATAAACCGTGCTTATATAGTAGTAGTTGTTTGATAAGGTTGTGGAAAAAAAATTGGCCCAATCCGAACAATATTCCGAAAAGTTAAAACTAACCATCAGCATGTCCTACACATAACACATATCTTAATATCTACTTAACCTCAAAAGTAATTTATAATAATTGTTTTATCATCAAGATAAGGAAAATATGATTTACAGACAAAGAAGGATCATATGTGGTTTTGGAATCTAATAGCTTCAAGAAGCAGCAAACCAAAAAAGCCCTATTATCCCATGTGGAAATTCCTTAAAGAATGTTAGGAGCGTTTTTAGACAAGGCAGCTTTATTTGTATAGTACATTTCAGCAACAGGGCAATTTAAAGTGTTTTACACAAAAACAGTTAAAAAACAGTAAAAAAAAATTATAGAAAGGCAACATCAAAAAGAAAAGTCTTCAGCCTTGATTTAAAAGAACTGAGAGTAGCAGCGGATCTGCAATTTTCTGGGAGTTTGTTCCAGATATGAGGAGCATAGAAACTTAACTGTGCTTCACCCTGTTTAGTTCTGACTCTGGGGACAGAAAGCAGACCTGTCCCAGATGACCTGAGAGGTCTGGGAGGGGGGGGGGAGATCAGAAATGTATTTTGGCCCTAAACCATTGAGTGATTTAAAAACTAGCAAAAGTACTTTGAAATCAATTATTTGAGGCACAGGAAGCCAGTGTAAAGACTTCAGAACTGGAGTGATGTGATTCACTCTCTTTGTCTTAGTGAGGACTCGAGCAGCACCGTTCTGAATCAGCTGCAGCTGTCTGATTGATTTTTTAGGGAGACCTGTAAAGACACCGTTACCGTAGTCAAGTCTACTGAAGATGGGCAAGTTTTTCCAAATCCTGTTGACACATAAGTCCTTTAACCCTTGATATATTCTTATATTTATAATTTTTAACTGTCAAAAGTTCTAATGTCTACATTATCATTGTCATTCACAGAGAAATGTGTCTTTTACATATCTGAGAAGATGTACATACAATATGTCAGTGGCTGCTATATGGTGCGCCGTTTGTAAAGCGGCTCACGCTGAAAATAACAGCAACATTTTGTCACATTTAGCTTTAAATAATGTTTAAAAAACTGGTCTGAAATTTTGAGGGTCACTTTCTTGCACATTTACAACAATATTTGTCAACTTGGAAATATTTTAAATAGTTAAATCCAAATATTAAATATTACAAATACAAATATTACAAATATCAAATCTAAATCTAAATGTTAAATCTAAATCTAAATGTTAAATCTAAATCTAAATATTAAATCTAAATCTAAATGTTAAATCTAAATCTAAATCTAAATGCTAAATCTAAATATTAAATCTAAATCTAAATGTTAAATCTAAATCTAAATCTAAATGTTAAATCTAAATATTAAATCTAAATCTAAATCTAAATCTAAATGTTAACTCTAAATATTAAATCTACATGTTAAATCTAAATCTAAATGTTAAATCTAAATCTAAATGTTAAATCTAAATCTAAATGTTAAATCTAAATCTAAATGTTTTGAGTGAAACTAAATATTTAGCTAATATGCAAATGAAATGCCGGTAACCGGAAGTAACAAAATAATAGCTCGAGGAGGTCAGTGTATGTTTATTTTGTCAAATAACGAATAAAAATCATCTCATCCGGGGATATGGACACTTGAACTTGGATACACGTGATAATCTTGCTGACCTGCAAGCGAACGTGACAGACCAGTCAAAGTGAGCCCCCTGGTGGCTGGCTATAGTGGTTACAGGTCATAAGTCCGGCACCATTCATAAAAGTGACACTAAAAACTCAAAGTACTCTTCAAATACAGTTTCTCCAACTGTGTTTATTATTTTAGGTAGTTATTATCACGTGTATCCAAGTTCAAGTGTCCATATCCCCGGATGAGATGATTTTTATTCGTTATTTGACAATATAAACATACACTGACCTCCTTGAGCTTTTATTTTGTTACTTCCGGTTACCGGCATTTCATTTGCATATTAGCTAAATATTTAGTTTCACTCGAAACATTTAGATTTAGATTTAGATTTAACATTTAGATTTAGATTTAACATTTAGATTTAACATTTAGATTTAGATTTAACATTTAGATTTAGATTTAACATTTAGATTTAACATTTAGATTTAGATTTAGATTTAGATTTAATATTTAGATTTAACATTTAGATTTAGATTTAGATTTAACATTTAGATTTAGATTTAATATTTAGATTTAACATTTAGATTTAGATTTAGATTTAACATTTAGATTTAGATTTAACATTTAGATTTAGATTTAATATTTAGATTTAGATTTAACATTTAGATTTAGATTTAACATTTAGATTTAGATTTAGCATTTAGATTTAAGATTTAACATTTAGGTGTAATATTTAATATTTGGATTTAACTATTTAAAATATTTCCAAGTTGACAAATATTGTTGTAAATGTGCAAGAAAGTGACCCTCAAAATTTCAGACCAGTTTTTTAAACATTATTTAAAGCTAAATGTGACAAAATGTTGCTGTTATTTTCAGCGTGAGCCGCTTTACAAACGGCGCACCATACTGCTAGACACCAATTTAACCAGACAACAATCTAAGAACGTCTGTTATGTTTTCATTTTGTGGGGGTTTGAAGCATGTGGATGTGATGCCAATGCCAAGACAGTTTCCTCAAGGCTGCTGATTTTCTTTGCTTTTTATTGAAAATTGCAGGAGCACCACTGTTGATTAGACACTGATTGTGGGGGATGATAATAGCCAATCATCCGCAACTGGCATTGACAGATCGAAGTTCGTTATCTTTGCAATTAACACCACAATATATATACAATAGCCTGGTTGAAAAAGTGTCCTATTGCAGGCGTTGGGCTATTTTCCTGCAAAGTGGAGTGCAGGAATCTGGCTTCCGTTGTGCAGTAGGCTTGTTTACACAGCTCACAGCTTGCTTTCCTTTTACTTGTGACATCTGAAGTGAGGTCATCATAGATTAGACAAACATTTATAATTGAGGTTTTTCCACTCTGCTCTGCTCTGTATAACAAAAAGATATCTTGGAAGTCGCAGTCTATGGTTGTATCCTTCTGAGAACCGTTTTTTTCAAATCAAAGCATTACAATCAACAGCCGTTATCAGTGGCTATTAGCCTCATAGATGTGGGTTAGAAGGTAATTGATAGTAGGTTCAGAAGGCTGTTACCTATTCACATGGTAACAGATCCCTTGGTGTTACTTTTAATAAGACAGAAGGCAAACAAGACAATAAGTATCTATTGCAGTTTTTCCATTACATGGTAATTGCTTGACTCGTCTTGACTCACTCTAGGATTTCTATTTGAATTCAGACAAAACTAACGTTACTTGGTTAGGTTTAGGAAAATATTGTGTTTTGAGTTAAAAGTAGGGCTCAACGGTTCAAGTAAAAACTCCAAACCCTTCAGTTTGCTAATCAGATTGTTGTCAGGGTCACTGTAACCCTAACCCTGGAACTGAAGTTACCTGTTGACACAATACAGTAACGTGAGCTATTTAAAATTTGCTGGATACATGGTTAAACCTCATTTCCTCTTACCAGTGTATCGCCATGTGTATTTTATCCACAGCAATCCCACCAATCAGTCCCAAAACATCCCAGTTAGAGAGGAAATTGTTATTTATAAATCATTCCCAGAAAGAATTGAGCAGGCCTGCCTTGTTGCACTATTCAAATTTTCATAAAACCTGCCATTTACAGCGTGTAGTTTGCTAGTTCAAAGTTTGTTGTTTCCTGAAGAGAACATTTGAGAACGGCTACACAGAGAATGGAAGGCAAGGAACATCTTGCAGGACATCCTGCGTGAGGCAATTATCCTGGAAATGTATTGCCGTTGAACCACACAAGGCAGATACTGACCCAAACAGCTGGATTGGGTATCAGGGGATCTTAGGGAAGCCAACCCCACTTTACGCCCCTGTCCCAATTTGGCATCACGGCTGGTGTGACCTCTAGGACTAAGATTTTTTGGTATTTACTCATGATTTGGATGTGTTGCCATTTAAATGACCACCATACAGTGGTCTAAAATCAAATAAATAAATAAAAAGTTCTTTTATCTGCTTCCCATTGGTTTTTTGTTTCCTTTTATTTTCGCATCCCTCATCTTCCCTGTTTAATTGACTGCTAATTGGTTGTAACCATTCCAGCTGTGTTACCTGTATGGTTTAATAACTCTACAATGTTGGCCTCTTCAGTCTGTTTAGTAGTAATTTAGGGAGACCACCCTTGGATATACACACCATGGGAAATAGAGGAGCTTGAGAGGAGGAATGTGGAACAAGACTGCACCTGAGCTAAAGGATGAGAGCCCCCTCAGCTCAGATCCCATTTAGATTCGTACTCTGAAGCCTTTTTGTAGATATTTTGATGAGCTATGAATCTGGCATTTGCTGTAGATGAGCTCTGAAACAGCCACCTGGTGCACCTGACATTGTTTTCATTCACAACCCCATATCCTATAGAGATGTTAAGTCCAGGCCTGGGGCGGATTGGCCATCTGGCAATTCTGGCAAATGCCAGAGGGGCATGAATATACAAATACATGAAATACATACAAGTCTTTCCAGGCCGACAGCACATAGGATGGGCTTTTATCGCTTGCACGATTCCACTATGGTTATAATAATAATAATAATAATAATAATAATAATAATAATAATCATAATAAATATTAAGCATTTGGCCAGTCGACAACGGCTGAGATGGGCCAACCGACCCAGTCAGGGGTTACTCTGGGGGACCGGCTGCACAGCAAGAAACCGCTGCTGACGAGTGCAGATCTTCGCCGGAGCTCCGACTGCTGTCTGTACGCGCGGCCATCTGACGGCATCAGTATTAAATTGAGATTAATAATAATTAGATTAGTAATTATTATTACCGGTTAAAAACGTCTCGTTATTACGTTTAATAGTAGTCTATTTAAGTGTTTTGGTCCAGTTGGTTTTAAAGCCTGATGCGAAGGGTAGGCCTATAGGAGTACACACAAACCGTTGAACAAGCAGCGTTGTTCTTCTCCGTCTTTCTGCTGTGCCCCATTCACGTAGCGTTTAGTTTTACATTATGTAGTTTAAACTGCAATTAATCCGCGGTTCACATGTATGCATGAACTGTAGTGTTCAATTACAGTGTAGGCTATATTCAACATCACTGATCTGATATTATTAAGTTTCATGTAAACCGGATGATGTTTGTCATATAAGGCTGATATCCTGTTGCCAGCAGGGGACGCTATGATCAAATGTCAATTTTGGCCCAGCAATTTCCTTAGGCCTGGACCATTGTCAACTGTCAAAGTAAAGGCTAACACTAGGTTAACAGCAGATATCTGTAATAATATCTGAATAATGCAATCGGAAGGTTATGTTAAAATGGTGGTGTGAATAGTCAGGACTTTTTATTTTATTTTTTAAGTGTAGTAAAAAGCAGAACAAAATAAAATGTTTACAAGGCTTTTGTTTTTCTTAGTGTGCAGTGTGTCTTTATGAGTGAATGCGTGAGTCTCAATACTGTCTCTCAGCTGGGACCCACAACACAAGTGTGCGTGTGTCTGACAAATCAACACCCCATTCACCCCACCACCACTACTTTCTGGGAATGGACAGCAGATGAGTAAAATATATCAATATCAGTCACTAGCCATTGATTAGGTCATTGATGAGGATAGGTATTGTGTTTGGGTAGCAGATGGAAGAGAAGGGGAGGAGGGCTGGGGCTTCTGTTTATTCAGGGTCACAGGGCAGGCCAGTTGTCTATAGCTGGGGCCTTTCATGGGAACAAGCATCTGATTTTGCCATTTGGTAGCTGTCAGTCAGAATTAAGCTTCCAATTTGGGCCTGGTGCCAGGAGGCTGCACTGTTAGTAGGCCAGGTCAATATTAGAGGGGGCAGTTTGAGGCATACACTGTAGGGTTGGTATTTTATGTTGAAAGTGACAAAGCACAACTAATGTATTTTTCTGATACTGCATTTGGTCAGTATAATGACTCAAGTCTTGCTTTTTGTCATAGATCAAACCTGTGTGATTGCATGGTAAGACATCTATGGTGACATTTTAAGTGATGGTAATGTCAGTCCATTACTTTGGTCCAAAATAAAATATCTCAGCAACTATTGGATGAGTTGCCATTAAATGTGGTGGAGACATTCATGGTTCACAGATAATAATAATAATTTGTCAAAACTGCAAATCTAACTAATTATAGTCCCAGCAGCCTCAGCTGTAGCCTGTGCTATTGACAGTGTTGCGCTTGAACAAGTTCACTGAACGATAGTTCATGCACTCGTTCATATTTTGGGCATACGTGTGACAAACAACCTAGGCTCACAAGCTAACATCAGAGTAGCATGAGAGTTTTAGGTCCGTATACCCAAAGAGAGGCTCTATATCAACAGTGCATTCATTAATAGCATAGAAGCAAAGTCTGCAAAAAAAATTACATGACAAAACTAACACACAAAAAAAAGTGCCAGTTCCACATGACATGCATAGATATTTTGCAGAGAAGAAGAGAGACCACACCAGAAAAGGCAGTAGATAACAGTGCATCACTGTGGAGAAAACACAATGAGCAAAGCAAATAGAAGTGCATGCACACAGCCTCTAAGATCCACCAAAAACGACCTTAAAATGCATGAACAGCTGGTGGGATATCAACAACTCAACCCAGCCTAAACCTTAGCTGTATGCTGCATTCTGACAAGGCTTATCGTAATATGTTCATGTTTATTGGAGATAAAATGACAGCTCAGCTTTTGGACTTGCAGTATTCTCATTGATGAGAGCACAACAGTGTCAAACAAAACATGCTTGATCCACAGCATTGGGAAGGATTCTTTCAAAATTACTTTCATTACTCAATCTGAGTAACATATTCTGAATACTTGGATTACTTCCACATTGTAACACATCCAAGTGTAGGAAAGCGGCCATTAAATACTGCTTACTAAACCTATTCTGGTGTGTTCTTCTTTTCCAACTGTGTGTACATGGACAAGCAGATACTTTAGATGTTTGTATTGTAGTCCTGAACTGCCTAGTCTAGCCTACTACAAAAATCTAACTGCAGTCTTGCTACCACACGCTAATTTTAGTTAACGTTAGCTAGCATGTTAACTGGGGCTAGTCAGTCTTTCAACGACTCTGGGGCTAGTTACTCAGCACATACGTAGGAGAATGTAACGTCACATGTCAGTGAAACTACAGCAGACAACTACCCTTGGTTAATAGTTAGTATTGTTATGAAATTCATTGATTTAAACAATGTAACTGTATTCTAAATACCACCTATTTAAATTGTAACGGCAACAGAATACAGCTACTCATAATTTGTATTCTGAATATGTATGGTACATGTATTCCGTTCCCCAACACTGTTGACCTTCTACATTAGAATTCCCTATGAAGATCTGCAACTTCTTTTAACTTGTTGATCTGCAGTCGTGAAAAACATTTTACAGACGTGAGTAATTTTCCAATGTTAATTAACTCTGAACTCATTTTTCTCTCAAAACCCAAAACATGAAAGCGCTTGAGACTGGGACTTCTGACTTGGGGATTCATGCTCGCAGGATTGGAAGAGTTTTTGACGTTTTTTGACTCTGGCTGTCCTCTTCCTGCCCGTCTGTCTCCCTGGGAAAGCTATCCAGCCTTGGTCAAGCTGTTTGACAAATCAAGATCTTCCATGGTGAGGACAAAATGTCAGGACATTTATGCTACAATTACACAGCATCTTTTTTTTGCTTAATATGGTGTTAGTAAAAAAGATGCAGTGGAGAACCTGCAGGCGGTGTCCCTGTTTCTTTAGAGAAGAGATGCCACCGCTGTCAGTGCCAATACTGAGGTTGGCGTGGCACTGAGAACAATGAGGTCTATGAGGCAAGCCGAGGATGTGAAAGCAAGATGGCTGAAGGAGGAATTTGAAAGTTTCCACACATTCAAGGTGGTGAATGTGTTGGAGGCGGAGACCATCCAAAGTCAGAGGTATTTTGTGAATTTTCAGCCATCAACATTGAGCGCTGGAAATTATTTCTGCTACAGCCGCTCTAAATTGTCCATTTGATGAAGACGAGTGCATTATATATGTACGTAGATGACAAACTTGTCACCAAACAACAAAGTGAATTCAATTTTTTTAAAATTTTAAAATTTTTTAAGTTTAAGTTCAAGTTCCAAAATTTGTTTATTGACCCTCTGAGGACGAAAGACGCATTAGTCTGAGCGATGTTAAAACTCCTACTCTAAAAGGGATATTACAAAATTTCCTTTTTAGACATTTATTTACTATTTTATTATTATATTAGGCCACTTATAAAGCTAAACTTCCATCTGCGTGGTGGGGGTTCACTGGGGGAATGTTTGACCTCAGGCTTTTTTAGTCCAAGCTACAGCCCTGTGAAGTGTTTTCACATTTTGTCAACCTGCTGGCGGCACTAGATGATGTTAGCCAACCAAGTGATATTTCTATCAGCATATCTAAAACGTTTTCATCCGTGATGTTCTAGAAAATGCAATATACAGTGTAACCTCTGCTGCCTTTGATCTGTCTCTTTCCACCAAATCCTCTGCAAAGGAAGGCGCTGATTCGTTAGCTTTGTTGAGGTTTCATTTGTAAAGTTGAGGGCTTTTGATTTGTTGATCAAAGCACAAGATTTAATGTTAGAGCTGTAGGATCCTCGAGCTCTCTGGCATGTTTCTCAACACAAGCAATTACACGCACACACACAGGCTCACACACACGCGCACACACGCCCTGTTGACCGTGAAGAATTTCTGTAGTTCTGTTCTCCACCTGTTTGCTGCTTTCATGCTCTGTGTGTCAGTGATCTTGTGTCTTTGAATTCTTGAAATGTCCCATTTGAACAGACTGAGCTACTTGTTTTTCATTTACTGAAGTTCCACTGGGACTGCAGCACCCAGCGGACTGTCAGCGTATGTAGGGCATTCAAACTTGGCTCCAGCAGGCCTGTCAAAGGGTTTCTAGGTCATGTTCGGAATCAATTTTTCAATAAATGTGGAGCTCCGCTGAGGTTCATGTGACATCACTGAATACAAACATATACGTGCAGACATGACCTTATATGATATGTCATCTTGGGGTACCACTGTCCAATTAGGCACTTTACAAAGAGTTTATGGAGTGTAACTAATAGTTGTATTAATTCATTATTTAATACATTATTTATGAATGTGTAATGGATACATTTATAGAAAAGAAAAAAATCACATGCAGATCAGTTTACCTATCATGGGGAGTACTACTGCCTGTGAATAAAAGTCTTCTGAAGCTCTGGAGGACTTTGGTCAAGTCTGATGACATCATCAGTGTTGTCTCTTAAACAGAAAAACGAAAACTCAGTTGGACAACTACTAAATTGTCTTGATGACATAAAAGCCTGGATGGCTCTGAACTTTTTAAGTTTCAATGATAAAAAAACAGAAGTGATGGTTTTTGGGGGCACCACTGGGACCCTGACTGTAGATTTGGGCTCCTTGGTACCCTATATTAAATCTAACATTACAAATCTAGGAGTTAAAGTGGACCCTGAGCTTAAATTTGACAATCAAATCAAAGTTGTTGTCAAATCAAGCTTCTTTCATTTGAGGCAACTGGCCAAAATAAAGCCAATTTTGTCAAGGCAACATTTTGAAACTGCAATCCATGCCTTTATAACTACACGGCTGGACTACTGTAACTCATTATATGTGGGGGTTAGTGGGTCCTCCATCACCCGTCTCCAGATGATACAAAATGCAGCAGCACGTCTTTTAACGGGCACACGTAAACATGAGCACATCTCCCCTATTTTAGCTTCACTACACTGGCTCCCTATTCAATTTAGGATCCATTTTAAAATTCTGTTATTTGCTTTTAAATCACTAAATGGTTTTGCCCCGCCATACCTCTCTGAGCTTCTACACTCTTATAAACCCGTCCGCGCTCTCAGGTCAGATGATCAGCTGCTCCTGACTGTGCCTAAAACTAAGCGTAAGCTCAGAGGGGACCGTGCCTTTGCTGTGTCTGCCCCTAAACTATGGAACGATCTGTCTTTGCATGTAAAACAGGCCTCTTCTTTATCTGTTTTTAAGGCCCTTCTTAAAATTCATCTTTTCTCTTTGGCTTTTGACACATAGTAGAGATGTCGACCTCATTTACTTGTTTTTATTGTTACTTTGTGTGTTTTTGTGTAATTATATGGTTGTTGATTATAGATATGTTTTTGTTTGTGTTTCTGTACAGCACTTTGGTCAACTTTGGTTGTTGTAAAGTGCTTAACAAATAAAGTTGGTATGGTATGGTATGGTCTTGGCTTGGACTTGTAAATATGTTATAAATGACCAGGCAGGGAGGGTCTGCTGTTCCAACTAATGCTACTATGGTGCAAAAACAGTCCCATAAGAATTTGCAACAAATGAATGCAAGCAATTTGTATACGCAGGGCTTAAAGTATTCCAGCACCGTGTCGGAGCTCCGGCGTGCGGCCATGAGGAAAAATAAATAAATAAATTTGGGAACTTGCATGCGGTTATATTTTCAAGTCAATTGATTTAACCTACCAATCCTTTGAGTGGGACCCAACTCTAACTAACACAGAGCTTAAAGTACTCGGGCCTGGGGCCGGATTTCTGGGGTATGACTATTTCAGAAAAATAAATACAGTCCACATGGGATTTGTTTTTGATACGCACAATTCATTTGTGCATTGTGTTTCAGGAGTTGCAAATGTTTAGCACCATAGCAATCAAGTTGCTTTATGGGAAATGTAGGATCCAGTATTTTTGGAGTTCAACCTATACAGGACTAAAGGTATAAAACGTTTGTTTAACAAATTTATTTTTTATTTATTTATAAAATTGTGGTAAATCAGGAACACCACTCAAGCAATCATCAAACTTCCACCTACCAATGAAACAAGTTCTAGCCAATCAGATGCAAAGTAGGGCGGGTCCTTGCCAAAAAGTGAGCGTATGGTGTGTGGTCTATGTGGTAACGTGGCTAAAAAAATGTAGATACAGCTTTAGTTGAGAAAAGAGTTAATAACAAATGGCGCTGGGCATGAATAGAGGACAGAGAAAAAGAGTGGAGACGGGAGCTACAGCGTATGTTCAAGAAAGATTCTCACTGTACGGAGCAGCGGTAAGAAAGTACTTGCTAGTCATTAGATGCTAGTCACAAAGCTTTGTTCCGGGCACTCTGTCATATGAGTACGTTACCGGCATCGACGGCTGCCGCGGCGACTGCTACTTCACTGACTGACCTTGTTTGCGGTTTAAAACAATATGTGTGTGCACGTTCATAGTGGAACACGATTTGTTATTAATGATGGCCACTGTGTAAAATATATCCAAAGGCCAAACTGAACTGACTAAACATAACGGCCTTGTCCCGGAGTTTGGACGTCTAGCTATATGAAAAGCTAAACAATGTTAAAAAAGTTTTTAATTAATGTACATGAAGCATCTTATGTCAACATGGACAAAATCATGAATGCTCTAATTTGCTTTTTTGATAATGACCTGGCCAAAGTAACAACACAACATCTAGAAAGTTTTGTTTTCACAATGATTCAATGTAGAATTATGATATTATTGCAATATGAAAATCTACATTGACTCTTAATTAAATATATGGCTGGAAGAAGTAAAAATGTATCCAACACTTTTTACTAAAGACTTTTTTAACTGTTTTGCCAGTCGAATTAACTTTAATGAGTGCATGCCCCCCCCAAAAAAAAAAAAAGGCTCAGGATTTCTTTTCACATTAAGCCCTGCAGACGTACCTGTGTTGTATTTGTCTTTATTCATTTGTGCATTGTGTTTCAAGAGTTGCAAATGTTTGTTTAACAAATGTATTTTTTATTTATTTATAAAATTGTGGAAAATCAGGAACACCACTCAAATGGTTTGACCAAATAAAATAAAAAATAAAATAATCTGGACCAAAATCCATGTAACAACTTTATGACATTTACACAGTCCTGACGGATTATTATAAAAGCCATCGTTGAAGGAAATGGGTAGTGATATTCTGTTTTTATTCATATTAACAACACATCCCATAAAAGGCAGTGTCAAGACCAAAGTATATTTACTTTTGGGGGAGGCAAAAGCATACACTTTTCACAGTTTTTTCTCCAAAAGACATGACTGGTGATTGTTAGTTACTTTTTAATCACTTGACTAGCAATGACCTCCTTAACCAGAGGGTGATGACCTATAACAGATCTATAGAGCTTCAGTAAATCATTTATTAAGTGGTACCCATCTTAGTTTACCTTGTGCAGCCTGATGTTTGTCCTGTGTGAATAGAAAAGACATGTATTGTTCTGGGAACACCAGAAGTGTCTGTGTTTAAGTGATGCAATGATCATATCCTCTAAAAGACACACACACACACACACACACACACACACACACCCACACACACACACCCACACACACACACACACATCCACTGCAGCTGTGGGAGCCGTCCTGCATCCCTCTGCCAACAGTCAGTGTCACAGAACGATGGCAGTTATGGTGGTTTTTGAATTAAAACTATGGCCTGGGGCACTTCGTTAACTTATTATGGAAAACAGCGGCTCTCACCAACGCCCTCTCTAACAAACACACACACACACACACACATACACACACACCCTTGTGTCTTTTGATAAGACTCGTACCCTTGTCAACAAGCACACAATTTAATTAGTGTTGATTGTTGTTGGCATGTTCAATAGTTATTAATTAGAGTGGGGAGGGGCCATGGTCTAGATAGCATGCCCAAAGCTGTGACGCACCGATTTGTCTCACACTCCAGAATAATAGAGATGCTGTAAAAAATCAAAGACTGTTGGGAGGGGGGGGTGTTTAGATAACTACCTTAGAACATATTATTAAACAGCAAAATGTGGATTTTGGAAATGGGTTTAACAGCACTAAATAAAACATCAGATTTTATAAACTACGTGTGTTTTGTGTGCAGAAATCTTAATGTGTGACTAGTTACTAAAGCTGCCAGATGAAGGTAGTCGAGTAAAAAGTACAATATTTCTCTCTGAAATATAGCAGAGTAGAAGTAGAATGTGGCATGGAAAGAAAAGACTCAAGTAAAGTACAAGTACATCAACAATTGTACTTAAGTACAGTACTGGAGTAAATGTACTGTACTAAGTTACATTCCACCACTGCCTTCAGCTCTGTTTTGGTCTCCACCAACTCAATAAATAGACAAATATCCTTCTTTTTGGCTGCTAAATGCTCCGCTATGTCCCCACCTAGTCTCTAGCTGTGTCTGTGTGCCCTTTGGAGCTGAGCCGGTAGAATACAGCGGCTTTTAGAGCTGTTTCACTGAAAACAGCTGCTGGCTGCATTTTGAAATTAGTGAGAGGTTTATGAGGGCCATAAAACTATAAGTTGAAAGATGCTGAAGCGCTACATAGAGCTGGAGGGACTCCAGAGGTGGTGATCATTCTGCGTGGGTTTGTCACTGTTAGCGACCCCTTTCATATTAATTCAATTCAATTTTATTTGTAGTATCAATTCATAACGAGTTATCTTGAGACACTTTACAGATAGACCACACAATTTACAAGGACCCAACCGTTCTAGTAGTTCCCACCAGAGCAAGCAACAGTGGTGAGGAAAAACTTCTTTTTAGGAAGAAACCTCGGACAGACCCAGGCTCTTGGTAGGCGGTGTCTGACGACTGGTTGGGGTTGAAATGAAGAGTGGCAATAACAGTCACAGTAAAAGATATTGGAACAGTGACAAAAAAAATAGTTCATGGCATAGCAGGGCACTGCACTGCATTAAGGCACAGCAGAGTGTATCAGGGTACCACAGAGCACACCAGTATGTAACAGGGCTTTGCTGGACGTGTAGCAGGACCACGGCGACAGCTGCAACCATGATTTTGGAGCCTCCCTGATCCAAGGAAACATGCTGGGGGAAAAAGAACATAAGGACTCCGGGGAATAAATCCCCAGAGCTAGGTTAGTAACAAGCATTTCTGGGACATGGATGCACACAAAATGGGAAGATAGAAAGAGAGAGGAGCTCAGTGTGTCAAAGGAAGTCCCCCAGCAGGCTAAAACTATTACAGCATAACTAAGAGAGACAGGGTAAAGAGAGGAGCCTGGTCAGGCTAGAACTCTCCCCTGCTGGGTCGGGCTGTACTGCCGTGTTACACGGTCATTTGCCCCAATGTTCATATTTAAATTTGGATTATTGGAGAAAATCTGAAAAGGTTCCTCAAATATATACAGACTGTAATTGAAACTGAAACAAACCGAGCAAGAGAATAGTAAAAGGTTGTTTATATATACTGTATATGTGTTGCATGTGACATTTTCAATTTTAAGAAATAAAAGTTGGTCCATTATTCCTTTTCAGTTTTCGCGGGTGCTTCTGCTTCTTCTTCTCTGCCGGGAAAACATGGCTGCGTTACATTGTGGTATAGGGGGGGTTAAATGTAGGGTAGAGTAGCAGTGCATTGGGGGTATTTTGAAGTGGACTATAGAGTGAATGAAATGGTAACACTGCATGACTTCATGCATGAAAAAGCATGAATTAATTCATGTAGTACTTCAGTAATGTACAAGGATTCATAATATCTCATTCATGACTTGCAGTAATGCAGGAATTGTACATATTTTCTGAGAATTGTGTTGTTGTAATCACTGTTAACTAAACAGGACTTCTTCATTACTTCATCATGTTTGTGGCCCTTTAAATACAGTGCTGACCTGGTCCATTGATAAATAAGATATGATTAATGGTGGCATAAAAAATGAAATGTTTTAAGAATTAAAGGAGTGGGTAGGCAAAATGTTACTGAGGTCACTACGTTAATATTATAATAAGTATAATATTAAATGCAGATGCATGTTTATAGATGCTTTAAGTGCCTTATGTTGTGTGAATAAACAGTAGGGTGGGAGAAAAAATCGATACAGCATAGTATTGTGATATGTTCCGTGGTAATACTGTATACACAGACGCAAAGTATCTATTATTGATCAGTTTGTCTGCTTGACAATCCCATTTTGCAACAATACAATTGAAGTGAGATGAACAGACATAGACATTCATCTTTTTAGATAAAACAAATGTTGACAAAGTTTCCTTTTGGGCACATAATTAATAAAATGGGAAAAACTTTGAAGTTTGAAAATAAGGTAATAAATTGCAATATATTGCATAACATTGCAATGTGTTTAAAATCGCAATAATATTGCATCCTGACATAAGTATCATGATGATGTCGTGTCGTGAGGCCTCTGGTGATTCCCACCCTTATTTAACAGTAATGCCTGAACAGTGTTCACCCAGGTAGGATATTTATGAAGTGTCTGAACACCACAAATGTCTGGACACTTGAGGGGTATCAAAAATGATTCATCATACGTTATTTATCAATTCTAAAGATTGGCCAGGTCAGCACTTTATTTAAAGTGAAGAATTAATGAAGAAGTCATGTTTAGTTCATCATGATTAAAACACTACTATTCAGTTTCTTCAGCCTGTCACTTTAACTACTGATTTACAATGAAGAAGACATAATTAATAAATCGGAAATCATGATGATTGAAACACCTTAATTCATGCATTAATTCATGTATTGTTCCTGCATTACATCATGCATGACATACTGTTACTACTTGTACATTACTGATAGTTCATGAAGTACTACATAAATGAATTCATGCTTTTTCATACATAAAGTCATGCATGAATTCATGATGTTTCATGTACCATTATTGTAATGTGTTGCCAATGAACTTAACCATGGTGAGTGACTTTGAACAACACTACAAAATGGCAACAGTGGGAACAGTTTAGAACACGGCTAATATAGAAATGCAAAAACAGAAACAAACGTAGACATGGCTCCAGTGTTGGAAGTGGCAGTGTGGAGCTGCACTCCTATTGACCCCCTTCCTCATGCTGCGGGGCTGACACTTCATCAGGAGGCCATGTGACGAGGACCATCCTCCACCCCCCTCCTGCCTCTTCCTCTCCGTCCTGCTCTTGATGTGCCTTTTGTTTGGTGCCTAATGACAGCTGTGATGGAACCGTCATGCTCTGTGATCACACCGGCCGCAGCCGGGCCTTCTATCTGCCGCCGCCATCCTTTCCGCTCATCTATCCACACACAGCAGCAAAGACAGCCGGTCAAACACAGCCCTGCATTCTCACCTCATCACCCCTGATCTAAGGCACTACAACAAATCTTACTTGGCACATCTAGTTTGGTTTGTAAAATATGCACATCTGTATATACAGTATGAGCGGACCTGGATTATTCAGTGCAGTGACAGACCATAATCGATTATTGCCTGATGATGTTACTTGTTGATTTGCCTGTCTCTGCTTTTTTAGTTTTTGTTGGTTGTCTGCTCAGACTGCTACATTCAGGAAGTGTCTCTTTTTTTTAAAAGCAAATACAATAAAAAAGGGGAGTTCACATATGTCTGACTGCTTGAACTTGTTGGTGAAAACATTGTGTAGCAATAGTACAATGTATAATAATATTGAAGAGGTGACGCATCGTGATGCTTTGTGATATCGAATCAATACGAATCGGTGAAAGGATAATCATAAACAAACTGTGAGAGCAGTAAAGATTCACATCCCTGTATAAATATATAATTATACATTTGTGCAGCCATAAGCTGCAGACAGGGAGGCCCAGTGGCTAAAAATATAATTTTCCTGGCCCAGGAATTGTCAGGAGGGTTCATTGCAAACTTGTGCAGCTGGGTGCGTTTCCTGCTGTTCGCCTGAACACATACTCTCATTCGGAAACGGTGAGCAGCTCTGCCTATTAAAATGTAAATTCCCTCTCGGTGCAGCGGCGGCAGCAGCGACGGCGGCAGGCGAGCCCAGACTGGGATGCAGCGGGGAAGGAAGGGAAAGCTGGTGGGGGTGAGAGGTGGACGCGCTATAGGCAGGATGTCTTCCAGCATGCAGTGGCTCACAGACAGGCAGCATGTGGCTGGGTAATATGCTCCGCTGGCCGGGCCCCTCAGCGTATTACAAAGCCCAGGCTGGAAACAAAAGGTGATTCCTCTGATGTAACAGATTTTATTTTACTAACTTTATGCTGTCACTTTACTCATGTTTGGGTCAAAAATATAAAATTGTATTTACTTATTTGCATTAAACGTTCAGGATGCAATTTAGAATAATAAGTATTTCACATCTTTCCTAAAACATTTTCGTCATTTCTTTCTCAGTAGAGATACAGTCTATTACAAGTTTATAGATAGCAAAATAAGCTTTTTTGAGCTTCATTTATCATATTTTATCTGCATTAACATATGTTTTTTTCAGTTTATGTTTTAGTCCTGTGGTAAATGACCTGTCAATCAAATGTAGAGTAATAGCAGGTTCCAACGGTGTCTTTTCATTTTGCTGGTAAGGCTGCCATTTGTTTGGATGTACTCAGTGGCACCAATTGCTTGTCAGTATCCCAGACTATGATTTTTATTCAGCAATTCAACACATTTTTATTGGAGGAGTAGGTCCTGACAAGTCATTACATCTCACTAAATATTCTGTGCTTTTGCTTGTGAAGACAAAAAAAATAAATAACAAATAACACACAGAAAAGAAGAGAAAAAAAAACCAAACCAAAAATTGCACAATTAAGTTGACACTGATTCAATATAAAAGTATTAAAAGGCTAGTGATGGATCATTTCTATATAATTGAAAACATTGTCAACATTTAGACTTTGACTTATACACTCTTGAACATGTATGTCAATGCAGACACAGTCATGCACACACACACACACACACACATGCACACATGGACACTGTCTGTTTCATCTGTTCTGTTGTTATTCTTCTAAATGTGTTTTATCTGTGTTAGGTTTAAATCTGAATTTAAAACCTCATCGAGGGACATTATGTTACAACGTCTATCTGTACTCTGTCTAATAAACTAGGAAAAAGAAGTTATGGCTATTTTGGGGATTTTTAAAAGATGCACATGAACCCAAAGAATATAAAATATTATATTATTGTTGCAATGCTCAGAGTAGTTCTTAAAAAAAATGTTTGTCATTGAATTCATGTTTTGAAAAGTCATCTGAAGACATGTTATTCTTGCTGTAGAAAACTGAAAAATGGGACAAATTTAGACCTTATGATATATAATGGGAATGTGTATGTTTTTGTTAGAAAGCCTGTTTATATGATACAGACTAATCCAAAGTGTGGACATGTATTTTATCCAGGTAACATGGGTCTTCTTTTTATAATTAGAATTATGATGATACGATTCTGTGAACATGTAGGGATGCTTGTTCATAAACTGTTACATAAGTTTTTCTTATATCTTTAATATCAATCAATAAATCAAATCCCTTTTTGAATTGTATTTCACATGTTTTTTCCCTCCTTACTTTCTTTTCTCTATTATCTACAGTGGGTACGGAAAGTATTCAGACCCCTTTAAATTTTTCACTCTTTGTTTCATTGCAGCCTTTTTCCAAAAATCAAAAAAGTTCATTTTATTTCTCAGTAATGTACACTCAGCAACCCATCTTGACAGAAAAAAACAGAAATTTAGAAATTTTTGCATATTTATTAAAAAACAAAAACTGAAATATCACATGGTCATAAGTATTCAGACCCTTTGCCGTGACCCTCATATGTAACTCAGGTGCTGTCTATTTCTTCTGATCATCCTTGAGATGGTTCTACACCTTCATTGGAGTCCAGCTGTGTTTGATTATACTGATTGGACTTGATTAGGAAAGCCACACACCTGTCTATATAAGACCTTACAGCTCACAGTGCATGTCAGAGCAAATGACAATCATGAGGTCAAAGGAACTGCCTGAAGAGCTCAGAGACAGAATTGTGGCAAGGCACAGATCTGGTCAAGGTTACAAAAAAATTTCTACTGCACTTAAGGTTCCTAAGAGCACAGTGGCCTCCATAATCCTCAAATGGAAGACGTTTGGGACGACCAGAACCCTTCCTAGAGCTGGCCGTCCGGCCAAACTGAGCTATCGGGGAGAAGAGCCTTGGTGAGAGAGGCAAAGAAGAACCCAATGGTCACTGTGGCTAAGCTCCAGAGATGCAGTCGGGAGATGGGAGAAAGTTGTAGTAAGTCAACCATCACTGCAGCAATCCACCAGTCGGGGCTTTATGGCAGAGTGGCCCGAAGGAAGCCTCTCCTCAGTGCAAGACACATGAAAGCCTGCATGGAGTTTGCTAAAAAACACCTGAAGGACTCCAAGATGGTGATAAATAAAATCCTCTGGTCTGATGAGACCAAGATAGAACTTTTGGCCTTAATTCTAAGCGGTATGTGTGGAGAAAACCAGGCACTGCTCATCACCTGTCCAATACAGTCTCAACAGTGAAGCATGGTGGTGGCAGCATCATGCTGTGGGGGTGTTTTTCAGCTGCAGGGACAGGACGACTGGTTGCAATCGAGGGAAAGATGAATGCGGCCAAGTACAGGGATATCCTGGACGAAAACCTTTTCCAGAGTGCTCTGGACCTCAGACTGGGCCGAAGGTTTACCTTCCAACAAGACAATGACCCTAAGCACACCGCTAAAATAACGAAGGAGTGGCTTCACAACAACTCTGTGGCTGTTCTTGAATGGCCCAGCCAGAGCCCTGACTTAAACCCAATTGAGCATCTCTGGAGAGACCTGAAAATGACTGTCCACCAACGTTTACCATCCAACCTGACAGAACTGGAGAGGATCTGCAAGGAGGAATGGCAGAGGATACCCAAATCCAGATGTGAGAAACTTGTTGCATCTTTCCCAAAACGACTCATGGCTGTATTAGATCAAAAGGGTGCTTCTACTAAATACTGAACAAAGGGTCTGAATACTTATGACCATGTGATATTTCAGTTTTTGTTTTTTAATAAATATGCAAAAATTTCTAAATTTCTGTTTTTTTCTGTCAAGATGGGTTGCTGAGTGTACATTACTGAGAAATAAAATGAACTTTTTTGATTTTTGGAAAAAGGCTGCAATGAAACAAAGAGTGAAAAATTTAAAGGGGTCTGAATACTTTCCGTACCCACTGTATATATTATCGATAGACATACTGTATTACGTCTGTGTATTTGTACTAAATCTGTCAAAGTTACTGTCGATGTATCTGTTACTTGTGTAGATGTAAAAAAGTTGTTTTGTCCTGTGGCTCCCTGTCTAATAGTCCTGAATACAACCGTCCAGTACTCAGACAAAATGAACACAAAATTGACTAAACTGTAGTCGCTTTGACATACAATATTACAGCAAGCAAACATACAAGGCGTTGTTCCCATTTATATTTTCAGCCTACATTCCAATTAGTCTCCAATGACCAAAATGATGCAAAGAAATGACAGGAATAGCTGGATGATGAGACTATACTGTTAGGCTGACTGCAAACCAGTGTGAACAGCAGGCTGAATGTGCATCTGGCATCATGTCTAAGTTCTCACTGTGTAACACTAGATGGAGCTGTGATCATACTGCACACTGAGATGGAGATGGAGGCTATCACAGCCTCCATCTCCATGTCCCTTACATGGCCAACACAAGAAATGCAGCTGCTGTTTTTATGTACGCCTGTGCACAGTACCTCTGCTGCTTGTGTTCCACTTTCCCATGTGGCATGTCATTCAGGAAGAAACAATTGGAGAAAGTAGAGAAAAAGAAAATAACAACATAGTGAAAAAAATATTTTCCTTGCACCAGTAAGAAAGTATGTTAAATTACAATAAAATAAAATGACCATGTCAGTGACAGGAGTGT
The DNA here is from genome assembly GCA_026937815.1 of Etheostoma perlongum. Lineage (NCBI taxonomy): Eukaryota > Metazoa > Chordata > Actinopteri > Perciformes > Percidae > Etheostoma > Etheostoma perlongum. The sequence continues at coordinate 10,588,787 of CM049373.1, forward strand.
TGGATTTTTGCTTTGCAGTTGCATGTGTATTTCCCGTGTGTGTGTCAGAGACCCTTCAACAGAGGGTGTTGGGTCCTGCAGCAGAAGCTCATCGTTCCTGAAACAGAGACTGTGGTGGAATTAACCTGATACTGTCCATTGTGACAGAAAGCAGCAATGATTTAGCAGTTACAGGCTGATTTATGTGGGACCAAATGACAGTCTGATGTCCGCTGCCCTGGCACAGCCTGTGTCCTTATTTTGTTGCCTTTGGAGCGGATCAAACATGACGTTTTGGTGAAAAACCCATGCATTCTTACTCAGTCACAAGCTGAAGTAGTCATGTTGGGAGTTGGAATGGTTCCCGAGGCTTACTGAGCAGATTTTGCCTCACGCCTGTCTTCTAATTTGCTGAAATGATAAGGCTTGTTTCATTTATATTGTTTCCATATAAACAAATCACATGAAAATACCAAATACCAGCAATAAATACAAAGTATTGTCTGTGGCCAAAACCTGATATAACGTACACCGTTCTGTTATTGTAAACACTCTGTATTAATCCACAGTTGAAAATAGTCCCCAACGTTATTTTCTACTTATTGAGGGACATTTGTTGATGTCCAGCTGCTTTAGGAAGTTACTGAGCCTTTTAATCAAATAAAGATACACATTTCTTAGCCATATACAACAGATATGTTTCTTCAGCAGAAACCAATGGTCACAGAAGAGTGTCACAGAATAGGAGTAGGAAAGTCAGAAAGTATTGAGAGACAAATAAGAAAAATATAGACCAATTCAGAAGTGCATTTTCTGAAGTGCCGGGTACAATAACGCATTTCATGGTTTGAATGACGCTGTTCTGTAGCCTACTAATGTAAATGAAAAAAAATGTAGACAAAAATGTGATGTCCAACACTTTTTATGAAGAAGAAAACTTTGACAAAGTAACAAGTTCCATTTGGCAAACACGTGCCACCCACCCCTAGAGCATATCCCAGTGTTACAGTTGTTGCAGTGCCCTGTGGGGATAGAGATTTTTTTGTATTTATTGGCATCTGTCACATTTTTTTTAACTAAACTGAGCTTGACGTTTAAAAAAAAGTAGTGGGTAGAAAATTACTTATGACAAAATCAGGTTTTACCACCGTCCCCATCAAAATCTACACCTATGAGGTTTACATGGTTTAATTTTCAAAAAACACTTTATTATAGTTGTACTGCACATTGCTACAGCTACTCCTTTCACTCTGTTTTGGCTACAGAGTGAGACATCTCACTTTTATTCCATCTTTGTTGGGAGTCGCACATGCGCAGTAGCTAGGCAAGCACTAGTCAGAAGCAGAGTATGAGGGCGTGCCACGCTAGCAGCTGGCCTAAGCGAGCATTATAATGTGTGTTACAAAGTGATGCACATTTGTCACGGAAGTAAAGGCTGGACTACAATAGAGCTGTTTGGAGCAGTTTGTGAACAGTGTTTTCTGTTGGAGATGGTAAGTTTTTTTAACTTTGGGGTGGACTTTGGGCTTTTTAACTTTGTAAACCTATAACATGCATAAAAAAGATATTAACTATTCCTCAGATCTCTGCAGTGTAAATCCAGACAGCTAGCTAGACTATCTGTCCAATCTGAGTTTTCTGTTGCACAACTAAAACAATTTTTGAACGTACATGTTCCACCAAAACAAGTTCCTTCCCGAGGCTGTTTTGCAGAGGCGCTGTGTCTCCATCCGGCACTTAGAGCCGCCCAAGACGATTGTGATTGGTTTAAAGAAATGCCAGTAAACCAGAGCACATTTTTTTCCCGCCCCAGAATGCTGTGTGAACTAGTCAGACCTTCCTCCGCAGCGCTGTGGAGGAAGGTATTTGACCAATTATTGAATCATAAGTTTGTTTCAAGCCTCCATAAAGAAACAGGATCTGTGGAGGCAATTGCTTTCTCATTACCGATTTCTTACACAGTGTGTAAAAGTGCTACCTACAGAAACCAAGCAACGCCAGTTTATCCTGCTAAAGAAGGAAGAATACCTGGTTCCTGTGTGCAAATACTGAAAAAAAAGACATAACATGAAAAGCTAATCATAAGGAAGACAAAGAAATAAATAATAAAATCAGGGATGAACTGAAATAAATTAATAAATGTACCTGATTTCTTTTTTGGTCTTTTGCCAGTTTTCTGTGGTTGGGAAGAAATTGTGGTAAATCAGCCTCTAAAACGCTCAAGTACTTATCAGTGCACCTGTTTAAGCATTGTGTCTGTTAGAATGTTTAGAAAACTGTAACTAATGTAGAATACTAACGCACGCCAAGGGTTGAAGTGAGGTACTGATCACTGGAAGTATACTTGTCACACACTCTGAATTTTTTCTTTTATTCAGAGGATGTTTTGGCCCTCAGGCTTTCTACAATCAGTCTTGATTGTATATGATGTAGAACCAGCTTACATTAAGGCCACTGATGCCAACCTTAAACCAAACGATTTTTCAAGGAATTTCACTGTAGCAGACTAATTTCCAAAATCTAAATTACATCACGAGAGTCTTGCTAGAGTTGGGGGCGCTCCCATCATCTCCATTGTTTGGTGTAAGGTAGTCATAAAACTAAGTCTCATTCTTTCTTTTTCCCATCTGGACATTCAGACATTCATCTGCATGTACGGCAGAACAGAAAATCAGCAAACTTTCCCTCAAGTTATCAGCTAGCACTAATGGGAGCTAGCTAGCTTGGTTAAATTTTTCTAAACAAATCTAGTTGTATTCTTGCAATGTATAACCCTGAATAATCCCCAGTCTTTACATATTATGATGTCTAGACGTTAGATGTGAGATTATTGTCTTTAGATGTGAGATGGTGTCAGACTTCAGTCTTTTCAAAGTCTGTTCAAAGTCTTCCAGTGTATGGTAGGCATAAAACTGTTTGAAAGAATGTAGTCATTGTTAAAATAAACCAATGTTGCCTGTTGTTGCGAACAAAGGGGTGTTATATTAATCTAGGTTTTTCACATAGTGGGAAGTGACATGAGGTTGACATGAGGAGTGGTTCCAGCTGGAGGTGAGACACAAAGACCAGGCCTGAAGCGAATGGCTGTAAAATAGAGTCGCTAAACAAAGAACCCTATGGAAAACAGTGGGTCAAGAGAATTTCTTGTTTCCTACACTACCCATCAAACAAACATCTTTTAAAATATGACCTGCTGAAACAAAGGAGGAGCGCGGCTGGTTTGTACAAACTTTAAAGCATTGATTAGCTGAATGGGGCAGGCCAGAGCAGGCTTCACTGGGCTTGGACTGTACTTGCTGTGTTGTATTGAATATAACTCTGATGGTCTTCACTGCACAACTCCTCCCCTGTACTAAGCGGTTCAGTCCACTAAATGGTCCTTTTCCTTATCACAGTGAGATTTAAGAGTTGAAAATTGTCCATCTGTCTCCTTCAGTGAAAACGAGTTCCAGGTCTAACCAATTGTCAGGCCATGTGTAATTGAAGAGACTGCTCCAAATATCTTTTATGTAATGAGAAGTCATTTTCGTGGCTGTTGTTAGAGCGTATCGCACAAAGGCTTCCATTCTGTCTGAAATGGTACATTCAGCCACGATGAGGCAAAAAAGAAAAAGACAAAGTCTGAATGACTCTACGGCCTGTTGAACCCTAAGTCAAATATCATTGTGTGAGCTCCTCTTCTGAGAAGCAGTCACCAAATACTGCTGTTAGTACTGATTGAAAATCCATGAGGACCTTCGAGAAAGCGGCAAAGTGCCCTTGAAAAAAGATCCAAAAAATTACTCTGTCCTTCCTATCAAAATGTTGTGTCTGATGTCTGCAGCACCTCGACTCCTACCTCAATTATTTCACCTGAAAAAAGAAAGAGGCTGGAGAGAGTTCATAGACAATTTCACATTTATTGGAAACGACTGTGACCACAGCAGTCACAATAGACAGTTAGAGGCCATCATAGCTGTTTTGGTGGTATCTGCTTTGCGCCGTCACTTACTGATTTGTCACAATTCTGTTGTTGTTGTTTGTTTAGAGGCATTTAGCACTGAACACTCATATTGGATTGGTTAGTCGTCACCATGGTAATTTAATTCCTTTGAAATTCAAAATTCTTTCCGTGAAATGTTTAGCTTTGAAACATTTTGAAGCATAAATTCAATCAAAGTTAGGAAAAAACCTGTCCAAAAGGCTATGGCAGATGATCCCTGCAGTACTGTGACCTACTCTGAAAAGCAACTTTTTCGACCAACATGTTCCCAGGAGTTAAAGTCCCAGGGACAACTTTTCAAGGAACGATCCTTCAGCACATTTGCTGCGTATCTAACGTTTAGACAAAGACCTGTGAAGATTGGGCAAATTAGTCTGCTGAGGTATGAAAAAGCAACATTGGGGGCTGCTGGGGTTCGCAGTGGTAAACACTCTGCAACCTGCAGTAGAGGTCTTCACAGGTCTACCCCAACCCTAGAACCCAAGACCCCGACCCGGGATCTGTATGGGTTCTGATCCACGGTTTATACGGTTGACTGGGTCCAGGTCGGGTCTTTGTAACACTGTGTTTAACAGTGTTACAAAGGTAACGCAATTACAGTAGTGTATTCCTTTTTGCTGTAACGCAGTAATATAACGACTTACTAATTACATTTCTTTAATACCATACAGTAACGTGAGTTACAACGCATTTTAACGCAACATTTAGTGGTGTTTGGGTTTACCAAACAAAGCAAGCTGTAAGTGTTATTTCCTGCTGCTGTATTCGATGGTTGAGGTGACTGCAGAGATAGCAGCAATGTGTCCAAGCTGCTGACAGAGAGAAACATAATGTTTAGACTTGCTACACGTAATATCATTGAATTTTATCAGCCGTGGAGAGTAACTATGCCTGTAGTGGAATGGCTTCGAATGATGACCAAAAAAACTATGTTGCAGTTTTAACAACAACAAAGTGAGCAGACAGCTCAGATAGCTCAGTTGGTAGAGCAGGTGCCCATATATAGAGTTTATGGTTTAACTCCGACCTGCGGCCCTTTGCTGCATGCCACAGCAAGGGGTGGCTGTGGCTCAGCGGTAGAGCGATTGCCTGCCAATTGGAAGGTTGGTGGTTCAATCCCTGGCCCTGCAGTCCCATGTCGAAGTGTCCTTGGGCGAGACTTGCCTTAGTCCTGTATGATGTAAAAGCGCTTTGAGTAGTCGTTAAGACTAGAAAAGCGCTATATAAATACAGCACATTTACATTTCCCCTCTATCTCCCCTTTCATGTCTTCATCTGTCCTGTCAAAAATGCCCCAAAAAAAAAAAAAACAACATGAGCAGACAGACATGTTTTGCATCTACTAGCGTCTCATGTTTGTCTCAGTAAGCTAGCAACAGTACACAACAGAATAAAAGCACTTCCTGTGACGGTTCGCAGTAAAACCAAATTAATCATAATAATGTAGATGGTGAGTTTTAATCACACAAGAATTGACCATTTCCTTTTGACTGTTTTAAACTTAACAACCTGAATTTCTTATTCAAGTGCTTTAAACAAACATTTTCAACAATGCCGTACTTCAATACAGGTACTTTTAAGGTACTTTTAATTGAGTATTTTCATTTTCTCCTACTTGTATGTTTTACAGTAACTAGTAATCTATACCATATTACATTTTGGAAGTAACATGTCCAACACTGGTGTTTTGGTGTGTGTGTGTGTGTGTGTGTGTGTCTGTGTGTCTGTGTGTGTGTCTGCTGGAGCACAACAGTAAATGATTCTAGTAGAATACCCACATCCTTTATTCTTTTACAAAAATGTCCTTCAAACCAGCACATGAATGTACCACAACTGGAATTAAACACATAAAGAATGTGTTACAAGAATACTAGGGCTACACCTTCAGACATGGAACAAGAACAGTATGATGTGCTGAGTTAAGTACCCATTGGACTGCTGTATATTTGGGTATATTTGTGTAATCTGCCTGTAAGTAAAGCAGCAGTTATTTGTGTCTCACCTGGCTTCAGTGGCTCAGTTGTAGCGCTGCTCTCTGGTGTATGGTGCTACAGAATAATCCTGGCTCCCATTAAGAAACAGAAATCTGCTCCCTTTCTCTTTCTATCTTGCTGCTGATGCTTGCATATGAATCTGTCATTAGTCCCCCCCCCCCCCCCCACACACATCTCCAAACTCCCTCACACTGTGACACCCCTCCATCGGTGTTCCATCTCTCTCCATCTCTTCCCCCCTTGTTCGAGGCGCCACATGCGTGGCGTAGTTAAACACCTTGTGATTTATGGTGCTTTAATTTGGCCGTGGCCCATCCATTGTTTTGCAGTGCAGCGGGCTGCCCCGCTGACAGTAATTTCCCACCAGTTGGAGAGGATTGTGTATCATGAGCTAATGGCCTCCTTTTTTCCCCCATCCTTAGAGAAGGAAGCAAGGTATGTGTCAGTGTGTGAGGGGATGAAAAAGAGAGCTTACGTTTCAAATAAAGTAATAAGATAGTGGCGTGCAGGAAACAAACAGCAGTTCCTCTGTACTCTGCCAATTGCACTTGACGGCGCAGTGTGTATTGAAATGAACGGGCTGTCTGCAGCTGGAAGAGCGCCGGGCTGGCAGTTTTGGAAAGGATGGTAGCAGGTAACGAGTTGCCTGTTGGCTGATTAGAGAGCTGCTGTAGCTGAGTGCACCCCTCTTACCCTCAGACCTTCCTCACCTCTACTGTGGCCTGATTGACAGCTATCACACATATTCACTAAATGCACCCATCCATCCAACCATCTTGCTGAGGCCAAAGGCTGGAATCTGTTCACAATCTGTTTGGTTTCTGCCTTCTTGAACACTGTATATTTCCTCGCCTTGATTATTCCTTCCCTTGTTTACTTCTGTCGGTCAGTCCTCTGCTTCTTTTTAGTGGATTTGACATATCTCAACATTTATTGGATGGATTGCTACAAAATCTTTTACTGACATTCATGATGTCCAAATAAAGAATCCAAACTACTTTGATGATTCCCTGACTTTTTAACACCAACAGGTGGACGATGGAAAGAGTTCTCAACAACTAATTAATGGATTGTTGTTTAATTTAGTACTAAAGTAATCATTGATGTTCCCCTCAAGATAAACTGCCAAATAACTTTGGTGATTCTCTGACTTTTTATCTAGCGCCATTATCAGGTTTATTTTTTCCGATACTTTGCTTAATGACCAAATAACTGCCAAACTAATGGCATCACATCAGCCTTAGGTGTACTTTGTGTTAACTGCTAATTAGCAAATGCTATAATGTAACTATATGTATACTATCTCAGCCATGGTAAACATTAGCAGGTAAAAAATAAGCCTGCAAACCAGAGGTTTAGCAGGTATGCTTACATTGCTTAACATTTTTACTGAGAACATGGTGATGTTAGTATTAGGGCTGCACGATATGAGGAAAATATCTAATTGCAATTATTTTGACCAATATTGTGAATACGATGATTCATACAATCTTGAAGTACTTGTCTCATCAAATTTCTATTTTCTGTTACTTTATACTTCTACTCCACTAAATCTCAGAGGCAAATATTGTGCTCTTCCCTCTACTTTATTTGACAGCTCTAGTTATTTTGCAGATTTACATTACAACATATAATCAACTAATAAATGATGATGATGTATTAAAATAATTATATATTATATAGATACAATATTAACCCCATATTCAGGCTACAACATTGAACACGTTAATGCATCACTAACCATAATTCAGTTATATAAAATATATATAGGGAAGGGGATTGTTCATTTTTATTGATATTGATACAATTTTAATTTTAACAGAACTAGGGGAGCAACAGATCACATAACTAACAGTTCAGATCACGGTTTTGAGTCACGGCTTGGTTCAATGTTCGGTTCAGCAGGAAAAAGGGGGGGTGGGGATTTGAATGATTTATAAAAAATGTAATAGTACATTTTAATAATAATTACTTCTTTCACCAGTAAATTCAATTTCAATTAAATTTTATTTATAGTATCAAATCATAACACAAGGTATCTTGAGACCCTTTACAGATAGAGTAGATCTAGACCAAACTCTTTAATTTACAAAGCCCAACAGTTCTAGTAATTCCCCCAAGAGCAAGCAACCAGTGCAACAGTGACGAGGAAAAACTCACTTCTAGGAAGAAACCTCGAACAGACCCAGGCTCTTGATAGATGGTGTCTGATGGTGCCGGTTAGGGCTGTGATACACAGCGGCATTAACAGTCACAATTAGCTATTGGAACAGTGACTACAAATGGTAGTCGTAGTAGTTCATGTCAGGGTGTAGCGTGGCATATCAGAGCATAGGTGGACATAGTGGGACGCAGCAGGACACTGCAGGGCATCGCAGGGTGTAGCAGGGTGTAGCAGGGAGTAGCAGGGAGTGCAGCCGGACCACAGCGACAGCTGCAGCCAAGATCTTGTTGCCATCCTATTCCAAGAAAATATGCTGGGCGAAAAGAAAAAAATAAATTGCTGTTAAACAACAAACAGATGAGAAAGGGGTATTTTACAATAACTTTGAATGCATCACAGGGTTTACCAGTTTTAAGTAAATGCAACATTTAGTCCAGTCTGTGTTGTTTTTCAGACAACAGTGACCAAGTGCTAGTTTTTGTCTTTTAGCTCATGGGCAGACTGTCGTACGTCCCGCTGTTGGAATCATCTACAGTGAAATACAGTCACACTTTTTCAACGTTTAGCAGGATAAATCCAGACAGCTAGCTAGACTATCTGTCCAATCTGAGTTTTCTGTTGCACGACTAAAACAACTTTTGAACGTACGCATCTTCCACCAAAACAAGTTCCTTTCCAGGGCTATTCTGCAGAGTCACCAGGGCTCCGTCTGGGGCTTGTTGCCGCCCATGACGATTGTGATTGGTTTAAAGAAATACCAATAAACCAGAGCACGTTTTTCTCCTACCCCAGAATGCTGTGTGGACAGCTACTATTACCTCTTATTTCTGTCTGAGCAGGCATCGGTGCAACAAATACACAGCTTATTTTAACATGACCTTTTATCAAGTGCACAAGTAACACGGTGTGGTGGAGTTGAGTGAAATTATGCTTTCCCTGATGGTTAGTGAGTCTGTCCACTTCCATATATCTCTCTCTCCTCGGGGGAGCCGCTTCCTATTACATCATAAAAAGCACTCATTATTAACAGCTTTAGAATAACATTCAAGGGCAAACGACTCTGAAATGGGAAACTTGATGTTTTTCTTCTCCTCTCCTCACATCACATATTTGATTTAGCCACCTCTCAATAGTAATTCACTTTGATATGGTTTTCCACATAAACAAAGCTACGTGGCTGGAAGCAAGCCCCTGGCCGATGGAGTGTGCCGGCCGTAAGAATCCATAGCGCCACAGCTACAGACCACTGTCTGCACAGAAATGGAAACGGTGTCATCAACGTTAGGGGAAAGGGGAATGCCTGTGCTGATTGCTCTCAGTGTGTGTGAGTGTGTGTGTGTGTGTGTGTGTGTGTGTGTGTGTGTGCGTGTTTGAGAAAGTGATGAAAGGGGTGGGGGAGGGGAGAGGGGGATGCATGATTGTCCGTGTTTATTGAACTGTGTGTTTGTGTGAATGTGTGTGCATTCACGCTGACTAGTCTCATGATAGCTTGGCTGTGTGGTGTGGACTGGTGCTCAAAGCGCAATCCACTAGATGGGCGACAGTGTATGCTGCTAGTATCACACCTTCAGGCTGTGTGTAGAAGTGCTGTGTGTGTGTGTGTGTGTGTGTGTGTGTGTGTGTCAGGGTGTCTATGTTTCACCATGTCAAATTTAAGACGTATTAGAGCATTATGAATGAAATTCAAACAAATAAAATCTGTTTGTGTCTGTGTACACTAACACTAATTGGCTGCAAAATAAGTTGCATGTTGCTCTCATTTGTAGTTGTAATACAGCAAATTATATTTGGACTAGCAAAAGAAAGAATCATTTTTTTTTTTAAAGCAGTGCAGGAGCATTTCACTGAGTATTAGAGGTAGCGTTACATGGATGTAGGGAAATGAACACAAAACAAACAAACAAAATGATTTAAGACCTAGAACACAATACTTTGAAGGCCTACAATATTTATTTAGAAATTTTAGACTTTTTAAGACCCCGCGGAAAACCTTGTTGTGTGTGTTGTATTGACACAGCTTGAGGGTTAGACAGAGAAAGACATTGATTTGTTAAAATGACCACTAATCATATGTATCTTATGTTAAACCTTGTGTGTGTGTTATGTTATTTTAAAATGTATGTACTGTATGTGTAATGTATTTTATTACCTAGCCCTCCTTACCTTCCCCTAACTGCCTTTGTCACTTGTCAGGCCACCATTGAAAGTAAGACCCTCTCCTTAAGGACTTGCCTGTAAAAATACTGAGGTGAATAAATTAAAAAAAGAAAAGCAACAAAAGTAAGTAATCCAGAGCCCCTGTAAACACTATAAGTGATTGTTGTGCTGCTGCTGGAATTAGTAGATTTCCCTCGAAGTATAAATCTGCTTCGGTAAACCAACTGCATTTGGATTAGACTCTGGCCGAAACCTTTTCTGTCATTTTAGCTATGCGACTAGTCCTGCACTGACAGACGTTGAATAGAAAGGTCATTGATATTGCAGATAAAAACATGAGGTTACTCAAGGCTATACTAGTGCTAAGACTGTTCTTTCAGACCTACAGGCTTACCAGTTTCCATCCAGGCCCTAATCAGTACTCAGAAGAATTCTTCTTCTGATGTGTCCTCAGACTGTGCTCATGTCCAGGGAAAGTTTGGGGCTGCAACTGCCTACCTCACTTCTGTCTCACCTGTTGTTCATGGACGCAATGAAAGAAATACAGTAGCAAGAGAAAACCTTCCTTACAGCTGCACTCCATCCTATCTTACACTTACCCACCCAAATCCTTCCATGCACTGCATTTCGAGATGATATATACAGGCACAGCACAGTTTACAGCCAACGAGACGATAAAACTCTTTACAGTTGGGAACCTCCTGGAAACTTGGGTTTGGGGGAGTGCCGAAAAAGCCTTAATTCCCTTATCACTTTGTACATGTCTGCTATTATGTCTTCTAACGCCATTTTAAGTTGCATTAGCAAATCGGGCACCCCCTTCAGCCACACAAAATTCAAAGCTTCAATGAAAAAGGCCCGTCCCACTGTTTATAAAAGAGTGCCACTTCCGAGAAAGCTGTAAGCACTGATCCCAGCTGTGTGTATTTGCAAGGCCTCCAGAATTAATCCTGAGCAATTTTTCTGCACCACTTGTGCTTGTGATAAAGGAAGCCTGAGCATTCAAATGGGCTGGGTCCCTGGCGGCATTAAGTTCTTACCATATTGGGCTGCAGTCAGGCCTGCAGTGTGAAGAGGGGACGGGGGCAAACCACTGAGCCTTGCCCAGCTTAACACTCCCTACCTCTATACAGTGTCTCCCGTCCTTCTCTTTAACAGCCAATCATCCTATCTCACAGATAAGGAAACAAGCACAGCCAGTGAGGAAGTCAGTGGTATATCCTTTCCTGTGATCAATACTAGAGTAAGATCTGCTCTGTTACTCTGTGGTCTACATGCATTTACCTTCATGCACTAAACTAATTAAAAGCAAGTTAATTCAAGTGGTCATAATCTTATGAGGCCTTTTAAGGCTTTTTGTAACTTACTTGCACTTTTTTCAATTTCACAGCTTGCCTCACCAATTTGCAGCTACGTATTGTATTTAGCATGGCTGTATGTTTAACCTCTTCAACCCCACTAACCGGCATTACAGAGCCACGTTGGACTGCCAAACATTTCTCTGTGAACACAGAGACACCGATCTAGCAACACTATCACCAGACTAGAACGTTGATATTTCAGAATTCTGTAGAACATGGACTGTGTTTTTAAAAGTCTATTGCCCATGATTTTCAATTTCTTGCTTACTGCAATATCTGCCTATGGCTACTGAAGGTTATGGGAAGATTGTTGCTATGGCATTGATTAATGGTTAATAACAAAGTAAAGAATCTGAATAAACTATTGGCTTGTTTACGATCTGTTTAACTGTTACTCCTGTATTTTTTTTTTTTTAAATTTCCGTTATTCCCAGATGTCATCTATTAATTAGGTGACAATGTTATATAATAATAATGTCAGAGCAACAAAAATAAGACCCTATAGTTTCCTAATCCTTGTATTTATTAGTGACACTATATCCTAATCTGTGTTGTATCCCAGTTTCATACTACATATACAGTATTAGTTAAGTTAAGATACAATACTTAGGATAGGACATCAAACCAACTGACTTTAAAATTCTTCTGCCAGCTACACACAACAGAGTGTGTGTGGGATTTCTTGGGATTGGCATAGTTTATTTCCTCCTTCGAGGGTATTCCTGGTGCTGTTTCTCAAACCATCATCAATTAGTTCAACCTTAAAACTACTTAAAACTAAGGGACAGTTAATTCCAAAATATAGTTTATTTTTATTTTTACTCCTATCTGTATGTTTGTCAATCTAGGTAGTTTCTCCGTGTTGGAGATGTCTGCCTTTTTACCAAAATAATGGAACTAGATGGCACTCGCCTTTGATGCCCCAAGCTGCAAAAAAAACTACATTTAAAAAAGTCAACAGCAATGTCTCCTTCCAGAAAACATGACCCTCTCACTCAAGATAATCCACAAAGAATCTTCTTTCTATATTAAGTAACAGTGTCATGATTTCTTAGTCCCGCTTTGCCAGACCTTCCTTGATGAGAGAAAAGCCTGCTATGGTTTAATGGCATTTCTTTTAACCAATCACAATCTTTATGGGTGGTACTAAGCACTGGACAGAGACAATGGTGTCTCTTGTTTTTGGTGGAACGTGTGTACATTCCAAAGCTGTTTTAGTCGTGCAACAGAAAACTCAGATTGGACAGATAGTCTAGCTAGCTGTCTGGATTTACCCTGCAGAGATCTGAGGACCAGGTAACCATAGTCCTCAGAAATCCACCGGAGTTTAGAACGCCAACACAAAGAAAGCCCAAGGTAACAGACATCTGGCCGAAAAGAGTGACCTATGGCTGAATTTCCAGCGACAACGGAGTAATTGTGGAAGTGGAATGTTGTGGATATTAACCCAGTCTCACAGCAGTTCGTGAAATGGTCACGTTATTTATTCTATTGATTCGTGGACAAGGACACATTTATTTCTGTTTTTTTTTTGTGGTGGTCAGCACCTTTTTTAAACTAATGGATCAGAATCATCTCGGGCGTGTCACGTTTCCTTTCCCCTTGTTCTCTTCCTAAACCCAACTGTCCCGTTGTTGTCCCGCATCCCCCTGTTGTCCTGTGTGTGACCTTTCCTTTCTCCATTCTTCTTTTCCTAAACACAACCTCCTTATAGATGCTTCCCATTACGTGCTGACCACCAAAGAAAAAACAGGATGTCCATGTACACAAATCAATAGATTAAAAATTAGGTAAACATTACCACAAACTGCCATGAGACCATGATGTGGATATAGACTATGATTTCTAGAAAGGGACATTGCTGTTTCTTTTGCTGCTTTGAGCAGTACAAACTAGTGCCATCTAGTTCTATTAAATTGGAGAGAAGGCAACTGCACGCCCAAACCATTCAGAATGATAAATAGCACTACATGTAAGAGGAAAGAGCATTTGGGGGTGAACTGTCCCTTAATGAGCAGGTAAATTAAAGGGCCATTTTTAAGGGGTTAAGGAGAAGGGTGTGGAGGTGGGATTTAGGCACTCAGGGTTGAGGTCTTTGTGTTTGTGTGTGTGTGTGTGTGCGGATGTGTGTGTGCGCGCATGTGTAAGACTTTTCTTGTGGTAGATCTAAAATGTAATCGCGTTAGCCCTCGCATATGCCTCAGCTCTATAAGCCGCTGTTTTCACAGATAGTTGATCGAAGGCCGGAGTGCTGGCAAGAGATTGAGTCTTGGCCTGGCTTTGATAGATAGAGCTCTTTATTCAGACGTTGAAAAAAGGGGAGAGGGAAGGGAGGAGGGAAATCAGCAGAGGCTGGAGAAGAGAGAATAGGCTGCATCGCAGCTGAGGTGAAGGGTTTTTGGAGAGTGGGCACAATAGCCTATCACAGACAACCTGCCGCTGCAACAATCACACTGGTGGAGAATGGAGAGATGCGATGGCGCTCAGCGAGACAGAAACATATAAAACTCTCCAGCCAGCCCTATTATACCCACTGTAATAAAGCCCAATAGTCTGATAGCGCCTCTCCTCTCACTTTCAAGCTATAAAAGTCACCACTGAATGCTGCAACCTCTGCAGGAAATTTATGTTACGCTGTTTATTTGTCCTTCCACTCACTTGGTAAAGAATTGGCTGCCTTTTAATGCTGTTTGAGTCCAGGGTGGTTGCAGTTAGAGGCTGGTTTTACATCTTCTTTGAAAAAGAAAACTGTATTTACTTATTAGTTGATTGTGTGTGTGTGTGTGTGCAGACTGCATATCCAACAATAATACATTATGTAGGAAAATGTTTTTCTGGACAGTAGCAAATACCTCAAAACTAAAATTAAAAGAAAGAATACCCCTAGAGCCTCCGAGAGCGGGGGCGGAAGAAGACTTATGGATGGAAAAGAAGATAAGCACACAGTAACCGTGCACATTAACAGGCTTTAAGAAAAGGCCTCAGGTCACTTCCTACGGCTGGAGTAAAGTAATATCTACAAACGGCCTAAAGAAACATCAATGAAAAAAAATCACTTTTAGTGGAAGGAGATGGTGTCAGGTTGAAAGTTTAAGAAAACTGAAATTAGCCTTTAAGTAACATTTTGGTAGGTTCTCAATGGATCACTAAACTTTCCTCTCTTTACTCCTTGATGCTTTGATTTTGGCAACTGCTTCCTTCTCTTGTGAAAAAGGGTTAAACCCATTGCCAATGACCAGTGACCACTTCTGTTACTGTTGTGTACTTGACAAATAAAGAACCTTGAACATTAAACTTTAAACCTTGGGGGAACTTCTGGAGAGAATACATGCTGAGGCATTATCAGATTGCTATTCCATACGCCAAACCAAGTGGTGTTGGTGCCTGTCAGAACGCTCTCGGTGGTGCAGGTGTGAAAAGGACTTTAGCAACTTGATGAGCAGCCTGAAGCCAGTCAAGTGTGGGTGGCACTCATGGCTACGTTCAGCTGACATATACAGCATGCTGCACCCAAATTGTAACCCTAAGTTCAACCAGGTTGATCTTTGAGTTTCAGAGGGCAGTGATGCTGTTGTCACATTTGATTGCAGTTTGTAATGATGCCATGGTGTCGTTGTGAGACGACCACAGTAAATCCTCTGTGATGCAGACACCAAGGTATCTGTACCTGTTCACCATGATCATGTGGGCTTCTTCCCAAAGTCCACTATTAGCTACTTAGGGTACGTCCCAGGTTCTTAAAATTGCATCAACGTTTTGTTCACTTCCCTTCCCTTCCTCAAATTTCTCCCATGCTTCTTTAGTGGGACCAAGCAAGTGAAGGAAATCATGTCAGGAGAGGAAACAATGGGTTTTTAGAGGGACGGGATGACCATTCCTCTATAGAGTTACGGGAAGTTAGCAACAGCTTTCAGCTGCACAGCTTCCAGGAAGGCTGCTCGTGTGTATCCTTGCTCACGGCTCCTCAGAGATCCCCTCTTTGATCCTTGATTCTCGCTCCTTGGGGCAGGAATAAGAGCTTTGAGATGGCCTTCACAAATGCAAACCAGAATGACGTCCGCCCATGAAAAAGAGAGAGACATCATGGTTTGCAAACGGACTGAAGCATGGCAGTTAGTCATGGCCACACCCCCACCCTCCACCTTGCTCGCCTCTCTCCTCCTCAATAGCATTTAAAGCTACGGACACAGAACATTGTATTTAGTTATCAAAAAATAGCTATTAGTCTGTCATGGTTTGTTTAGCTGCTCTGAAGTGTGACTTACATAAGCTTCCATTATAAAGCTTACACTACACATTTTTCCCCAAGACTTGTATAGCTTGTGGCTATTTAATGGTCTTCTCATTTAGTGGTGCACTGTTTCTGATAATGTTTTAACACACAAAATCTCAGGCCAAGGACAGTTTTTATGCAAAATGCCTGTTGGGTGCGAACATAATGATGATAATGACACTTCCTTCAGAAACGGCCCATGACCCCTAATGGAAATTGAGTGACAAACCCTCAATTTACGACTAGCTTGGATAAACCCTGAGAAGAAACAACAAAGTTTCAGGGTCCATTCAAGTTAACAAAGAGAAATAAATAAAATAAAGATAATATATGAGTTTCACCAAATCAGCCATAAACTACTTCCCCCTAGGAAATCGTAACTGCTTGACAAAGTTACACCAAAGTGCGAGAAGAACAGGCGTTCTGTGGCACACAGTAGGAATGACAGAACTGTTGTTTGATTGTTAAAAAGTTACAGAAATACCACCTTAATCTATTAAAGTACAAAATACAATTTGTAAACATCAATCAAATGTTTAATTTAATGTTTCCACCAGATCTACACGGTTTTAATTAATTGTTCGTTGTATTTTTTTCATTCAGAACTTTTTCTTGAGATGTGTGTGTACAAAATATTTTGTCAATGTACATTTGGAGAACTTAGCCTTCAAATTATGATTAGATTAATTAATTAATTATTTAATTAATTAATTGGCTATCAAATGTCATGTTTTGATGGGTGGTGAGCCAAGGTCTTACATTTATGTTATTTAATACAATTCATTGTTCAGTTCACTCCTTCACCTTTAACACAAAATTATGTTTTTAATGATGCATCGCTTTGAGTTATTTACTATTGTTACATATTTTGGCATTACTTGATTATTATTTATTAAATCTACTATTATAGCCGCTACATGCCAGCATTGCCATTACAGTCCATGGATGATTTAGATGAAAGGGAAAAGTCAAACTTGGCTCATATTTTAGTAGAAACCTTAGATTAGTTGTGTTGTCATCCTGGGCTGCAGTACAGTGACATTGTTCAGCATCTCTCCATGCCCTTGATCTTTTTGTGATATTTCTCTCAAGTCATGTGTGCATTCTTGTTTTTTTATGCATGGACACACTGCTTTGATTTGATTTGATCTGCTTCATGTGCAAACACAGAAATCATAGAACATTATGTGTAATAATCAGTTAATGCTGTGTCTCAAATTTATCCATTAGAGTTTCCTCAGGTTCACGGCTTCATGTGTTTAGCTTTTGTTCTGGCCTCTGCAATGATTATACCCAGCCTCACAATAAAAAAATCACCAGATCTGTTCTCTTCTATTCAAATAAAAAGGATATTCTTGGGTTGTTTTTCCTCCACAGACATGTACTGACCTTGGTCTTGAATGTTTCAACCTGCTGGTTGCTTGTTTAGGAGAACGGCATCTGTAATGAAATTTAAATACACTGGTTAGCAAAACACACCTTGAGTGTAGAATACCTAAAAGGGCAGATGGTATAAGCCCCAGAGGGTCAACATTGGTTTGCTGTTGAGAAGCCGACGGAGTCCTTGGCGTTTTGAGGGAAGAATGCAACCCATCTTGATAAACACACCTGTAAAACTCAATATCAATTAGTGTCACTTTGACCTGCAAAATATTCCCTTCAACACAGCTGTGGCTTTGTGGTTGGGGAATCTATTTGGAGGACAGATGCACATGAATAGCGTTCTCTTAGGCAACGGTGATTGGCCACTTAAGAAGAAAATGAGACGTCTCTTTCAAACATAATGGTAATAGTGCATCAGTAGGGGCTGTGTGACTGTAATGCTCTGATGAAGTAGAACTGGGGGAAAACACTTCATGCAAACAGAATGGCTGATTTCTTGACTGGGCTATCATACGTCCAACCATCAAGGCTCTGGCGTCAGTCTACTGATAACTCATAGAATACTGACACACATTCATGGGCGTTTCTAGGATCAGAGCATTAGGGGTGCCAACACATCTTTCCTTTAATGCTAGTCACAGGGCCATTACTACAAAAGTAAGGTTTTCTTTTTACAAATGATATTGGATATTTATCTATGGAAAAGGAGACAATTCCAAAAATGTTTTAATATGTTTTTGATTCATGCGATTTTGACCAATGGCGGACAATAGTGATGGCCAAATGATGCTTTGTGAACCAGTGTCTTTATTTTCTGAGCCCACTAGATGGCGCTCTTGGTTTTAATAGAAAGGCCTAAGGCAGTGCATTTCAGTGTATTCTCAACACTTTGTTGAACAGAGAGTGCCATCTAGTAGGCTCAGAAAATAAAGACACTGGTTCGCAGAGCTTCATTTGGCCATAGCGGACAAGCCATATTTTCTGAAAATGGCTCTGAATGTTTTTCTGAATGATCTAGGCATTTAGATTCTGGGTTTAGTTTTCCAATGTGACATTCCTAGAAAAGAACTCCTAAGCTCACAATAGAGAAAACATAAACTTACTCAAGAAGTAAAAGAGGAGCACAATTGAATCTTTGCTAAGTCCTGTCCCCTTAGTTACTGATGCTACGGCTGTCAAGCTTTCCATTCTAGCATAGCACACCATGTAGTTCATAACATGCCTTTCTCCATACAAAGGCTGTAGCTGAGTCAGAATTTCGTCAATCAAGTCAGATTTGGCTGTTCAAAATGAGTTTTAAGACTGGAACCAAGCCAACCAGCTACGAGATGAAAACATTTGAATAAACACATTTTTACTGTAAAAAGGAAAAGGTACAAGACTGTGTAGAGAAACCATCATATACTTCAATGGTAGCAGCTCACTAGCCATTCGTGGGTTCGCGGGTGGGGTAAACATTTCCATAACAGCCAGTTCCACCAATCAGAAAAATCTCTGTTACGCTTAGGATTGTGGGTAGTGTAGTACTTCTCCAGAACAATTTGAATAAAAGGGTTAGGGTTTTTCATAAAACAAGGTCTGTAATTGCCACTTTTCATTCTAACCCCAACCGGTCGTCAGACACCGCCTACCAAGAGCCTGGGTCTGTCCGAGGTTTCTGCCTAAAAGGAAGTTTTTCCTCACTACTGTCGCACTGTTGCTTGCTCTGGAGGAAACTGTTGGTTCCTTGTAAATTCTGGAGTGTGGTCTAGACCTACTCTATCTGTAAAGTGTCTTGAGATAACTCTTGTTGTGAATTGATACTATAAATAAATTGAAATTGAATTGAAATTGAAGGTTGATTGAATACAAACTTATATCTTCTAGGAGCAGAAAACATTGTTTTCACAATCTTACAGCTAGTGGTCAGTATACTTCGGATGGCTTAGACATTATGGCTGACAATCAAAATCCTTATAGAGGAAATTAATGGGATTTGAACTTTCACAACCACACTATTAAGCTGTATAAAAATGATTTTTGCCAACACTAGATATCAAACAAGAGACAGAGATCACATTGTGTTAGGTTGCTGTGAGCCGTAAATTTATCACTTCTAAGCAGAAGGCAGAATATAACATTATCTCAGAACCTCTCCTACAAAGCTTCTCTTCTTCTGGGAAGCTGCCTATGTCTCAGACTTACAACGGGTGCGGTTCCACAGCTGCCTGTACCTGTCTCTGACATCTTCACTGAGCGGACGGGACGATGTAGGCGTGGATTTTACCTTCAGACAGCAGTGTGAAAGCGAGGATCGGACACTCTGCAACTACTTCTGGGGACCAGAATGTCCAGAATCAGGAAAAAAAGAGAGGCGCTGGGTTTGAGTCCGGCCCTGGTCCCTTCCCCTCTTTCTCCTCTTTCCTCTCTGTTTCTGTCTAAATAAAAGCATGAGATGCCTACAAAATATCTTTAAAAAAACAACAACAAAACGACTGCTCAACTTGAAAAATCTAAGTCAACTGAGGGATCACAGATTGAGGGTTGGTATATTCTACCTACAGGGAGCAGCACTACTCCATACAGAGTATGCTAAGATCCGTCTTGTGTCCTTGGAACTTTGAACTTGGTAAGTGTTGGAACAGTGTGAGTTTGAAACTGGATCAGCTGGTCTGTGGAGAAATACACTCACCGGCCACTTTATTAGGTACCCCATGCTAGTAACGGGTTGGACCCCCTTTTGCCTTCAGAACTGCCTCAATTCTTCGTGGCATAGATTTAACAAGGTGCTGGAAGCATTCCTCAGGGAGTTTGGTCCATATTGACATGATGGCATCACACAGTTGCCGCAGATTTGTTGGCTGCACATCCATGATGCGAATCTCCCGTTCCACCACATCCCAAAGATGCTCTATTGGATTGAGATCTGGTGACTGTGGAGGCCATCTGAGTACAGCAAACTCATTGTCATGTTCAAGAAACCAGTCCGAGATGATTCCAGCTTTATGACATGGCGCATTATCCTGCTGAAAGTAGCCATCAGAAGTTGGGTACATTGTGGTCATAAAGGGATGGACATGGTCAGCAACAATACTCAGGTAGGCTGCGGCGTTGCAACGATGGTCAATTGGTACCAAGGGGCCCAAAGAGTGCCAAGAAAATATTCCCCACACCATGACACCACCACCACCAGCCTGAACCGTTGATACAAGGCAGGATGGATCCATGCTTTCATGTTGTAGACGCCAAATTCTGACCCTACCATCCGAATGTCGCAGCAGAAATCGAGACTCATCAGACCAGGCAACGTTTTTCCAATCTTCTATTGTCCAATTTCGATGAGCTTGTGCAAATTGTAGCCTCAGTTTCCTGTTCTTAGCTGAAGGGAGTGGCACCCGGTGTGGTCTTCTGCTGCTGTAGCCCATCTGCCTCAAAGTTCGACGTACTGTGCGTTCAGAGATGCTCTTCTGCCCACCTTGGTTGTAACGGGTGGTAATTTGAGTCACTGTTGCCCTTCTATCAGCTCGAACCAGTCTGGCCATTCTCCTCTGACCTCTGGCATCAACAAGGCATTTCCGCCCACAGAACTGCTGCTCACTGGATGTTTTTTCTTTTTCGGACCATTCTCTGTAAACCCTAGAGATGGTTGTGCGTGAAAATCCCAGTAGATTAGCAGTTTCTGAAATACTCAGACCAGCCCTTCTGGCACCAACAATCATGCCACGTTCAAAGTCACTCAAATCACCTTTCTTCCCCATACTGATGCTCGGTTTGAACTGCAGGAGATTGTCTTGACCATGTCTACATGCCTAAATGCACTGAGTTGCCGCCATGTGATTGGCTGCTTAGAAATTAAGTGTTAACGAGCAGTTGGACAGGTGTACCTAATAAAGTGGCCGGTGTATATCAACTCAGTGGTCAACTGAAGGAGTTGTTTTAAATGATGCTATGCTTAAATTATGTTTACATTTAAATAGTTTTACATTAAACCTAAACTAATGCAGCAGTAAAACATATCAGATTTCTACTAAGAATTCTATCATATTCTGAGACAAGGGCTTACATAATGTGTTCTCGGTGGGGATGACGAGGAAGTAACTAGCAGCCTATAATATCAAAACTGAATTTAGTGACACAATAACATGTAAGACTAACATCCTAATAGTTTTCATCCTACAAGTTATTGTGTCACTAAGTTCAGTTTCAATGTTACTTGGAGTATTAGTACAGTAGAAATCATAATAAATCATAATCATATACATATCACAGTGTTTATTCAAGCAGTACACAGTCACTGAGAGGATTAGGCTGAAGCAAAAGCTTCTAAATCCTTATCAATATCGATTAAATCTACCCACCTCAAAAAAATAAATAAATAATACTAAACAAAAAAACAAGATATTATCATAAAAGAAGAAGAAAATTAACCACATTTGTAACCCTCAAAAATAGCAATACAGGCCATTTTCTCAAAAACCAAAGTTGCACATTTTTAAATGTATATACTGGCATTGTTCAATAATTTTACTTCGACAATAAAACGTTTCGTTTCAGTTTCTTTGTTTGCTTTTCGAAAAGTAAACTTTAAAAAATACCTCCCACGTCATAATGTAGTTTCATGTATTGAACAAAACCTTTTTACACTATTTTTACATTTCCTTTAACTTCTTCCACTGTTTGACATAATTGTTGTTATAGGAACTGGTTTCTTTTACATTTCTCACATTTGTTTTATGGCTTTATTATTAATAGACTGTATGAATTCATGTTTATTACTAGTGTTATCCTTTTTTTGTTATTGCGCTTTTTTTCAGTTTTTGCATTTCCGGTTTTTAATATCTGTGTTCTTGAATTGTTTTATAAAGCACTTTGAGCTGCATTTCATGTGGTTCTGTATGAATCACTTTTATTATTATTTTTGTTACAATCATTATTATTATCACCCCCCCCAATAGTATCTAGTCTGCAGCGTGGGGCAGATTCCTGTACATCTCATGGCATCACTACCCCCTTAATATATGAGTCCACCATTGGGTCTAATTGCAAAATTGCTTTTGAGTTCATAATGTTGCTATGCTACATGCTTGAGGTGACAGGTCTTAATGTTTTAGTGCTTAATGTTTTTATAATTTTATAAGCCATTTCCAAGTTGATAAAAAGAGTCCATCATGTTTTTTTAATCTTCCGTGTCCTCCTTGGCTACTGTGTGGAGGAGGGGTGGGGGTGGTGCACGGTCACAGAAGGCTTGTATCATGTGGATGCTTTGACAGAATTGTTGTCCTTACTTAGAATTCCTAATGGGGGAGACAGAAACTACGCACTATAGCTTTACCTTTACCACACCCGAGTAACTTTAGCACAATAAGTAATGTCCGGCAACTACAGTGAATTAAGTAGGATTTTTTTTAAACTAAAAACTTGGGAACAGCAGACACATTGATATGCTCTATCTCCCCGTCTTTCTTCATCCTCTATCTTTCTTCTCTGTTCTTGAATGTGGTGTAGAGTGGCCTAGAGTTTCTCCCAGACTGTTTCACTTTTACAGTACGCAGTTAACAGGGTTCCTGTTCTCAATTCACTCACATTATCTCTGCCATAGAACTGGTATACCGCCCAGCACTAAATACACATACGCGCATTATATTCTGCTGAGGGACTATTATAGCTCCCCAAGTCATATTGGGCTGCTATGTGACTCTTTAGGAGCCATACCGAAGTTGGGACAAGCATCTGTCATGCATGCAGGATAAACAATATAAATATAGTTTAAAAAATACATGCTTAATTAATAGAATATATTCCCATCTCATATTACATGTATGTAATATATCATTTTATGACATACGCTAATACTAATGTCACTTCATATCCTATGCTCCATATACATTTTTGGTATTATAGGTTACTTACTGAATTAAACATACTGTACTTATGTTCATGCAAAGTGTATGGAGAGCTGGACACAGAAGGTTTAGCATTCATGCTTGCTATTACCTTTTCAGTTAATGCATTTCAAATCGTGGAGTCACTAGGTATTTGAATTTGTTTATTTTGCACAATACAGTCAACAGTAACCCAAAACAATAAAATAATATTTTTAAAAGAATTGTGCAGGTGAGATTAAGAAAACCCTTGTAGCAGGAAGCTCACCTAAGGAAGAGAAGAAAGCAATTCATATTGAGCAATTACAATGACAAGAGTCCTCAAATCTACAAATTGAACACAAGTAGGCACTGAATATAAAAACAAAAACAAAACAAGCATAAGGTTTGCTACATAAAACAATAAAGGCATTACATATCCTGGTATGCATGTGTAATTTAATTGTATTTAACTGCTCTTAAATGTTTTATGTAAAGCACTTTGAATTGCCATGTTGCTGAAATGTTCTATACACATAAAGCTTGCCTAATTTATGTGAGTGTTATTGTAATGGAATGAGTCTATGTATTAATGGAAAGGATGTCAAGAAAGGTGTGCACAAATGACATGTGAGTTGACTGAGAGCCACTACCATTGACACACCCACCTGGGAACACAGAATGGGAGGAGCAGAATGTGTTTAAGACCATCGTTGTGTTCTTGATTGAAAACGAGGGTCTAGAGGGGCAAAACATTACTTTTCCTTAAAAAATGGTGATGCTGCATCGTGAGCAGTGTGGCGGTGTATCCACACTATGCAAGCATTCTGTGATCGCGCAGCACCCCCAACCCTCCTCCACACAGTTGCTAGTAGCCAAGGAGGACACGGAGGATTAAAAAAACATGGACTCATCAAAAGAGGTCATTATCTTCACTTGAGTTTCTGTGCACGAAAGTCGCCCGATGACACCATTTTCTAAACATAGCCAACACCCTCTCTGAGAAATACAAAGAGAGTTTTGAGGAGCTGTTTTAATAAGCTTTGTAGTAACTCATTTGGCAATTGCTTAAATGTAACAGTTGTTCATTAATATCAAAAAGTTACGCACTAGAGCTTTAAACCAATCACAAACTTGGTTCACAAATCCAGTAATAACGGGACTGTCACCTTACATACATACAACATAGAAACTGAAATAACAACATCAGGGGAAAATATTGCTCAACCTTCATTCATGTTTGGTAAAAGCCACATCACTGACCATGCAATATGTCAAACAATATGTTTCGCACACATCAGGAAATATAAAGCCATCACAGCAGACAAAAGCAGAGAGGAGAGACTCAGCATCTGGTATGGAATAATCTACATGAGAAAGGACCGCTGCAGCCCACCATCCCCCCTGCTCTCCACCCTCCCTGTTGGCTGACAGAGGACTCCACCTGAATGACATTTACAAATTACCCGGCCCAGAGTGCTCGGTCCCCTGACCCGTGAGCCTCTGCTCAGCACCCGTAGAGACTCGCCAGCGTTTTGTCATATAATTACTGCAAATCCCCTGAAAGTAGCCCCCTCCACAACACACACACGCACTCTCACACACACACACACACACACACACACACACACACACACACACACACACACTGCATGCAGATGCATTAGAACAAACTTGCAGAGCTGCAACTCTACCTTTGGCACATTTACAGACAGTTTACAAGAATCACAACAACTAGTATTTTAACACATGAAACAAGACAATTATAGGAATGTGGTCTTGCATTGATCAGCATTTTGGCAGAAGCAGAAGAAAATGGAATCAGCTGTAAAAGGTGATGAGTGAGAAATTATTGTAGTGTGTGGGAGAATGGGGGATGCACCACAGGACAAAAAAACAAAACAAGATTATAAAACAATAAGTCAAGAGAGCATAATGCACACAGGAACAAGTTGCAAAACATTTGATTTGATTCACTGGACACTGTTTTGGGCCACTGACATTTGCAATGTCCAACAGATTCCCACTCCCATCTCATAAAATACGGACGCTTGGTCAGGTGCCTTTGTCCGTGTTATTGTACAACTTATTAACACATGTAATTGTAACATGTGCTTGGTCGTGACTATTGGCGTCCCTTTTGACGCTGTTAGGTTAAGGAAAAGGTCGTGGGTGGGCTTACGGTTCTGTGACACGTGGGAATAACGGGCCGGTTAAAGAATAAAGCGGCTTCCCTGACACGCGGCAATAACGGGACGGTTAAGGACACACACTGGACATGAACCCCTCTCTCCTGGGTGAAAGTCCTGTGTTTGACCCATTCACCCCCCCCAACCAACCTCCCTATGCGGAAACATGCATCACAGTTTACATTCGCACTTCCTGCTTCAGCTACTGTATTTACTGTATTTAGAGCGTTAACACTTCATTTTCTGCATTCTGGTGATTTTTTATGCACCGATGTCTGCCTTTTTTTAATCAATTTATGGTGAGAATGTCTTTATTCATGTAAAGGAAAACACAAGATGGTAACAAAACCAGAACTACCGCCTTGCAATTGTATTGCAGTGAGCTTGACTTTTGACCTCCAAAATAAAAGCAGTTCATCCTTTAGTCCAAGTACATTTATGCCAAATCTGAGAGACGGACAGACAAACAACCCGAAAACAATGTCTAAGGCATAAAAACAGCAATATACTGTATGTCTACACAGGAAAATGGGGAAGGTACTTGATCTTTATGAAGAGGTGCAAATCGTATGTTTTGTGTGTTGTGTATTTTAAGAATAAAAAAAAAGTGTTAATCACAAAAAAGGAACATAAAACAGAAAGGCTCTCAGGCATTCTGTATCACTTTCAAACATTTATTCTCCTGTAGATCAATTTCTTTCATGTAATGTTATCTCTGCTGAGTCAAGACACATGTAGGCATCAATACTCTTTCCTCCTCTTTTGGTGTCTCCTCTTTTGTCTGTTCATCCATTCATCAGGCATAAATGTCACCATTGTGTGTCTTAGTGTTTACACAAATGTTTTAATTCTTCACCACCTGGCATAAAGCGCAGCTCGGAGCATCCTGGAGTCTGGAGACAGTCCCAAATAGAGATGTCTCTAAGGGGGGGGACAGCACATGACATGAGCCTTTTAGCCAATCAAATGCTAGCCTGGTCTGTCGTCTTGGAGAAGTAGCTTTGGATAGGGCACATCGGAATTATCTCATATGACTTTAGTCCAAAGATAATGCAAAATATTAGTTCACGTAAATAATGGTAGGGACATGTCACACTGTTGTTATTCTACAGGGCTTGCATGGTGTTCATGGTACACATGAAAAGTGATGGAGGTATTTGTGGGTAAAAAATAAAAATAAAAACTGGTGATATAAATTCAAAACCTGCCAACAGTACATTCTCAGATCCACACACCTGACCAACCACTGCTTAAAATGGGTGTCTATAAAGTTACAAATATGCTCTACCCCTAACTCCTGCATCAGAATGGTGTGCTGGGGAAGAGTTAAGAGTTAAGCACTTGGGTTGAAGGATGCTGATGCCATATATTTCCCCTCCTGATAATGTTGTTTTTGACCTGTGGGCTTGTTCACCGTTCCTGTTTTCTCTGTTCAAATGCCTCCATAACCAAAAGGAATAATGGCCAAAACAAAGAAAAATACAACAGACCCCCCAAAATACCCATTATAATAAACCTGAATGATCCTATAATGGTTCTGTGTAATGACGATAGGAGCCTACTCTGCAGATAGAACCAGGAAAACGTGTGAGTGTGTTTGTGCGTGCGTGTGTGTGTACCTACTACACACAGTGAAGACTATAATTTAGGATTGAGATTTATGTTGGTATGAAAAGGAAAGGTATATCTATTCCATGTGCACAACATTGGAATGCCTCTGCTTAAATGGTAAATGGCTGCATTATACAGCAAAGAGGGGCATCGCACACATCTGTTATATATATATGTCAATGTTGGTTGTAACTGAATGAATATAATTATAGTCCTCTCAAAACATGAAATCAGCTTTACATTAAAAATTATGTATCTGTGACCAGTCACGTTTTTTGTGTGAAATCCAGCTATGAGAGAACCCACCCCCCCCCTTCCCTTTGCTGCGTGTGGAACATATGTGTCTGTGATGTTAGCTTGTTGCCAGCCCTTTCTATCCGTCCCTTGATTGCACAAAAGTACGAAAATGGAAATGATGATCTAATTGAACAACTTTAAAGCGCGCGGCCCATTTCATGTAGTCCTTTGGAACGGCCCCTCATTTGGCTGTTGTTACCCAGCCGAGCGTGTCTGTGCTGAAGGTCAGCTGTCTGCCGCCGACAACATGCACAAAATGTAAAATCAGGCACTCCCTCCCTTACTCTCCCTCCCTCTACTCCCTTTTCCTTCCATCGGCGGCGTCTCGGCCATCTTTCTTCTCTTCTCGAGCACTGATCCCAGGCCTAATCCGAGCACAAACACATCCACAGACAGCTGGCTTTAAGTGGGTGTACGTGTGTGTGTGTGTGTGTGTTCTTGTCAAGGTTGGATCATTGTGCATTTTTGGAGGCAACTATGGCCATTTTTGGTTAAGTCAATATGTTGTGCTTGTGTTTTCTGTCATTGTCTTTTAGTGATGCACATTTTATATTTTGGAAAGTCTGGATCAATGAAAGAACATTATCAGAATAAAGCCTCTCATATGTCTTTTCCACCAAGGCTAACCAGGTGCTCGTTCTGGGCTGGTGCTATAGAAAGTTCGGTGCTGGTTCTACTCGCCAATTATCTAAGAACCAGCTCGATTTCCACAGCCTGAGAGCCAGAGCAGGGCTACGTTAAAACGTCACTGCAAGTAGCTCCGTTGTCATAGCAACGCGTCATGACAATTAACAATAATGGAGGACTACATTAGAGTGCAGATCGGGCCGGATTTTTCTGTCCGAGCCCGGCCCGCGTCCGACAGAGCAGTAACCGAACCCGACCCGAGCCCGACACAGTTAAAATCGCATTTGTTTCTCATACTAATGACACATGTACGTTTGTTTGTGTGGAAAGCCCGCTTTTATTAAGCAATTGTAGGAAGGCATTCGGAAATGTCAACAGATGAGCGCATCAATGTACAGCTGACTTTCCTTCGTTTTCAATAGCTTTAAAATCTCCTGCGGCCAACTTCTTTTTAACATCTTCCATCGTTGCGCTGACACATGGAGCTTAATACGCACGTCTTTCGTTGTCACAGCACACAGGAAGACGGATGTTAGGGTAATATTTGACATTTATTTTAAGCTGTTTTAAATTCAAAATGTTCAATGCCTTATCGCGCTGATGTGACCGAGCCCGACCCGAACCCGAGCATCCTTTCTAAAAATCTGTCCGAACCCGGCCCGACCCGTCGGGTACCGTCGGGTCCCGTCGGGCTCGGGTCGGGTATCCATCCTCTAGACTACATCCCGATACTTTTGCTCCTGGCTTTACAAATTCCCACTGGAATTCAAAGACAGGCCTTGACAGCTATTTGTGACCGCTATGGACCGAGGACACGTCCAAGAAGAAAGGTAATTATTTCGCATGATTTAACGTTTATTATTATCTTTTGCTAGCTTGCGAAGGTAACATCAGTAGCGTCAAGCAAAGCACCGTTAGGGTGAACAGACGTCCCGGTTTGACCAGGGCGGTCCCAATTTTCCCGACAAAAAGCCTACCGGGACCCGCTCCCAGCACCTGACGTAACCGGTTCTTATCTCTAGACCAGCGCTGAGTTGGTGCTGAGTTGGAACCCGTTTTCTTGGCCCAGAGCCAGGTTTATTTGCACCAGAACTGCCTTGGTGGAAAAGACATATAAGTCTCTAACTGCGACGTTTTGGAACAGATTGGTGGGATTGCTGTCGACAAAGTACACACAGAGATACACTGGTAAGAGCCAATGAGGTTTAACCATGCATCCAGCTAAATAAAATAGCTCATGTTACTGTATTGTGTCAGATCAGATCATTTCATTTAATATTGCATGATGCATTTTCCTTGCCGGGTGTAAATGTTCCACCAAAACAAGTTCCTTTCCGAGACTGTTTAGCAAAGCCACCATCGCTGCGTCCGGAGCTTAGCACAGCCCAAGAAGATTGTGATTGGTTTAAAGAAATGCATACTGCTATGGAAAAGGTACAGAAGTACTCAACTTGACTGCACGTTTCTTAAAAATTACAAGGGAGTTGATTAATTGTTGCACAATCCACGTTTTCTTCAAAACGGCAACACACAGAGAGAGGAAGGTGAAGGACCTTTGGCTGTTGTTGGCCTTGTCCTGAAAATGTTCTTCTGTTTATCCAGAGTACAGGAAATACCTAGTATTTGTGAGATGAGCAGGGACGTAGCACATTTTCGGGCCCAGCTATAGTTTTAGACTGACGGGGGACTTCCTTTGACACACTGAGCCCCTCCCTCCTCTCTCTTTCCTCATGTCCCAGAAATGCTTGTTACTAACCTAGCTCTGGGGATCTTATTCCCCATAGTCCTTATGTTTTTAACACCCACTATGTTTCCCTGGATTAGGGTGGCACCTAAATCATGATTGCAGCTATCACTGTGGTCATGCTACAGCCTGCTACGCTCTGCAGTGCCCTGCTACGCCATTAACTACTACAACTGATATTTCTAGTCATAGTTCAAATATCTTTATTGTGACTATTATTGCCACTGTTGATCACACCCCCAACCGGCACCATCAGACACCGCCTACCAAGAGGCTGAGTCTGTCCGAGGTTTCTCCTCGCCACTGACACACTAAATGCTTCCTCTAGGGGGAATTATTGGCATTTTTGGGTCTTTGTAAATTACAGAGTGTGCTCTTGACTTACTGTCTGTAAAATATCTTGATTTATTACAATAAATTACATTTAATTGAATTGAATTGTAGAAAGGAATTCTCTATGGGCCCCTCCCCACATCCACATCTATTAATTGTAGCATCCTTTTAGGCCCTCCTCACATGAGCGCCCTGGGTAGTCCCATTTCCAGCTCCAATCCAACACCCTTGGAGGTGAGTCTAGTGCATCTGTTACAGCTCTGCATCTCCATCCAATTCTCTCTCCCATTCTATTTCCCCCTGTCCCTGTCTGTCCCAGTCTGTGTCTCTCTGCCACAACCCCCCTCTGCCTAGTATTTAAGTCTATTCACCATCCCTCTGAATGAGATCTCCTGCCAGAGAGAGTAAACAATATCTGGCAGAGAGGCGTACAGAAGAGAGGATTCACCCGCCTCTATTAGCATCTTGTCTGTCTATGAGGGAAAGAGAGAGTTCCAGAGTGGAGGATGCTGGGATAGACGGCCCCAGCTGACAGCCTCTCTTCCGCTTGGAGCCGCGGGGGCCAAGGGCCCAGAGACCCACGACGGGAACAAGCATCTCCTACTAGAGTGTCAATAGTTGTCAGCTTTTAAACCCTCTTCAGCTTGCATGTCTTTTAAATTTCTTTCCTTTCCACTCAAGTGCAAAAAACTTCAGATCAGGAGTTTACAACGGCCCAGGTTTGTTTCTCAATTTACAGAGACGACTCTCTGGCTTTCATGAGCATGTGTGAACTCTCCGTTATCTGGGGCTCGTTTCATTTCGCCATACTTTTCAAATGTGTTTTCTTTTCTTTCTTTTTTGAAGTCTTTCATCTATTTATGTTCTCACTCAACTCCTCGCTCCTAAAGATGAAATACTTGAAAGCAGCACATCTAACTTACTCCATTATTTGTTTAACATCAAATGTTTCATTAATTATTCCATGAGCTGATAGGCAGGGGCTGCTGGTAGGAATCAAACAGAAACTCTGAAACTGAAACACAATATCAGCTGACTGCCAGTGTAGGGGAGGCGAAGGTGAGCTGCAGAGGATACACTACACCCATATGTTTTTCAAGGCTAGTATGATATCAGAATTTAGAAAAGTATCCTCTGCACAGTGTCAGTTGGGTGCAGGAGAAATGACAGCACTATGTTTCTCTGCTAACTAAAACTCACTATACCATATCATAAATGAAATGTATTAAAATGTATTTCAGCATTTTCACATTGGCTTGTACGTATTTTGCCAGTGCTTGCTCATCAATGATGATATTTGGTATCTTCGACAGTTCATATTTTGTGGCAATATCTACATATAATATAATGTTCGATATGGACATTTTGGATTCTCTTCATACCAAAAGTATGAACATAAACATCTTTTTTTTTTAAATGAAATGTTTTTTGTCAGAGGGAACAGTTCACTGATTATGCCTTGCTCTGCTGCTGTAACATTCACTCAAAGCAGATGAATAAAACAACAAAAGGATTTAAAAAAAACCTGTAAGCTAAAAAGTTGTTTATCATCCTAAGATTTTAACTCCAAGATTGAACCTACAGGAGACCTCATGCCCAAATTCTTACTTCTAACAGAAATGTTTAAAAAAAATAAGTTGTGGTTATGGATTTACAAAGATAGATATGTACCCCTTGTACATTGCTGCTGGCATGGCTTCAACCAAGACTACACTTCCCTGCAGATTTTCAGATGACTTTTACCTGACTGCTGAAATTTCACAAATAGACCATGTTAACCATAAAATATGTTACTTAATAGTGCCCATATTGACATTTATATGGACTAATATTTAATTATGTTCATCAAAAAGTGTGTAAGTTGTGTGTTACCAACGCTTGGGAACAATTTGTAGACGTGTGAAATTGGAGGAGTTCCCCTTTACTGATAGCATTTTGTATTCTGTCTGTGATGGTCTGCTGCAACAGGGAGGTTAAGACAGAAATTAGACAGCTTCCTTACATCGCCAACATTAACAACATAATTAAGTTCAGGTATAGTTTTCAACCAACAACAGCACTTATAAATGTTGGGCTCATATAACATCGGATGTGATTTACAATGTTTTATTGACTTCAGAATCTAATGTTCTACTGCTATATTTGGGTGTGTGTTTTTTTCTAATATTGCTGTATAGTCCTATTTTTAAAGTCAAAGTGCAATGCTCCCGACTTAAAACATGTTCCTACGCAAAGCTATTGTTGCTCAAATTTGAAACAAGTCACATAAAATGATCCTGGATTGTGGGAGCCATAGCACCAAACAGATTTCCACCAAATCCAAAGTGAAATAACCATATTCTCTCTTCCACAATTCTGAAGTGAAATATATTGGTGCAAGGCAGGCACACAAAGTGCAATTTTAAATAATCAAAACTGCTACAAACACACACACATCTGCATGAACAATATGGTACAATGTATTGAATTTCCCTTGCAGGATTAATAAATTATACACTCCTGCGCATCGGAGTGTGAATGTGTGTGAGTGTTTATCTGATGAGCAGGCACCTTGTACGGCAGCCTCAGCCACAGTGTATGAATGTGTGTGAATGGTGAATGTATCCTGTATGATGTAAAAGCGCGTTGAGTAGTCGTTAAGACTAGAAAAGCGCTATATAAATACAGTCCATTTACATTTACATTATAACTTATATGTGAGCAAATAATTGGGGTGGTGCGCAATCACATTAGTCTTTTATCATGTGGCCGCGCTAACAGTTTTGTTGTCATTACTTAGACTTACTAGGCACTATAGCTTTAAGAAAAAAACAAAACAAACAGAATTTGCTTAATTTCAATAGCAGTGAATACTGTAATTGTCAGCCTAAGATGTGTGCTTGACTAACAAGAATACGTATTTCTCCACACTTTTGTGGATTTAGATCGAAAGGTGTTGTTAGAATTAGTTCAGGTTAAGGGTATTGATACATTCTATTAAAACACACTGATGTGCGTCATATCCATCTATCAGCTGCATTGAGTTTAATACAACAGCAATATCAGCTGCAAATACAGTATGGGTAAACTGGGATACTGGTGTGGCTATGAGAGAGGAGAGGAGTTGTGATCCAGGGAAGGGGATAAAAAATAGAAACAGGGTGGTGTCAGGTGAAGTCGAGCAGAGGAGGAAAATCTTATATGAACATGAAAATGTAAATGTAGGGTGGGGTGGGGTGGGGGGGCTGTTGTGACCTCAGGTTAGCATTCTTTTTTCCAAGCTGGCCCCAATCTCCCTTTGGCGGGGCCCAGATAGCAATCGCTAACAGGAGGCTGGCACCGCGGCTCCTTTGATATGCAGAGCGGCTCGGCGTGTAAATTGGAGGCGCTCCAGGAGCGGCGACAGATGACACGTGGCACTCGTGACCCCTCAGCGCCCGTCCAGGGGCCACAATGCCACAAAGGTAAATCTTGCACATCAGATGATTTCATTCTCAGCACAGAAGGGACGGATCACACAATACCTGGATCCTTTTTGGTGATAATGCCTCCAACCTCCAACCCCCAAGAGGCGTATCCCCATTTAGATTTCCATACTCTGTCCCTCTCAGGGCTGACATGTAAACTCAGGCCAGGCAGATGTCCCTGTTTCTTTTGGAACTTTTGTTTAAGGTGTATTGCAGGTTTGAGCCCATTAGATCCATAGACAAACTTGAATGTGTAGAAGAAATTGAATTACCAGTTTTTAGTATTTTATCTACTGTCTAAGCAAATCTATTCAGACAGACTTGTGAATAGAAGATGTTCTCTGCTCCAGCTCTACAGCTTCTTGTGAACTCCTGTCTTCACTGCACTTTGAATAAAACTCATCCAAACCAGCCAAAGAACATATACAGATCCTTGAACCCGGGGACATTGCAGTTTAGATTAGCAGCTTAACCCCTCAAGCCATGGGGCACCCTGTTATGATGTCAAACACAAACAAAATAAAGAACTGTAGTGACCTTGCAGTACTAATATGGGAGAGACTCTTGGGATGTTCATTGGGGGAAGATGTTGCCCTAGTTCAGCTGATTGGTAAGGTTCAGTCAGGGGATGGAAGGAAGGAGATAGGTGGGAAGGAGAGGAATGTTTTTACAGGAGGAGACAAAGCTAACTAGCTAGTCACGGCCAGCAGCCTTTTTGCTGTTTTGGTCACTCTTCCAACCCTGTTATTAGCCTGTGTTCTAGGGTAATAAAGCCCGGTCCATCCGGTAACACTTTAGCCACCGTCTCCTTGTCATTCAGCTGGCTAGGCAGCCGTGCGGTGGAGCCGTGAGTGCCATAATACCAATACTATATGATAATGTTACAACCTCGTCTTTTGAGTAGCATTTTGTTGATTTGAGATCAGTTTATTGTCTTTTGAGTAGTGAGTTGATAGGGAAATACTGATATGTGACGTGTGTGTGAGGCTTTTTAAGCCAGATGTGCATGTGCGTCAAAGATTTTTGGTGAGATGATGATGGAGATTCATTGAGAAGTTTGAGGAAGCAGAGGCAGAGGGCCTAGCTCTAGAAAGGCCAGAATTCCATTTGTTCCTAAAACAGCGTCAGCGCTCGCAAATGTGGCATTTCTTGAAGCAGTTAAGTTATTCATTCTATTTTTTTTAAACAATAAGTACAACTTGACAAAATAACTATTTATAAGTCAGTTTATGGCCTTTAGGTTTTTTCATTAGACATCAAAAACACACACAGATTATACATATTCATAGCTAGTGCAGTAAGTTAATGTTAGAAACTGCTACACGAGTTACGGGTTACTAACTAGTAGAGTTACTAACTAGGATGCGTAACGTTATCAGTTGACTGTAACGGAGGTACCTGTCACAGCGTCTGAGGTCTGCTGCGATGATACGGCCAAGGTGGTGCTCCTCGTCATCACATGTCAAAAGAGAAGGTGGCTGCTTCACGACCGGCCGTGAATAGCGGTTTTAGGTATAATTATCATATTTTCATTTTCTTTTATACCACACCCCCCATAAATCACTAAATGATTACTCATTGTATGAAAACAGAGATTAAAGTGTTTTTTATAATAACAGAGTTACATGCTAGGTGGGTACATTTTACCCATTGACCCTTCTAGTGTTAACGACAGGCATCGGAAACTAGCAATAGCTATAAATGCTGTGATGATGTACATTGGTAACTATGTCATAGCATGTGTCCCTATTCAAATGTACCATACATGAAATTAAATAAACAGAACCAACACTTCACCAGACACGCTAAAGATACACACTGGGACAAAGAATGTTGTGACGGAAAAGACTTGAGCGCAATCGCATTCTTTTGTACATACATCTTTATTAAAACAACATGAATGAACGTTGGATTTTATATTTCACAGTTTCACCAGGAGAGAGAGAAAGAGAGGAGTGAGACATAGCGTGTGCTTTGTTGTTGCAGGAAACATTCAGCTGTGACACAAACTCCCGGGCAGTGTTTCATTATTTACCTTCATAGTGTTTTAAAACTTTCTTGTGGCAGAGATAAAGGCAGTGATGTTTCCTGTTGCCTTCTCCGGGACTCAACACTGCCTCAAAACGCACTGACTAGTCTGATTGCCGGTTACATGATTGGCCACCACATGGTGACGTCTGTGTTGCGTTTTTTCAAAAGTTGAGTCAGTCTCAACTTTTCGCCGCAGTGGTCTATTGTGTGTCCCACTTTGCAGCAACCTGGCCGCAGCCTAAACGCACTACCCCCATACAAAATGAATGGAAAGACCTGTGTTTTCCTGTTTCTGGGTGGTTCCATAAAAAAAAAGTAAAATTAAGGATAAAATCTCTACTGTTATTGAATTTTGGCTGTTGTTTTCAATTTTATAGCATTATCTTGACTAAACTTAAACATATCTGTGACAAAGAAAAAACACAACAAAAATCTAAAACACTGTGTCTAAAAAAAGTGTTAATTTTGTCCTGGAGGACATCAGAAGGGTTAAGGATTAAAACTTTAAAGTACAGAAACTCCAGATGAACCGTACATTCAGAAGAAGAACAGGTCATAAATGAAGTCTGGTCGTTTCCTTTTACATTCTTCTAAAATTATTGAAGCTGTTTTATTTCCCCCGGCTGATGCTCTCTGACAAATCACCCTCAAAAGTGGAAGTGGAAAACCAATAGCTCTTCTCTCACACATTTCCATGCTATAAACAACCTACTGTAACCTACACAGCCGTCTCCCACTTTGTCTCCAACTCTCCATCCTTTGTTCCAGCAGGCTGCTGGCCCTGCCGTGGCTCTGCAGACTGGGATACAGCATGGCTGTTTTGCTAAGTTACCAAACCAAGCCACTCTTCCCATGTTCCTCCACTCTCAACCTCCTTCTTAGTCTATTACATGGCAACTCATGTTCCAACACATGTTCCTCTGCTTTCTGAGTTTCATTGTATTTCACACTGGCTTACACTGGCTATAATCGCTTGACGCTAACAGTCATGAAGCTGCCTCATTGCATTTCCCTCTCTTGGCTTATGTGATTGGTTCACCCACCATGTGTAAAAGATGAGGATGGATGCTCGTATCTAATGCTGGAGAGTGAAGGGAAGGGATCCTCTTCTGGTTGAGATGGAAGAGAAGCTAAAGCCCCATGTAGCAAGAGAGCTAACAGCATCACAACTCTGCAAATCTGCCTTTAAATACAACCAATACACTACTAGGGCGTCACTTCTACTGACAACTTCCCCACCTTCACATGCATTTGATATTATTTAATATTAGGTCTTTAATATGATGTAATTATTCTAAACAATAAATAAAGACATCTTTTTCAGAGTGGTCAATGCAGACAATAACACTGATAAAGACATGAGGCTAAACACGTTGGTCACTGTAAATACATTGCCACTTAAAGTAAAGGCATTTGGATTCTTTTTGAAGGAGACATATACAGTTTGTAATTGAGATTTGTTTCCACACCTTCACATTAGAGATGAGACATGTTTTTCTTATACATATTTATGAACTATTCTTTTTGGCAGAAGTTATCATTATGGTCAACCTAATAATTTTTAGTCCCTAAAATGTATGTAGGAATGCAGGAAATGGGATTCAAATCGCAAACATTTGTTACGCAGAGGACCCCGATAGACCCTGTTTGCCCCCCCCCACACACACGCACACTTCTCAAAAGTTGCACCCATGAACACACACGCATGGCTGAGAAAAGACGTTCAAGTTCAACTTGTGACGGTGTGATAAAAAAGAAACATGCTGCATGACTCGCAGCATCACAAAGCCAAGTACGCTAACACTGATCTAGCTTGGACCCGCACCCCCTCCTCCCTCACGTCCACGGCCCCATATTCCAGTGCTACCACTTGCCTGCGGCCCCCGCATATAGATGGAAAGTGACACCGTGATTGTGTGTGGGGCCCCAGCCACGCTCAGATGAGGGTGTCACTTCTGCCTAGCCTGATTGCCACATTCGGCGGGCACGGCAGCAAGGAGTTAAATTGAGGGAGAAAAGGTCAGGAGCCAGTGGTCATCTGCTCTCCCTCTCTCTCCCCCAAATTACTTGTCCTCCAGGAAGGGAATGAAAACAGACAGGGCCCGGCCCGGGCACCTGGAGCCGGGGAGATGATCCACGGAGCAGGCAAGCCACCAGGGGAGCGGAATGTGAACAAGGGATGGGGGTGGAAAATAATAGAGGGGGAGGAGGAGTGGGGGTAGGGGATGGGCTGGTAAATGTGTCACACTTGGGCGAGTGCACAAAGCAGGCGATACTGCTGTAGAAAAAAGACAGAAGGTCAAGGCAAGAGTGAAGTCCCAAAGATAGCGGTGGAACATCTGAATGCAACGTGGAGCTTTCATTTCAGCTGTGTGTGTGCAGAAAATCACAATCTATGGCAAGTATCCATCTCTGCGTTTCTATACTTTATGGATGAACAAAACACATGTATATGGGAAAAGCACACAGGTATGACACTCTGAATAGGTCTCGGTTAAAGGATAAGGAAACAAAAATATACATATAGTATTTATATATTTTTTTTAAATATGTCTTAATATTATACTTCCATGCTGTATGTATGTTTGTTGAAAGACTCCCAGTTCCAGTGGAACGTCATGGATATAGACTAGTCTATATGTGAATCCACAGAAACAGCAGACCGTAAGGATAGAGGCAGAACATTCCATAGTGCTAGGAATTAAAAGCTAGATCAACGTGGGTCTTAAGCAGTATGGGTGGGACAGACAGCAAAAACACAATTGACTTAATAGAGCGAGCTGATGAGTATGGGTGAAGTAGCTCGGCTACATATACAGGAGCCTACCTGTGTAATGCTCTGTACGAATTTTTAACATAATTCTAAATGCAACAGGGAGACTGTTAAGAGACCAATCAAATATTACCCATTAATACCACAGGTTAGAGCAGACAGCAGAGAAAAGATAGCACTTTTAAGACCGACTTAAAACAAATCAAACCTATATCCCTTAATGTTCAATGACATTTCTGAAGGCTTTTTGACATCCTACTGAAATTGACTGTCAAAGCATCACTTCTTTTCTAAGTGACTTTTTCCATTTTAGCATGCATTTCTCAGTAGGGTAGAGTTTTGAATCCTTAATGTGTTTAGGGGGGGCCCTACACACTACAAGACATGTTGAGAATTAAAATAATAGATTCAACATGCTGAGGGTGTCATTTGACCTATTTTGTGCAGACTGGAGATTTTCTGTGATCCAGAAAAAGAACTGGTCATGGAGTTATGATCGGCCTTTATATCATATAGTGTAGATACACACCACATTCATGTGCTAAACTGAACCAGTGATGCAAAAGGTGAAGGTTTCTTTGAATCACATAGACTGAGCTGTTCACTCTCAATACTAAAGCCGATGAAGGTGTAAGTGCGTTTCTGTAAAAGCTTGTAAAAAAGCAGATAAAGTCAACATACATGGAGTGGGGATGCAGCTCAATCTTTTGTTTTCAAGAGGAGTCATGTTCACTGACATGACTTAGCCACAAATCTACATCCGAGGCTGTCTGCCTGGCCTGAATAAGTTAAGATATGATTAGAAAGATAAACCTTTATTGTCATTGCACAGAGACCTATACAATGGAATTGTGAGTGCCACAACTGAAGCTGCATTAGAGATATTAATAAACCTCACCCTTCCAGGAAAAATATGGAACATTGTGCATGTGATTATTGTAATAATAAAGGCAAGTTAATGGTTTGGTAATAAAGGGCTGGTGTCTACAATCAATTAGGGCTGCACAATATATATTTATATCATTATGATTTCAACTTGTTTTCAAAAATGCACTTCAAAATGGAACTGTTTTTTTTAGTGATGCCTTTTTATCTTCAATGCAATGTTCAATTTGTTAATTAAAAAATGTTGTGAATGTTTTTTCTTCAATTGTTTTAAATTGACCAAGCAGCAGAACTGAGAACACTTTAATATCTGTTTATGTATCGCAAGCAGGCTCCAAAATTAGCACCATTTACCAGCCAAATGCTGGTAAAATTTGCAAGTGGTGAGTGAAGGTAGATTTGCTTCAGTCACCTGCCAAAAAAATGCTAGTTACAGTACGCTAGAGTGGTTGGTAACATTTGAACATTCACTGGCTCGTACATGTAGCTGCAACTACTCCGTGTTGCCTGCACTGATTCGGGTCGGGGTTGTTTCAATCAAAAGTACACGCATATTTATAGCAATCAAGATTAATGTAAAAAATGGCCGGAAATTCTTATAATGTAATACTGTAATGTTTCTAATACTGTGAAAAAAGAGCACAAATTTGCACAAATTTACTTTTTAATATTGTACTTTTTTATTAGTTATTTAGCAGATCATAAGATTTATATACACTAGGGGTCGAGCGATACTGGTTTTTCAAGGCCAATACCGATTATTAGTAGGTAATGAAACCGATAACCGATATTTGGAACTGATACGCATTTACAGTGAAAATGGAAATCTTTAAGTCAAAAATAAAATTTTGCAGTGTTACATACTCAAACACAAAACTTTGTTTAAATACTTTGAGCAATTACTTAATAAATGAGAAACTTTCAATATAATACATGTTAAAAGAGAGTCAGATACAGTATGTGGCCGGGTTAGATCAATTGGTAGAGCAGGTGCACCTATATAGAGGTTTACTTGTTGAGGCAGTGGCTGCGAGTTTGACTCCAACATGTGGCCTTTTGCTGCATGTCATCCCCCCCCTCTCTTTCCCCTTTCATGTCTTCCTCTGTCTTATGCAAATAAAGGCCTAAAATGTCCGAAATAGTTATCTTAAAAAAAAAAGTCAGATAGTGTTGTGAGTGAAACGGAAGCAGAGCCACAGACACAGAGCTTTAGCCAAGCCAAAGTAGAACACTTTTTTATTCATTAACTTGATCAGTTATCAGGCAAATAAAACACAGATACAGATAATCGGCAAACTGCCAAAAAAACAGCCCAATAATCAGCCAGGGCCGATAATTGGTCTATCCCTATTATACAGTCTAATGTAACAGTCTGAAAGGGACCATTCTGGACACCTTTGATTTTGTAACTATATTATAATGATGATGATTCATCTGTAACATTTTGAATGTAGGTCATATATATATACGTATAACATAATGCTACCTTTACTTCAGTACTGGCTGTGTGTTTTCTTTTATAAAACTATATCAACTCAATAGTATTCCTGCAGGCCTGTGAAAAACCACTCAATATTACGTTTGACTTAAGAAATGTGTTTGAGATGTTCCCTCCAACACTGTTAATTAAAGTATAATGATGGAGGATGTACAGTACTTATGTATACTCTCAAAATGATACTGTATAATACAACTAAAGTGACTCTACTCATCAATAGGAGAGTAGTTTCTGTAAGGTATACTTAGTTTCTGTTACTTTCTTATTTGTATGAATGAAATCAAAGGCGTAGGTTTTATTACAAGGGAGTGCGGGGGGGCACACAGAACATGTTGAGCAACAAACACTTCATCTCCTGCATACTGCTGATTTTTAATGCAACAGTTTAGGGTGCAAATGTTTTTATTTATGTAAAGGAAACTATTGATCTCCTCTTTTCGGGATGTTTTTTTTAGGAATCATGCATTTCTCATCATGAAATCTGGTAGAGAATGAGACCTTGTTAAAGCCAGAAGCTCCGAAGCTTAAATCTACATAAAAGGTATCCTGGATTATTATAAATCACGTCTTTGTTTATCACGCTCCTGTTGTGTTCCATAACCCCCTATAGTGTCTACTTTGCTATAGCAAAGTAGACACAGTTCATTTTTTCCGTACATGTTTTATACGTCTTTTGGGAAGTGGGCTGTCTGTCATATTTTTGTAAGGGGAAAAAAACTATCTCTTATAAATACTTGGTAGGGTGCATATCCCTTGCATTCCCCCTGAAATATATGCATATGAATGAAAATAATGAATAATGAATGAAAGGGTAGGTGTAATAAGCTCAGGTTTCAGCTTACACCTTTTCGTTCCTGTTTTATTTCTTGAATATCTTTTTGATATCTTTTCTTTGCAAGCAAAAGCATTAATGTTATTAATGTATTAGTTATTTAGTAGTTAGCTTATTTGTTTATTACCAGTGTGTCGAATGGTGTAAGCTACAAGTGACCGAAATAATAAACTAAAGGAGTTATTTTGTGCAGAGTATACACGATCTGCCCATCTCCCCATGCTGCGGCGGACCTGCTGTCCTCTTGTGCCCCCATTAGGTGGCGCTGTGTGCCAGCAGCTCTCTCTGACACATCCCATAATCATGTGCCCTGCATTACATACAGTATGACACAGCTGCCAGCCTCAGATGCACAACTCGGGGCTTACAGTACAGTAACAATTAAACTAAAATGGCATCCTATTGCCTATTTTTTTGGCACTGGAGCAATTAACCTGCTGATAACACACACACACACACACACACACACACACACACACACACACACACACACACACACACAGTCTGTCCAACTCTCATCAAGCTTTCCAGTCTGGGCACATATGACATGTAGCCTACAAACAAACATTACTAGCATGTGGCTACACACACACACACACACACACACACACACACACACACACACACACACACACTCCTCCCTCCCAGCCCCTCAGGCCGTTGGAGAGCCATTGGATTAGAGGATGCTAGAAGAGATAGTTTAACGTAATGAACCATCAAGATGACGACTATTAAAGATGATTTGCAGTGTTCCTGTGCACAGAGGAGATAGGGAGAGCGACCTGAGTTTGGCTGACGGTGTGGTGTTAACTCTTTTTTTTCTGTCATTGTTGGGCAGATAAAGATTAGAGGGCCCATTTTCTCCTCAGACAGGAAGGACATGATAAATGGAGCAAGTGGATGTACACAGTTTTGAACGATGGGACTAGGTTTTTAGAGACATGGCACATTAGGCCACTAACCAGTATGTTCCCAGCATGCATCTGAGGGATGCTGATGCACTAAAGAGAGTCGGGTTCAGCAATAGAAGAGCAAATTGAGGATGTGGATTGTTGCACAGTAAAAACTTGTCTGGAGGACTACAAACATCAAGCCCACCATTACATTGCAGTATTTCACTATATTACATTTACAAAGACTAAATATATAATTAACAATTTATCTGTAAACAGCATGTCCGAAAGGTCCTATTTATTAGGATTTGAGCATATTCATTTTACAGATACAGAATATACAGTACATACATACTGTATGTGCATTTGTAAATCCCTTGCTCTAACTATGCGTGTATACAGTATATGCGTATGCGCTTTTCTCATAGTCTAAATGATTATGACTGCTGTGTAAATAGGGAATCATTAGGAAATAAATCCCACCAAGTTGCAAATTCTCAGCAAACATTCTTTGTCATGTTTTAATGTGGACTGCTGAAATAACTGCAACCATGCATATGGATTTTGAATTAGTGCCAGATGGTCGGTCAGCAGAAAATAAAGTTCTAAAGTTCTAAATTGTGAGACTTTTCTTCCTTTCTCTGTTTAAATAATTTCGAGATCCGGACAGTTGCTGGGGGACAACGGGTGGATTGAACGTCACTTTTGGTTCTGGATATACAATGGTATTATTTCACTATTTTTT
Source organism: Etheostoma perlongum (assembly GCA_026937815.1). Lineage (NCBI taxonomy): Eukaryota > Metazoa > Chordata > Actinopteri > Perciformes > Percidae > Etheostoma > Etheostoma perlongum. The sequence goes on from CM049373.1 coordinate 10,631,824, forward strand.
TGCCATTTTATAGATTTATGGTTACTCAAATCAGGTAAAACAATTATAATTAAGTGTAAGATATTCATTCTTGACAATGAAAATAGTAGTTTGGCAAAATAACCTTGTTCACAAAGTAGTGTATGCACGTCCCAAAATCATATAAGGTGCTTTGGTAAGAAGGCAAAACCAATCTTGAAAGTCAGACATCTGGGAGTTTCATGTGGTAAACACAGTGAATAACTTGATGTGTACACATTGATGGGGGTGATTGACAGGCATCGGTCACATGCAGAGTAACGTGACGAAGACATCATTTCCAAACATTATAGCTGCACTCAATACATCTTTTTTGGAAGCGTTTTGGTATTTGTCCCGTTTTTCTTTAACCATCTGAGGATGAAAGAAGCTTGATAAAACTCCTACTCAAAAAGCAATATTACAAAATTTCATGTCAGACATGTGTTTACTATGTTAATCGTATCTATCCAGAATACTTTGGTAAACTCATTTCAAGGTGAGTTTTCAAAAAGCGATTTGAAGGCTTTCAAAAAGAGAACATCAACGTTTCAGCTTTAGCGCCAAATCTTTTGGGCTATATAACGTTTTAATATGAAACATATGGGGATCAGTTACATACAAATACCTTAAAAAGGTCAATTTAAGAATATATGTGTAAATGCCCTTAGGTCTCAGAGGGTTAACACATTTTTTTTCTCCAGGTCTATTTACTCCCTAACTCCTTAAAAATTACAGTAAGATGAGGATGGAAGCTCTAAAAAAAAACTAGTTAGCAGACGTGGAGTCAAGATTATTTTGAGAGTTATTAAAAAATAATCTTAGGATGCAGGGCCTAAGTTTATAGCATTTTTTTATGTCAGATATTATCTTATGTATGTATCTACTAAAGATAGGAATGTGTGCTGTCTTATGAGTCCTGTTTATTCTGACATGCAGACATTTAGCGGTGTGTACTGTACTGAAGCTGCTGCGTCTCCTGTTGTGATGCAGGCCTCGTCTCCCAGCCTTTATTTACCATCGAGGAAGACAGGCATGAATGTAAAGAGCGAGCGGAGCCCCTCACCACCGTCTGCAGACTGCACTCAATCTCCCAATATCTCTGCAAGCACAAGACCAGATTGAATTTTCCCCTGGAGTCTCCCAGGATGGGAGCGGACGTCACTGGAGGATGCTTCCCTCTCCCCGCCTCCTGCTGCGGCCCTATAGATGCACGCCTTAGATATCTCTCCCCAGACGGGGGCCAAGGCGGCGGTGCGGCGGCCTTACTGCGGGAAACGCTCTGGATTTGCTTTTAGATTTTACATCTAGTCAACAGTGGGAATTCACTGATAAACAAAAGAAAGTCCATCTGGCATGAAACGGAGCGTCCTCAGAGAGCAGGAGCGTGTTTTCTAGATTGGAGTTCTTAGAGCTGATCCCCAGTATATAGATAGTCACACAAAAGGAACAAAGCTCTCTGTGTTTGCCTCTACATTCTTTGATAATTTCAGAGCTAATTTCCCCCATTGTCATTTCAGCAACTACTGTGGTCCATCTATTTGTGTATGTGTGTGTGTGTGTTCTGTAAGTGTAATAAATGAAAAATATTTACCATCTGTGATGTTTTTTTCCTCCCCTCTTTCTCTCTCTCTCTCTCTCTCTCTCTCCCCCACGCGAAAAATTCTGGCACTTTTTTATTTTTTATCAGTGCTGGAGTTCAGCCATGGGCCTTTTTAATTTTCTGCTTTTGTGTTTTTAGCTGAGATTGACAGGCTGCTCTCTCCCTGGAGCATTGTTCTATTAATCTGTTTAATATGCTACAGAAACATTGGAGTGCCGGAACAGGCAGCCGGGGTAATGGAAATCGCAGCAGGTAAAAGGCGGGCTCGCATATCTGACGACCAGAGAGGGGGCAAGAGAGGCGCAACAGTCGGCTCGGCGTGGCGCAGTAACAGAGTTGGAACCCCCCCCACCTCCCCACCTTGATGACCTTGTATGGACAGACAGGCAGATAGACAGACTGCGTCCCTTCACATATTATTGCTGGAAAGAAAATGGCTCTTCCCCGTCGTCGCTCATCACTCTGCCATCAGAGCCATCACCCCCCCCCACACACACACACACACACACACATCCCGCCCTTGTGCAGATTCTTCATAAGATGCACAGTTAAAAGCAAGGCTCGCTGACCTCCAGGGTGCCATCTATGAGCGCCAAACTGGAGCGGCATGGGGGTAAGAGTGAGGCATGTGCATGTGTGAAGTGACTGCCAGCTGAGCTACATACATTGAAATAGTAAGTAAATGCCAATGTACCCCCTCCCATCCTTCCTTCATCCCCCTCCCGCCTCCTCCTGCTGAGGCAATGAGTTGTGGTTTAATTAACTCTGCCTTAATGGGTGCACAGCAAGACAGAGGGGGTGTGGGGGGGGGCTGGAGGTTGCAGGTTTGCGTCACGCGGCGCTCTGTAACGACGCTGTCCCCGAGAGATAAGCTGGAAAAGTGTTCACTTCCCTCCAACAGAAAGCTGTGGCCCTGACATCCTGCCTGGGCAGGAGACAGTGGACACGGTGCGCTGACAATGCCGGTCCGGCTCGTGGGCTGGAGAGTGAATAGGCCGAGTCGAGCGCTAATGACATGTGAGCGAGATAAGTATGCACAGGAATCCATCCTCAAAGCCTTTACAGTCTTGCAGACAAGGTCTAACCTCGCTTTATCCGTGGTGTAACGCAGAGAGCGTAATGTGCTGATACTCTAACTTAGGTTAAGCTTTTGATCAGCTTGCTATCACGGACCGGCCGGGGGCATAGAAAAAAAACAAAAGGAGTCCCAACTGGATTTTCGGAGCGCGAATGATACTAAGAGCAAAGATATTCTGGAGGGAAGGATTTGTCACATTTTGCTTCTCCCTGAACTAACAGAGAAGACCTCGAAAGAAACAAAACTACGGCAGTTGGAAGAATCATGTAGCTGCAAATCATTCCCAAACAAAATAATGCTCAAGTCATATGATTGATTTCCAAGGCAGATGGAAATTACACATGCGCTTAATTTCACCAGAAGCTTTTAGTTCCAACTTTTAATGAGGTGAAACTCTAATCCAGACTCCTCACCTCTCGCTCCGTCCCATACGCTGTTGTAATAACACCGTGCCCAACTCTGGGATGCTTGGAAAATTCCGCCGTCTGATATCTCCCCTGCCAGTGTTTGGTTCTATTAACACCACCCCCTCTGCCTTTATCTCAGCCATGTAACTGAACCTGTATATCCACCATTACGAAAAGAAAAGCGAGTGTGCCAAAAGGAAATGAGGAGGTATGATGAAAAGCGATTGGACAGGGAAGTTGCAAAGCTGCAAAGAGGCCCTCAGATCAAAGCAAGCCACGGTAATTAGAATACATGCTGAAGAGAAGCAGACGTCTGCGCAAATCAGGATTTTTAGCTGGAAAATTACTTGTTGAGCTGCTGAAATAATAAATGAGAGCCGTGTCTCGGTGAAGTGGGGAGACTGAGACACCGAGCTCTGCGAAGTCAGGCTCACCGGTCGCCTTGCTTTCCCAAGGTGGCGTGACAGACATCGGAGGGAAGAAATAATCTCCTATTTTCAGTTCCTTCCCTTCATATTTCAGCCTGCATTTGTGAATCTCCTTTTTTCACCCCGGCCCTTTTCCCCAAGGACAATTTTCTTCTATAGCTTTACTTGCTTTTTGAGCGTCTTTTGTTCCTATCTGCTTTTCTGGTCTGTGCCGCCTCACACATTAGATTTACAGCTCCCTTTTTGATTCTATCTGCCATGAATGACTTTTAGTAATCAGTTTAAAGTTGCAAAGGAGCAACACAGGTCACTTATATCCACCATGAATGCATCATTTTTAAATTAATTGTGAGGTCTTGGTAAACTTACAAAAGTGAACCACATGGGAGACACTTGATGGTTGAAGGTTTATAACATGCTTGCAGAAACTTGTGGATGCCAAGAAATGTCTGTGTATGCCTTTCACTAATTCTCTTTTAATAATCTTCCGTCGCCACAAACATCACATCTTTAGCTCTGTTGTGCTTGTAAAACAGTGCCCTCAGGCCTTGTTTTAGGGTGAAATGAGCAGATCAATATCGAGCTGGAACGGAGATGGATATTATAGCTTTGCATGAAGCTTAAAAATATATATCCACCGACACCTCATTCACTAGTTAACGCATATCTTGTTCACTTAATCTGTACACAAACAAAAAAATTCAAAGAGTTCACCGCCATCTTAGCAGTTTTCAGGCACAGCGGTGCTTTAAGATAACTGCTAAAGTCAACATGCTTTCACAGTGACAATGCTACCATGTTGATGTAGGTATCATTTTTACAAAGTTGACTATGTTAGTGTGGTGTGTCAGCATCCTTTTAGTCTCTGCCAGAGACCGTCCTCCACAGCGCTGCAGAGGAGGGTCTGGCTAGTGCACACAGCATGCTGGGATGGGAGGAAAAACATGATCTGGTTTATTGGCATTTCTTTAAACCAATCACAATCGTTTTGGGCTGCTCTAAGCGTCGGACAGAGCAACGTCGCCTCTGCAAAACAGCATCTGGAAGGAACTTGTTTAGGTGAAACATGTGTACGTTCAAAAGTTGTTTATGTCGTGCAACAGAAAACTCAGATTGGACAGATAGTCTAGCTAGCTGTCTGGATTTACCTTGCAGAGTTCCTGCATGGTCACTTCTGTTGATGTAAAATTCAAACAAAACAGACTAAGCTCGCCCCTCCCCCCATGTTTCCGTAACTGTCATAAGTAACTGACTAACTGTCATTAACCCTCACCCCCTCCCCCAACCATCTTATCGGTGATTGGCTGGAATGATTTGTTGTATTTTGGTGCCCGTATTGTGCCTTTTGTGTTTGTTTGACGCTTACAACCCTTGTGTTGTCTCCCGAGACAGGGCTTTATCACAGTGTATTCAGGGTGCCTACGATTTGAGACAAAAATGAAATATTGTAGAACTGATAGTGCACCTTTAAAGCCCATGTTGCAAGTTAACCACCACTGTTGATTATTGGGTACAAAAAACACTCAAGATATGTATATAATTTTTAAAAATGTCTCCAAATAGTGTTAAAAGTTAGTTTTTGGCTATTTTTGGTGTTCGCGGGTTTATGAAGTGAATTCGGCAATGACGTCACGTAGGGGAGTTAAGTCTCAGCCTACCACTAGAACTACGGAGACTGACTGGGATGTGGAAGAGGAGGAAAGGCCAGCAGCCGAATAATTACGAACCTACCAGACGTGAGAGGGCAAATGAGGAATTGTCAAGATTGTGGGGAAGTCTTCTTCATTTATCTCCTTCATTTATCTCCTTTATTTTAGCAACGCAGCAGTGGATACAATGACTTTACTTTTTACTGTCAGTGAATAGCACCGAGTGAACGTCAACATTTTCTTTCGATCTAGTGACAGGGATCCTGTCGTTAGTTCAGATAAGTACTGGTACACTTATCTAGATATCGTAATAGAAGGCATCCCCGAGTGTAACTTCTAAGTGTTTACCTCTTCCTCCGGTGAAAATGTGTCGCTGTTTGGCCGGTGCTTGTGTGTGTGGCGGCGAAGCTGCGGTGGAGAGCGGGTGCTGTAGGCGAGCGAGCCTCCGGTCGGGAAGCGAGCCTCCGGTCGGGGAGTGATCCGCCGGTCGGGAAGCGAGCCTGCCACCGGTCGGGGAGCGAGCCGGTTGGGGAGCGAGCCTCCGGTCGGGGAGTGATCCGCCGGTCGGGGAGCGAGCCCCGCGATCAGCTGATCTGAAGATGTCTAAATCCGTTTGTGACATTTCAGGCAGGATCATGGTCATCCCCAACCAGCACGCACCAGTATTGTAATTGTTTATATTTCAAACATCACGGCAGGTTGATTGTGGGCGACAACGCGGTCGTGTTAGCTTACCGAAACTCTACTGCCGAAGTTGCTGGCTGGCTACGCGACGTTAGCTATATCCGCTAGCATCCGTACAGGCTAACTATAGCCAGTTAGCTTTGTGTGTAACGTAACAAACCCCCCATCTCGTAGGAGCGAAGCTTACTATTTTGTTCAATACAATTATGGTACAACAGGTGCACTAATGCCACATGTATGATGTTGACAACATGGACGCATATATAGGCAACACCAAAGGCAGTCGTAATATTTACCTAGCAGGCTAGGCTAACGCTGTTGTGCTAACGTCCGGCGGCGTAGCGTTAGCTAGCGTTAGCTAGCAGTCTAAACTTGTGAAAAGCCGAACAACACCCCCGTCTAAGCTGTGTTTCACTTTCCCTCCAATATTATTATAAATATAATGAAGTCACATGGACTTGATCGAGACCATAGACTGTTAATATTAAAGACCAGAAGCCACATTAGGCCAGACCAGTGGTAAATACAATGCAGGCTGCTCTGTTATCTCCCTAATGTGACATCATGCAATGCATTGTGGGGGGATAAAGGAAACACTGTAAAATTGTGCCCATTTTTCGATATATATTCAGTTTTGCGATATCCAATACCATCAAAAACAATGGATAACAGTTCAAATATTTACTACCAAAAAGCAAATTGCACAAATTAGTTGCAAAATTAAACCTGTAACATGGACTTTAACCATAGTCCTCATGAATCCACCGCAGTTTAAAATTCCAACACAAAGAAAGTGGAAGGTGACGGACATCCAGCCTAAAAAGAAGGACATCTGGCGAAATTTCCGGTAGCATCAATCTTAAAAAATAATAAATCCTATAGACTAAACTCATTGAGGCTCCTCAGTGGCACACTGAGACAGATCTTTGCACTCCTTGCCCAATCAGAAGATAGCAATCACACACCAGTGCAACCGCTGCTCACCACACATACTCATAGAACTGGAGTTACGTCTCGTTACTACTATTTCTACTTAGTACGTGCTATTCCCAAATTTAAAACCAGTGATTTTCTCCACAGTTTCCCTCGTTCTCTCTGTCTCTCATTCACTTTAGAGTTTTCAGGAACTTGATAGGTTACAGTAATCATCACCAATTAGCTGATGACAAAGGGACTGATACGTGGCTAACCAGTTTAAAACAGACAGGCAGACAGACAGATTCCTGGACTGCTCTACACATATGATATTTGAATTGCTTCACAAACACAAGATGACTTCTTCTTCTTGCGCACAGGTCAATATTGTGGCTATATTCGGAAAATTATATTTGTAACTAAAATGCATGTCAAATTAAACAATAATACTACAATATGTTTACAATTTTGTATTTCTTGCACGTTAATCAAACCTTCTCTGCAAACCTTGTGCTTACACTAAAATTGAACAACCAATCCAAAAAGGATATCAGCTGTCTGGCTTCAGTAGCTGTCTGATTGTCTTTGCAGCCACATGCACATACTGTATGCTTACACTCAGAGACTCTCAGAGAGTAGACACAACATTATGTAAAGTCAATGTTGAGGTGGAACTGAACAACAGGGCTGCTGTTTGAGAATGACTTGGCTTTGCCTCCCAAGTGATGTTGCAGATACCTGTGTGTGTGTGTGTGTGTGTGTGTGTGTGTGTGTGTGTGTGTGTGTGTGTGTGTGTGTGTGTGTGTGTGTGTGTGTGTGTGTGTGTGTGTGTGTATTTGTGTATTTGTGTGTTGTTTACATGTGCACAGTGTTTGCAGTGGCAGTCCGAGCCACGGCGTGCCGTAAATGTCACCCGTCATCAGGCGTTTGTGCAGCGCGTGCCCTTGCAGGAAGGGGAAAGTGCCGATGTTGCAGATCCCAGCCTTTGATTTAGACACGAAAGGCAGACCGGCAGCAAACGCACTGAGGCGTGAAGGTAAATTCCCATAATTCACAGCTGAAAGGTTAGCCAGTGGCACGCTTTGCTCCTCCCTCATGTTAGTTGCTAACAAATGTCACCTGATTGAAATAAGCACAGTTGTACATTTTGTGTGCGTGGGAGTGAGTGTGTGTTTGCTGGTACAGCTCCTCTAAAACTGATATACTGTGTTTTGTCAGACGCTCTCATATGGAGTAAATCTGCAGTGTTGGTCTGCATCAGCACAGACGTCGTCCTGTGGCAGCTTCAGTCAGCCGGTTCATGAACACTACAAGGGCAGCAGCCCCAGTGATACACACACACACACACACACACCCCACCAAAGACCATTACGGCCAATACAATCACCTTCACAGTAGTTTATTACACCAGTTGGTACTGTCCCTTTTTAACATGGACAATCTCTACTGGGGCTGCACAACATATCATTTTTTTATCATCATTGTGATATCAACTGGAGTGAAAGACACTCTGAGATTTTTTTGTCTTAGTTGAAAAAAAAATACATAAGAGGAAAAATGCACTTCAAAATGTAACTGTCACTTTTTTTTTAGTGGTGCCTTTTATATTTAATTCAATGTTTTTGTTCAATGAAAGAATATTAAAATTAATTTTTTTTCATTTCTTTTAAATAATAGGCAATTTGTTGAATTCGATCACAAGTCATTTTCTTATCACATATTTTCCTCATATCCTAGCAGCCCTAATATCTCTATAGGTGGTCACAGTTCACTGGGAAAACACAAGCAAGGTGAATGAGCTACAACAGCAGCTCTTATCATAAGGAAACGCATCAGAGGGAAAACCACAATACATTTTATCCATAAAATATGATCCCTTTCACCAAAATCCGAGACATAGTTGGTGGTGTATGACTTATAGTGCTTTCCATTTGTACATTTGATATTCCGAGGTCAAAGTCGGAAATACACCCCCTGACCAAAATCCAACATGGCTGCTCCGTGCATCAACAGTAGTGAAAGCTGTAGGAACATATAGTTTATTACCACTTCTTTGTTATTTGTGTGTCACTAAATCAGTCTGTGGACATGTTGCTACGCTGTTTGTATGCACAAAAACAGCGTAATGCATTGATATCAACTGGTATTGCTAACCATGGCTAACCTGGCTGAACAATCTCTGAAATGAATATAGACAACCGCATTGCTAACAGTATTCATGTTTGTTTTAAACATTCACCATGTACATGCTGTTTGCTTACCAGTGAATGAGACAGGAAGTAAAACTGCAGTCCTTTCTCTCTCTCTGCTCTGAAGCAGCGAGGCAGTGCTTCACGTCTGTGTGTGGGTCTGGATCCCCTGTAGCTTTTCAACATTACCAACCGTGCATTCAACTTTTTTCACATTTTTAGAAATAGGCTGATTTATACGAGCTGTTATTTCTGTACGTCGACTAAGAACAAACTGCGCAGCTGTATTGATCTTATCCAGATGTTTTGCCATTTATCTGTTGCTGTAGTATGTGGATGGCAAGCAGGACACATGACAAATTTGATAGATGTACAGTAAATATTACAGGAAGCATCAGAAGATATGACCGTCTCAGGTGATGCATCTTATAACCAGATTCAACAATAAATCAGGTTTCAAAGCATCACATGCATTGAAACTGTACAATAGTGATATGTTACTGTTTTGCACTTCACTTCCCATCATGCATAACTCAGTGACCCGAGAAGTCACATTGTTATCCTGTCCTTTAGCTAACAATAATTTTCTGAAAAAACAGAAGTGCCTTTATCTGCTGAACTGCTGTTTGGGTTAGGGGTAGGTTTGGGTTTACAAGGGGTACGGGCACAAGGGGACCAGTGATGTGGAAACACATTTAAAACACTCCTTAAAAAAGAAGTAGTTTTCTAAGAAGCAATTTAAAAAGGATGTAGGTAGTTAAAAACAGATGAAAGTCAATTCCAAAGGCCAGAAAATACATTGAAAAGGACATTGTTAAGGGTTAATTAAATTGCTTGACCTTATGGTTAAAAAATCCACATCCTGTTTAAAAGGTTAGTAAAATAAGTGCTCAAGACAAGTACTTAAAACATTAAATAACAATATATAAAGTCAAGCAAATACAACTATTTAAAATAATACATAGAGGGTAAAACGGTTTAGGGTCAGCTGGTGTCTACAGTGTAATATTTGCCCAATGTTCTGGCCTCAGTTATGACGATTGACCAATTTAAAGATTCAAAACGTTCAAAATTCCCAATTTGTCTGTGACACCACAAACCTATATGTACAATACGTTTGGATCATTAATGGGTTGTGCACTAGGAGAGAAGAGCCTTTATTTTTAAGAAAATGTCACTGATAATGGGTTGAATTTGCACAGAGGAATGTGAACACAGACAAGAGCTTCCAGTTTTACAATTCTGCTCCTTTTATTTCTCCTGCTCAGCCACTCCTTTCTCTACTGAAGCTAAATTAATATCCGAATCCCCCCCCCCCACACACACACACAATTGAAAATACAGCATAAATTTTACATGACAGCCCCCTGGTTCATTACGGCCCATGAGTTATTAGCTAATTTGCGGCCATGAAATTTCCAACCACTATGAGTGAACTGAGGTGTCAGGAGTTCGCTAAATGTGGTGCGTGGAATTTGATGTTTGATGGGCACCTTCTGGATAAGAGTGCAATGTGTGGGTATGAGTATGGCTGAAGATATGCAGGGATGTAGTTGAAGCACACAGTGTATTGCATTTCTAAAGTGATATAAATCTCAGAAACCACAGCAATGCCTCAATGTACTTCAAACGGATTGAAATTATTGGAAAAGAAACAACATTTTGAGAATAAATCATGGCAAAAAAACGTCTTTGCTAGAATTAAAGGGAATCTTAAGCAGTAATACTACATATAATAGTTTTAAAAAAACAACAACTCACCGGTTATGGCCATAAAGACTCTTCCCATCTGCAATCTAAACACAGCCTAAACACATCATTTAGGCTTGTGGGTGTATCGATTAACGATAAAGAAATGAATACAGAGATGAATCTCATAAACAAAAGAAATGAAAACAGAGATGAATCTCACAAACAAAAGAAATGAAAACAGAGATGAATCTCACAAACAAAAGAAATGAAAACAGAGATGAATCTCACAAACAAAAGAAATGAAAACAGAGATGAATCTCACAAACAAAAGAAATGAAAACAGAGATGAATCTCACAAACAAAAGAAATGAAAACAGAGATGAATCTCTAAAACAGCTTTTTGCCAGCTGCTATCAGACTACTAAACTCAACTAAACTGTGCTTTACTATGCACACGTGCAATACTATTTAAGTGAAATACATCACAAAGTACGGATGAATATTTTGCAGTAAATTATGTATTTAAATTATTTGTTTTTTAATATATACTCATAGAGTTCTATTACTTTGTTTTTATCTGTTTTTAAAAGGAGCCGTGATCGTCTTTCTGTGTTTTGCTGAATGACAATAAAAGGAATCTTCAATCTCTATTTTAACGCCACCATCAGGCCAATTTTTCATTTGTATTCACGAAATATCACAATGGGCAGATTGTCATCTTACCTCAGTGTATTCATTATTTAGCTGTTGAGTTCCTAAGCAGAAGAATGATTCCTGTATTAAAGGGAACTCTGTTCTATATATATGTGGAATGCTAGTCAGAATGTGTGCCTGTTCCGCTGACCTGTCGCCCTGACTTAAAAGCTCTTTGGGTTACTAAATGTTTGCTTTGCTCTGTTTTTTCTCTGTGTGCCAAAGTCTTGATTTAAAGAGATACAGTCTTACATTTAAACTCAAAATGCTGTCCTTACATACAAAATTCAAAACTCTGTCTTTAGAATACAGACACCTCATATTAGCAGGCTTCTTTTCTCATTTCTTTCATTTTTTATTTGATTATTGTGAAAATTCTGCAATATATTGGGTGTCTGTTACAGTAGGGTACTTAGTGTTTAAATGTGCCCCCCATCATTACAATATTTCTGTATATGACAGTATTTTAGATAATGTATTATTTACTGAAATACAGTATATCAAATAAATAAAATTAACATTTTAGGTGTGTAGGAAACTGAAGCCACGAAAAAGTAAGAATTCCCACACACTGACAGCACTGAGTTTATTAGAAATAAAACATTTGGGGCATGGACCTCTGTCAGGAACCAGTTGCAGAACAACCCCCCAAGGTCTGGGGTGTCATTCAAAGTCTGAAGATTCAGGGTACCCTGGTAGCTCACCTGGTAGCTCACCTGGTAGCTCACCTGGTAGCTCACCTGGTAGCTCACCTGGTAGCTCACCTGGTAGCTCACCTGGTAGCTCACCTGGTAGCTCACCTGGTAGCTCACCTGGTAGCTCACCTGGTAGCTCACCTGGTAGCGTGCGTCACATACAAAGGTTTGATTCTGACCTGCGGCCCCTTGCTGGATATGACTCCCCCCTTCGCTCTTCACTTTCCCGTCATTTTACCTTTTACCTGTCAAATTATGGCTTAAAAATGCCCCAAAAATATATTTACCAGCTTCTTCCTCTGCTGTAACCCCTGGAAATATTAGGAATATAGACCAATGGTTCTTGTCATGGACAATAGATTTGCTCTGAGCCAAAGTGTTGGATGGGCAGGCCTTTCAACAGCATCCTCCGTTGGCCCTGCTGCAGATTTGTAGCTTTTTCTGGAAAAAAAAACTCTCTTAGAGGAACATAAGTTAGCGCACCACTGTATGTTAAGAACTGTTTTACAGAGTGCAATAAACAAAGACAACATTGGTAATCATTATCACCATCTCATCTCTCTCATAACCCAAGTACCAGCCAAGCACATCCATAGGATAGAGCATTGGTGTTCTGTACCTAAAGAAAAATGACTGAACGCAGAATGTGTGTGTGCATGAGGGTCTGTGGGTGAAGATAGAAAGTGAGCTGAGTTAAAACCCTCCCAGTCTTCCTGAGGTAAGAAACAAAAGAAACAGTCCCCCATGCAGTACCCAGAGTCCACTGTGGGAGAAGCTTAGCAGCTGCTCAGGTCAGCGAGGGGAGGGCTGTTTGGCTCGGCGTCCTCACTGCTACTGGCCGCCGGCGTTTTCTTCACTGCACACACACACACACACACACACACACACACAAACACACACACACACATTGCAGAGCAGCAGCTTGACCGCGGCACTGTAAGATGACGTAGTATGAAGAGAGACAACGGTAGAGAGTAAAGCACTGATTAATAAGGAAGCAGCTTGGGGTGGTGGATGGGTCAAACAACACAGGACTTTCACCCAGGAGACCAGAGTTCATGTCCCGTTCTTGTCCCACTTGTCACTGAAACATACGTACATAACCCCACCCACCATTTGTCCCCAAGGCTAACTGTCCCGTTCTTGTGCCCCATGTCAGATACACGTCCGTCCCGACCCATAGCGTCAAAAAGTGACGCCAAGAGTCCCGACCAAGTGTGTCGAAGGACTAGACGCTAAAGGAGAAAAGTAACAGTACCAAACGATTAAGACACCTGACCAAGCGCGCTGGGATTGAGAACGTGTTGGCTGTATACTGCCATCCCTCCATTAGGGAAGCTGATTCTCATATCTCACACCTCAACAGGTCTCGCTCTACGCTGGTGACATTTAACCTGCAACAGTCTTAGGGCTCGTGGGAAATAGTATTGGTCTAAGTCCAGTGAAAAACAAAAATATTAACCCATTAATGCTCTCATCCTGTAAAAATTATTATAATGACATTTTTCTTCTTCTTAGCCCTTGGGCAGTGCACGTTCTGTAGATCTAGAATCATATTTGCTCATTAATATGAGTTTCAGAAATAACTCCTCTTCTTGTGTTATTCTGTAAAGAAAAACACAGAAAAGCTGTGTGTGATTTAATAATTTAATAATTTAATAATTTAATAATTTAATAATTTAATAATTTAATAATTTAATAATTTAATAATTTATACTCTTCATTGATCCCCTATGGGGAAATTACAATTTACACTCTGTTGTTATTACACACTACACACAGGCCTGAAATACACACACATGCTCAGGTCCTATACATACACTAATGGAGAGATGTCAGAGTGAGTGGGCTGCCAGTGATGGACCAGCACTCAGAGCGGCTAAGGGAGGTAAACTGGCATCTATCAACTCCCTATGGACTGAGCTACTGTCACCCCTAAAATATGGTTGTCCTATTCCATAAGCCTTTATCAACCAGATTAGAGCTAAACATGGCTTGGTTGAAACATTGTTACTAGTATTACACGGGAATTACCTATTGACAAAAAAACATCCAGCAAATCTCCCTTTAAAGTTATTGGACAATATTGGTTGTTGGAGCTTGTTAAATAAGTTATTATGCATTTACATGACTCTGTTCAGTAATTCCACTGAATATTAGCCAAACTACACTACTGAATCAAAATCTAAATATTTTAATTTATTTTTCCCATGAGGGAACTTCATTTGTGGTCAGGCACATTCAGACACAACATACAACAGTACATTGTAGGAGTAGGGTTGGGTACCGAGTAGGGTTGGGTACCGAAACCTGGTTCCATTATGAAACCAGTTCCTAAGCAACCAGTAGGAATCAGACCAGATTAGAATGCAAATTTCAGTTCCTCATGTGTCGACTGAAGTATTTTCCACCTGTCGCTCCAAAACGGACGTAAACATATCACACTTTCTCTGTAGTTTACAGTAAGATAGCTACCGTAAACGTAGGATACTTTTAAAATGCCATATTTTCCTTTTGGGCTCTGGTTAGCATACCAACTCAACATTTATTGTGTGGTTACTTGTTAATAGTGTAACTATTATTTATTGTGATATTATTGCAGAAGTGTGTTAAGTGACTTAGGTTATTATTGTAATGGGAAAATTACATTTAACCAATGATTTTCATATTAATTATTCATAATAAGATCTCCAATGCCTCTCAGAGTATATGACTTCTGTATCTGTCATCTGTGTGTTTCTCCTTGATGGAGACAACTGGGTTTGTTATGACTCCACACCATTTCCTTAAAGCAGGGGTCTTCAACAGGGGGTCCGCGACCCCTAGGGGGTCCGCGGAGGTACTGCATGGGGGTCGCGAAAGTTTTGGTTGATTAGACTTTTTTTTTTTTTTTTTTTGGAGCAAATGTCCATTTGAATAGCTTTTATGCATGATTACATGCAATTGACAGACATTGTTGATCTTGGCAGGTATCAGTTTATTGTGTTATGTTTATAAATGGCAGTGGCATGGCCACCCTACTCACTGTGCCTCGCACATGTTTAAAATAAAAACATGAATATATGAACCTGTGTATTATTTGAGTATCTTAGTATTGAATGCACAATAACAAGGTACATTTACACATGGCACTATAGGACCAGTTTGATATAACACAATTTTATACAATATATATAATTAAGGGGTCCCCGCTCCATCTCGCCATCAGTTTGGGGGTCCTTGGCCTGGAAAACGTTGAAGACCCCTGCCTTAAAGAATAGATGACGTGGAGCCTGACAGAAACAGTTGCCTAGAGCGGTGTTTATCATAGCAGGTCCCAGGTCGAGACCATAGCCTATCCAAGAGACAAGATGTCCTTTTTCAGCTAAGATACTTGGACACGTGAGGTACAGATTCAGAAATACATAATAGAACAAACTGTCTGCCTGAGGTCCGTTAATTGTTATGTTTGAGATTAAACTGTTTTCCAAACAAGGGTTTTTTCTCCTCTGGGGGTACTGGATATAAGGAACTGTCATATGTTACGCGACACACAGAACTGTTGTCACTTTGTAACTCTGATTCATTGTGAAAGCTGTTCTTGTCATTTTTGATTGTTCTCTTAAGAAAATAATTAAACCCTTCCACCGAATACCCAAACTTTTCTTTATTTTGTTTCTACAAGGTCTCTTCTTCACACAAATTCCTCCCTTGCTGTAACAGAAACTTCCACCACATTATATATTTAGGTATTTATTAGGTATCATATTTATGATGAGCCTACTTTTTCTGAAGGTCTGCTTGTCAAATATGGTTATGAGAGTGGTCCAATGATCTTCTTGCTCATCTTTATTGATTCTGTTAAAGGACATTTGTTCACCTCACTGAGGGAACCAAACCATGCCAGTATGCTGAAGATGAGGGTGGATTGAATGACAAAGTTGTAAAATGACTTGTATCGTCAGTCGTTGGCTTGTTATCAATGATTGATATCGCTACACTTGAAATGATAGTTATACTCTTCCAGTCTCTCTATTGTCTGACCATCTCCCTGAAGTGCAGGGGTCTGTAGTTTTTCACCATCTCCTTGGTTTTACAGATGTTCAGGGTTATCCCTGCACCAGAGAGAGAAGTTGTCCACCACAGACTGCAGTTGCTACCCTGAGCTGGTGGTGTCCACCTGAGTACTCCAAGTACACCATGTCTGGATTCTCACTTCTGCAGTCATTGGTACATAGGGTGAACAAGACCGAGAGTCAGAGTCTTGAGGACAACCTATGGAGATGGTTCTGACTGAGCTGCAGTGGCTGTTAAATCTCACCAGCTGCAGTCTGTCAGTGAGGAAGGAGAGGACCCTCAGAATCAGGTGTCTGCCCACACCTGATTCTGGAGCTTTTGACCCAAGAGGTGAGGCTGTACAGTATTAAATGCACTTGATAAGTCAATAAACATGCTGTGCAACAACGTCATCAACGCCTCTGTCCTTCCTACGGGATAAATGTGATTATTTTCCCAAGGTACACCATAAACATGGCAAAGCCATTTTTTTCCCTGCAACTTCCTGGAACGAAGTAAACTAAAAAAAAGATCTTGTTTAGCAACTTGTGTATGTTTTTCAGAGAACATATTTCAAAGTGCTGGAGATTACTTGAATGGATTAAGCTAATGGACTGTTCGCTTTTTATTTAAGGGGCTACCGGGGGGAGTTCTGGGATCTTTAGTCAAAACAGACTTGACCCTCCCTTCACCAGCAATACATCTGTCCATGACCCTCCAAAATGATTAGGGGAAAAAAGGCATGACCCTCCCCAACAATGTATTGATGCTTTCTGTTCTGGTTTGGCAAAGATGTACAGATAACCATTGTTTGTTTTACAACCATGACATATATGACTTAACTTCTGCTCTCTCATCACACTCCACTGTTATGGCGGCCATTTCAGTAGATTTACTCACTAGCATAGTATAAGCATGGAAGATAAATGCACCGACACATTTGGCCTGCCTCTGCATGTACAGTAGATGGCCTAGTGACTTTTTAAAGTTCTGGACCAGCATCTTGTAACACCACTGCCACCCCTTTGTTTCTATGTCTGAAACTCTTTCCCCTGGCAAAGTCACACTCTCGCTGACTCTCTTTGCTCGGCTCCACAATCCTATTTCTTATCTGTGTCTCCCATGTTCAAGAGGACCCTGGCAGCTTAGCTCAATCCTTTGAAAACACTGATATTAAAAGAGAGAGATGCTGAGAAGAAAGACGGTGACACAGCCCACCTCACCCCTCCATTTACCCTGTCTGAACCCTCTGTCCTGTTAGAAGGTGTGTGCGTGTGTTTGTGTGTGTTTGTGTGTATGTATGTCTATGTGTGTGTGTGTGTGTGTGTGTGCTTCCTAAAACCAACCAACCACACACACACACACACACAAACACACACACGGACACACACACACACACACACACACACACACCATGTCCCATGTGCACACACATATACTTCTGAAAATACTATTAAATTCATTGCCATTGTTGTTCTGTTTTACACACACACACACACACACATACACACACACACTGGAAGAACATTAATCCTCCAATCTACATAGGCACTGGTCGCCTCAGGGGCTGATGGGAGGGGGGAGCTCTCCAGCATGCCGTGTGATCTCACATTGTTTTGCTAAAATTGCCGCCTCTGATGATGGGAATTTCATTTTGCCGTTGCACGAAGCAGACACGAGGGAGGGGAGAAGGTAAAGGACAGGAGAGGGAAAGACGTAGGGGAGAGAGAGGCAAGGAGGTAAGGAAAAAGAAGGGGGGGGAAGGAAGGAAGGAGGTGTAGGAGTACACAGTAGCAAAAAGGAGCAAACGGAAGGCTATCGTGAGCAAAATAGATGAAAAGCAGGAAAGGGGGTCATTGAAGGAGTGAAAGAAGGGAGGAGTGGAGATAAGGAAACTAGGGGTACAGGGACATTAATTTGAAGGATGTAGGGTTGGAGGAAAGAAAGGAAAGGAGGAACAACAGAGGTGAGGGATGGGGCAAAGAAGAGCATAAAGGAAGCAGGTAAGAAGGGGTGGAACAAGGTAAAGGAAAAAGGTAAGAGAAGGTAAGCAAGGTATCACTACTTTCTACTGTACCTCATGCCTGAACCTACCTATCCTTCCCCTTTATTTCCCCTCTTTTCAACATTTTCTTCCTTCCATCAGCCTCTTCCATTCCCTTCTTCTCTTTTGCTCCTTAATGTCCTCCCTACTTCCTCCATTTTTCCTAGATCCTCAACCTCTTTCCCCTCTGCCTTCCCCAAGCGTCTCCTTCTTATCCCTACTCCCTTCACCTCTTTCCTGATTCTCCCTAATCTTCCCCTCCTTATTTTCTCCTTCCCTTTTCCTTCAAACTAACTTACCTTCCTTCTTATTTCACATTCATCCTTCCTTCACTCTTTTCCTCCATTTCCTCGTCCCTTTTCTTAATTTTCCTCCATCCCTTACCTTTCCCCCCTCTGCCTCCCCTGACATATCCTTCCTTTTTGTCCTCCCTTCCAACCTTTTTTCCTGAATCTCCATAATCTTCCCCTCCTTACAGGTATTTCCCCCCTTCCCTTTTCTTCACACTTACAGTGGGTACGGAAAGTATTCAGACCCCTTTAAATTTTTCACTCTTTGTTTCATTGCAGCCTTTTTCCAAAAATCAAAAAAGTTCATTTTATTTCTCAGTAATGTACACTCAGCAACCCATCTTGACAGAAAAAAACAGAAATTTAGAAATTTTTGCATATTTATTAAAAAACAAAAACTGAAATATCACATGGTCATATGTATTCAGACCCTTTGCCGTGACCCTCATATGTAACTCAGGTGCTGTCTATTTCTTCTGATCATCCTTGAGATGGTTCTACACCTTCATTGGAGTCCAGCTGTGTTTGATTATACTGATTGGACTTGATTAGGAAAGCCACACACCTGTCTATATAAGACCTTACAGCTCACAGTGCATGTCAGAGCAAATGACAATCATGAGGTCAAAGGAACTGCCTGAAGAGCTCAGAGACAGAATTGTGGCAAGGCACAGATCTGGTCAAGGTTACAAAAAATTTCTGCTGCACTTAAGGTTCCTAAGAGCACAGTGGCCTCCATAATCCTCAAATGGAAGACGTTTGGGATGACCAGAACCCTTCCTAGAGCTGGCCGTCCGGCCAAACTGAGCTATCGGGGAGAAGAGCCTTGGTGAGAGAGGCAAAGAAGAACCCAATGGTCACTGTGGCTAAGCTCCAGAGATGCAGTCGGGAGATGGGAGAAAGTTGTAGTAAGTCAACCATCACTGCAGCAATCCACCAGCCGGGGCTTTATGGCAGAGTGGCCCGAAGGAAGCCTCTCCTCAGTGCAAGACACATGAAAGCCCGCATGGAGTTTGCTAAAAAACACCTGAAGGACTCCAAGATGGTGATAAATAAAATCCTCTGGTCTGATGAGACCAAGATAGAACTTTTTGGCCTTAATTCTAAGCGGTATGTGTGGAGAAAACCAGGCACTGCTCATCACCTGTCCAATACAGTCTCAACAGTGAAGCATGGTGGTGGCAGCATCATGCTGTGGGGGTGTTTTTCAGCTGCAGGGACAGGGACGACTGGTTGCAATCGAGGGAAAGATGAATGCGGCCAAGTACAGGGATATCCTGGACGAAAACCTTTTCAGAGTGCTCTGGACCTCAGACTGGGCCGAAGGTTTACCTTCCAACAAGACAATGACCCTAAGCACACCGCTAAAATAACGAAGGAGTGGCTTCACAACAACTCTGTGGCTGTTCTTGAATGGCCCAGCCAGAGCCCTGACTTAAACCCAATTGAGCATCTCTGGAGAGACCTGAAAATGACTGTCCACCAACGTTTACCATCCAACCTGACAGAACTGGAGAGGATCTGCAAGGAGGAATGGCAGAGGATACCCAAATCCAGATGTGAGAAACTTGTTGCATCTTTCCCAAAACGACTCATGGCTGTATTAGATCAAAAGGGTGCTTCTACTAAATACTGAACAAAGGGTCTGAATACTTATGACCATGTGATATTTCAGTTTTGTTTTTTAATAAATATGCAAAAATTTCTAAATTTCTGTTTTTTTTTCTGTCAAGATGGGTTGCTGAGTGTACATTACTGAGAAATAAAATGAACTTTTTTGATTTTTGGAAAAAGGCTGCAATGAAACAAAGAGTGAAAAATTTAAAGGGGTCTGAATACTTTCCGTACCCACTGTAATTCCCTTCCTTCTTATTTCCCTGCTGTCTCGCCTGACATCTCTTTCCTTTCTGGCCTTTCTTCTAACCGTTTTCCTGAACCTGCTTGTATCCTAAAGTAGGATATAATGGAATGGAGGGATGGCATCCTTCAGTTGGCCACCATGCTGTCATGCCTCATCTCAGGACCATAACTGTGGAATGATGGGTATGCAGTGTTGCTGATCCATATGGAAGCAAATGTTATGCTAAAGTGATTGGCTCCCATCAGGCTCTAAAGCTGCAATGATGCTAGGAAACAACAGAAAAGGAAGAATGAGCCCCATCTCCGTCCTCCCCTCCCCTAATTTGCATTGCATGCAGAAATGCATGAACCAGGCCCATTAACCGAGGGGCCGTGCTGTGTTTTGGTTGTAAGCAAGGGGAGGGGGGCTGTCATATCTTTTGATTTGCTTGATATGAAAACAGTGGTGGTTTGCAATCAATGGAACCTGTGGTTTATTTGGGGTGAAATGAGATTTTTTATTGGGATGTTTGCATCTCGATGCAATTTGCCAGCTTTATTGTGGCCGACCCCGGGAGCATCATCGCTTGATTTTACAGTAAATTTGTCATGGGGGCAAGTACAAGAGCTGAAAGTGAATATGGTTATTTATTTACATGCACACAAACAGGCACACTTTGTTAGACGCTTCTGATGATTGTTGGAATGCAGATCCCAGCTGGCTATATGTGCTGGAGCCTGGTGTGAAGGCAGCCTATCAGAATGATTAGGCAGAGGGAGGGAAGGCCTAGCAGCTGCTCTGCATGTCACTGCAATGGGAAATATCATTTGGGATCCTGAAGACACCCCAAAGGTTTGTCCCAGTTTAGGTTTGTGAGTCAACTTGAATGTGTTTTGGAAAAGCAATGCTAAGCAGTTATGTGTAACAACTTTGGTACCAAATACTTTTTTGGTTATGAGTATATTCCTCTTTCTACACCTGAGAGTTTATTAACAAGAGTAAAGCCTATACCGATCAAAGTATTTTATTCTAAGTACCCATTGCTCTACAAAATGAATTCACATGTTGTGATAGAATGTGCAGTGGATGCAGTCGTTGGTTGTGGCTTGTGTCACTCACGTCAACATCATGAAGGCAGAAAGACAGAAAGCAAAGTGAATTTCCATTCTTCTTGTGCAGACGTTAGCTGCAGCTAGCTAGCAGCATACTGTATGCACTGACTGTGTGAATATTGAGAGTGTGTGTGTTAGTGTGTGTGAGTGTGTATGTGTGTGTTAAGGCTGCACAATATATAGTTCATTTGTAATGCGGCAGAACTAAGTACACTTTAATATCTGTTTATTTATTGCAAGTAATATCATTATCGCAATATTCAACAACGTTCCTGTATATTGCATATTTTCCTCATATCGTGCAACGCTGGTGTGTGTGTGTGTGACAGCTCAAAATGTAAATGATCTCAGATATCCTCAAGAGCATCAGGTCTTTAATTTCCCTCCACTCTCTCTTCTTTTTCTTCCTGTTTTTTGGCATGATTACCTCAATAAAAAGTAAGGTACAAAATGTAAAGACTCTTTGTTAAGTGCATGAATTCAGTGTTCAAATGCAACCTGGTTCCTGTTACGTCTAACCCACATAATCTTTGCCTGCTGAGAGATGTTCCACTTTACTGTCCTTCTAACGCATAGGGCTCTGTAATATTATCATGTGAGACAAGGCTCTAAATATTTAGTTTTCCAATGTAGACTATAAGAAATAAATCTGTAATATAACAGAAAAGGTTCTGGCAACTCATTAGCAATTTTGTGTGTACCTACAGTTAAAATACAGAACATTTTCTGTTAGGCCTGCATACAATTCTCTCGTACAGAGCTGCTCAGTTACTAAAAAGTGCCAAATTATACAATCGAAATGTTAACAACAAAAATACAACTGTGAATCACATTCTATGGACAATTACTGTTCAAATATACAGTCATACAACTTTATTCTTTATTGAAGGACGGTGTTACATTGTGTGAGAGATTATTTGCTCGAAGTGTGAATGACTGCTCCAAGTGAGAATGTTACGTGTGAAATTGTGGAATTGCAAAAACATTTGCACAAAGCGAGCCAATCCACTTTTCCATGTTGATAAGAGCATTAAAATGAGAAAAAAATAATGGGGCAAAAGACATTAAGGGACATTTAGAATAGATAAAAATGTGTAATTAATTGTGATTAATTGCGAGTTAATAGCAATTAAATATTTTATAGTTTGACACCACTAGTTTTTATGTTTAAAAAAAGGATCTTACTCTTTAACAGAAAAGTTGACCTCATTAGAAATCCTTTCCATAATGTTGTCAGACACTTAGAATATTAATCTGAGCCGGTCAGTGGCAAAATCAGCACTTTTGTGAAGTTAAATACATGCTGGACAATTATCCTATTATCTTACATTGTAGCTTCTGACTGCCGATTGCAGCGATCTTGGTTAATACTGGACCAATGTCAAGGATTGTTGTTCCCGTCAGTCACTTAGACACAAAAAACAGGAAAATAGGGTCCAGGTTGATAAAAACCAGAAGTTACCCTTTAAGGCCTTTATCAGGGAAGGTACAAAATGGCCGCGTCTTAAAACAGCCAAGTGATCACATGGTCAATATGACTAAGTAAGAAGTCACATGATTAGTGTAAAGGTGACATGAAAGACCATGATCACGTTCCGGCCCGACAAAACATTGCAACACGTTTAAAAAAAACTGAAACAGCGGTGCGTTGAACCCCCTTTGTGTGTGCAAGTGATCTGCCTGTTCAACACCACGACTTTACAGACATGTCTCTGCTGTTTGGGTAACACCTGTGACCTGAGCCAATAAACGAGAGACACACCCACTAAATGAGAGAAAGCATATCTCAAAGCAGATGCACACCGTTCCGAGAAAACATGTTGAAACCATAGCAAAACGGTGCACACCATTTTCTCCGATCGTGTAATAATATTAAGGAGTGACAAACAAGTACAGGTGCACACAGTTTTGAGATTGAACATGCCCCATGTAAGGCAGAAATCTCACATCAAAAATCAAACACAATCAAATAAGGCCAAATATGAGGGCATATTGTATCTATAGCAGTGCCTAGACGTGTATAAAGAACTGAAGTGTGAGGAAGGAAGAAGTGATCTAATGTCATCATACAAATAAACCCATCATTATTCATTATTTTGTTTATTTAGTAAATTATTTTCTCAATGTACACTACTACTACTACTCCTATTACTACTACTACTACTAAAGATGAAGGATTTCTCACCTGGATTCAGACAATGGAGTGTTTTCTCCAACAGTGCATAATATAAAAGATGTTTTTTTTGTATTGTATCGGTTACTATGTAAGAGGATTAGGGCCACATGAACATTTTATTTGAGTTCTGTGTTCAAAGTCAGAATTCTAAGATTAAAGTCAGGATTTACTGTAAAGTCAGTCAGACAAAAAAAACAACCTTTATCTCTAAATATTACTGTTAAACTAAAAAGTGAACCACACAACATGGTTCACAGGTATTTTCTGTCATGGCTGGACAGATACAGTGCTCGATTTGTACCCATCCATAAGTAATCTGCATTTGATTAGCACGTGGATATATATTACACCACCAACCAGGCTTGTACTGGACTACTCATTCTCCAGCATTGATTAATGAATCCACAACATAGAACAACCGCTGTATTGTATGCATGTTTGGGTGATTATAACCGTTTCTGTGTAAAAACTCTTTACACTCTCATGCACATTAGACACCCCACATGTCCAATCCATTTTTTGGCTAATTGCTATCTATTCCTGTTACCAATGCCACTGCCTGGACTTGTTTCCAATTATATGAGGTATATATCACACCTCCAATCTTCACTGGTTACCTGCAGAGAGAAGAAAGGAGCACAGAGAAGGAGGAGGAGGAGAAGGAGGAGGAGGAGGAGGATGATGATGATAGGTCAAGGTACAGCAGGGAGTGGGATATAGAGGGAGGGAGGTGAAGAGGCTGGCTATTTTTCACCAGGGTCCATGGTGAAGTTGTCAGGCGGGAGTGTATGTGAGGCCGCCAGATGATAATGTGGCATGACACTTCTGAAATGAGAGCCGGGTTGCCATGGCAAAAAGCGGGGAGGGACAGTCTCTCCAGGGGCCCAAATAAAACAAGCTGTAAATGATGTTTGATTAGGATTTAGATCATGGAACTGTTCAGGATGGCCTTTTTTGGTCTGTTTGTCTCTAAGCACCACCGTGTGTGTGTGTGTATGTGTGTGTTTGTGTGTGTGTGCATGCATGTGTGCTGCTGGGGGTTATAGCCACATATCTGGTGAAATAGAAGGTTTGTGCTGTCTTGTTATCAAATTAGATTCGGACCAATTGCCTTCATTCACTTTTGAAATGATGATATGCATATAGTTTGATGAGACAGGCACACATTTATCATGTTTACCTAGTTTACCGATCACAGTTTTTTACAACTGCTTGCCAACATTTTCCTAACTATGTCTCCCTTTTTAAGATTACACACAATTCCCAAAACTGCACACACAAAATACAAAAATGCCTTCAAAATGAAACACTCAAAATGCCATAAACAAAAACCTTTTTTTTCTAGTATTACATTTTTGGATAAACCATTTACTGATCATAAGTTCTTTCATTTTTGAATATACCATTTACTGATCATAAGCTCTTTCTTTCATAGGCTTATATCTAGAGAGGGGTTGAAAAGTACACTGTAAACACCAATGCAACATTAAAACATTAAATATGTATTTAGCACAACATTACCGTTGTAACAGTAGTCTAAAGTCAGTCTGGTACACAATATTTAAAAGATGGTTTTTGGCATGTGTGTGTGTGTGTGTGTGTGTGTGTGTGTGCCTGTGTGTGTGTGTGTGTGTTCGTATAGGGTGTGGGTGGGGATGTGATCAGTCCCCCTGATCTCATCAGAGATAGCACTCCTTCCTTCTCCTCTTCTTCCTCGTCTTTTTCCCCCTTCTCTTCCTTCCCTCTTCCAACTCTTCCTCCTTGAACTCGTCCTTGTTGTCGTCCCCTTCCTCTCCCTCCACCTCCCTTTGCTCTCTGTTAAAAGTTTTCATCTGTTGTTCAAAACAGGTAATCTGACCTTTGACCTATGTGCAGGCTTATACTAAAGCAGTGATTGGTTAATGATCAATTAAGCATTAAGTATTTGCACATGTAAGGAGAGGGCGTGTGACCTGGTAAATAAGTGTAGAATTGTGATTGGTTGTGTTGGAAAAGGAAAGCAAGTCACCGCCTGATGGTTTTTTAGGGAGAGAACTATGTGTACTGTTTGGAAAAAATAGCTCATGGTTTTGGAGATGTGGTGTGTAGTTTGGCTCTTTGAGTGAGAGGTTTCAAAAATTGTGTGACATGTAAAGACTTTGTGAGTAAGCAGTTGTAAACAAATGTAATAGATTTCAGTGTCCTGTTATCGTAGAGTTTCAGTTTGGACAGAAATAGAATTTGTCAGACAATAGTAAAAACAAACAAACAGATAAATCTGATTAAAATGCATCAGTGTCAGCAATGACCGTCAACACCCTGTCACAGAAATTGCGAGGCTGGACCCAAATGCAGAGTTGAGAATTTATTTAACAAAACAACAACAAAAAGTGTCCAGAGGTTGGCAGGCAAAACTTACAACAAAAGCAATCCAAAAAGCAAGGTGGCCAGGAAGCAAGACCACAAGACACAGTACACGGAACCCACCAACAAGACAAGAACAGAATAGACACAACACAACAATAAATGATCCCACAACAGACAAAGACAACATAGGGACTACAAAATAAAACAGGAAACACTACAACAGACACTCAGAATCGTGACACACCCTTTGGTGAATCATACAACTGCTGCATAAGCTCAACTATTGATATTGTTTAGTGAACTTATTAAAGCTTTAGTGCGTAACCTTTTGATATTAATGAACGTAATATCATACATTCAAGATATGGCCAAATGAGTTGATACAAAGCTAATTAAGACTAGCTCCACACAACTCTCTCTGTATATCTCAGTATGTTCAGAAGATGGTGTCGTCCGGCCACTTTCCCACGCAAAAACTTGAGGGACAATAACGACCTTTTCTGAAGAGTCCATCGTGTTTTTTTTGGCTAGCAACTAG
The DNA here is from genome assembly GCA_026937815.1 of Etheostoma perlongum. Lineage (NCBI taxonomy): Eukaryota > Metazoa > Chordata > Actinopteri > Perciformes > Percidae > Etheostoma > Etheostoma perlongum. The sequence goes on from CM049373.1 coordinate 10,658,235, forward strand.
CAACTGTCACTTAAGGTTTGTATCATGTGGACGGGCCGATAGTGTTGTTGTCATTACTTAGAATTCCTGATGGGGGAGACAGAAAGTACGCACCATAGCTTTAACTCTTATCCATGCCTTAATGTAAGCAGCTAAGCTATTATATAGGCCATATTCTGGATTTCCTGCAGTTCATTTTCATTTTTATTGACCTATTGACCTATTGTCTGTTCGGTATATGGACAGTGTACTACAGTACATACTGTATGCAAACTGGAAATACATGACCACTTCAAATGATACCTTTGAACCTTTAGTGACTTTTGGTTCTCTTTTAATTTGCTGTCACACAAAATTAGATTTAGTTAAACACTGATCATGAAGGCATAAGTGTATGAGTGTTGTTATGGTTTTTACATTTGCCTATTCCATTGTTGTAAGGTAACAAAGTGCAAATACTGCTTAACTGCATATGTTGGATAAATTAAAAGACACAGTGACATTAAGAAAATCAGAAGCAAAAATGCAAGAAATGTAATCAACGTGAATATTAAAACCCCCAACCATAACCACTTTATCCAACCTAATAATACATGATAAAAAAATCACTGAATTCAGACAAAAAAGAACTGTTTGAACCAGGGGGCCGGTAAAATAAGATACAATAAAACGTCTAAATAAAAAGTCTGTATGGGAGAATAGAGCTGAGAATGTGTACTTGCCAATGCCAGGCTGTAGGGGGAGTTAAGCCCATTAACATAGTCCTGAGAGAAATAGGTGGTAGTGAAAGAAGAAGACTCTGCTGAGGGGGTGTGTATATGTTACCTGATAGCATTGAGCTTCCCAGCTTGTTTAGGTGGACACCCTTGTGTAAAAGGAGGAGAAGTCCAAAACAGGTTAAAATTGTCAATGAGTTATGGGCACAGCAGGTGGACTGGAGCCAAGTGTTTAGGCTGAGTAGTCAGCTGAAGGGCTCTGCGCCGCGGGACACCACAGGGGACCACAGATAAACACAGATAAACACAGATGTTACACAGCTTTAACACAACAAACGTCTAGTAACCATGCTTGCAATGTAGATCACAGACAATATACAGTGAGGAAAATAAGTATTTGAACACCCTGCTCTTTTGCAAGTTCTCCCACTTAGAAATCATGGAGGGGTCTGAAATTGTCATTGTAGGTGCATGTCCACTGTGAGAGACATAATCTAAAAAAAAAATCCAGAAATCACAATGTATGATTTTTTAACTATTTATTTGTATGATACAGCTGCAAATAAGTATTTGAACACCTGAGAAAATCAATGTTAATATTTGGTACAGTAGCCTTTGTTTGCAGTTCCAGAGGTCAAACGTTTCCTGTAGTTTTTCACCAGGTTTGCACACACTGCAGAAGGGATTTTGGCCCACTCCTCCACACAGATCTTCTCTAGATCAGTCAGGTTTCAGGGCTGTTACAGAGAAACACAGAGTTTGAGCTCCCTCCAAAGATTCTCTATTGGGTTTAGGTCTAGAGACTGGCTAGGCCACGCCAGAACTTTGATATGCTTCTTACAGAGCCATTTCTTGGTTATCCTGGCTGTGTGCTTTGGGTCATTGTCATGTTGGAAGACCCAGCCTCGACCCATCTTCAATGCTCTAACTGAGGGAAGGAGGTTGTTCCCCAAAATATTGCAATACATGGCCACGGTCATCCTCTCCTTAATACAGTGCAGTCGCCCTGTCCCATGTGCAGAAAAACACCCCCAAAGCATGATGCTACCCCCCCCGTGCTTCACAGTAGGGATGGTATTCTTGGGATGGTACTCATCATTCTTCTTCCTCCAAACACGGTTAGTGGAATTATGACCAAAAAGTTCTATTATGGTCTCATCTGACCACATGACTTTCTCCCATGACTCCTCTGGATCATCCAAATGGTCATTGGCAAACTTAAGTCGGGCCTTGACATGTGCTGGTTTAAGCAGGGAAACCTTCCGTGCCATGCATGATTTCAAACCATGACGTCTTAGTGTATTACCAACAGTAACCTTGGAAACGGTGGTCCCAGCTCTTTTCAGGTCATTGACCAGCTCCTCCCGTGTAGTTCTGGGCTGATTTCTCACCTTTCTTAGGATCATTAAGACCCCAAGAGGTGAGATCTTGCATGGAGCCTCAGTCCGAGGGAGATTGACAGTAATGTTTAGCTTCTTCCATTTTCTAATGATTGCTCCAACAGTGGATCTTTTTTCACCAAGCTGCTTGGACATTTCCCCGTAGCCCATTCCAGCCTTGTGGAAGTGTATAATTTAGTCTCTAGTGTCTTTGGACAGCTCTTTGGCCATGTTAGTAGTTGGATTCTTACTGATTGTATGGAGTGGACAGGTGTCTTTATGCAGCTAACCACCTCAAACAGGTGCATCTAATTTAGGATAATAAATGGAGTGGAGGTGGACATTTTGAAGGCAGACTAACAGGTCTTTGAGGGTCAGAATTCTAGCTGATATACAGGTGTTCAAATACTTATTTGCAGCTGTATCATACAAATAAATAGTTAAAAAATCATACATTGTGATTTCTGGATTTTTTTTTAGATTATGTGGACAGTGGACATGATCCTACGATGACAATTTCAATTTCAATTCTCAATAATTTCTAAGTGGGAGAACTTGCAAAATAGCAGTGTGTTCAAATACTTATTTTCCTAACTGTATATGTAAATGTGCTGTATTTATATAGCGCTTTTCTAGTCTTAACGACTACTCAAAGCGCTTTTACATCATACAGGATACATTCACCCACATTCATACATACGAGGCTGCCGTACAAGGTGCCACCTGCTCAGCAGATAAACAACTCACACACATTCACACTCCGATGCATAGCATCGGGGGCAACTCGGGGTTCAGTGTCTTGCCCAAGGACACTTCGACATGGGACTGGCCAGGGATTGAACCACCAACCTTCCAATTGGCGGGCAACCGTTCTACCACTGAGCCACAGCCGGCCCTATGCAGTGGTGGAATGTAACAAAGTACACATACTTAGTTACTGTACTTAAGTACATTTTTCACGTATCTGTACTTTACTTAAGTACAATGAATAAGTGTATATAACCCTTTTGATTTTTACTTTGTTACATTTTGCAGCAATTATCTATACTTTGTCTTACTCTACATTCCTACAACGTTTCGTTACATTTCCTGATCAGTTTTTCCCCCTGCCGACACATCTTCCTGACCGTCACACATTTGTCTCACCAGTGAAGTTTGGTTGTGCTGCTGCCAGATTCTAGAAAGCTAATCCTTGACCCAATCAGAGCCCTACTCTGGATCCTTCAACGATTCTAGATTCTTGATCTGAAAGAAGCAGAGGGAACTGGAAACAATAGGACATAATATCAAATGAATAAAAGACCAATAGTTTACAACTAAACAAATGTTTTGTTGGACTTAGTGATTCTTTGTTTGATACTTGAGAAGTTTTGTTTAGAATTAAAGAAACAAAAATAATCCCATATGGAAACCCTGAATATTATGCTAAACTATAAGGACGCTACAATAAAGTTCATAATCACGGTTTCTCTTTACTTTTACTTTAACTTCTAACAATTAGGTATATTTAATATCAGAAAATGACTTTTGATACTTAAGTACAGTAAATATCAGATACTTTTACATTAAGTAATATTCTAACAGGGGACTTTAACTTCTACCAAAGTTATTTTTTGGTAACATACTTGTACTTCTACTCAAGAATTGCTTCCAAGTACTTTACACAAGACTGGACATTTCATTGCAGGAAAAGCACAGGTGTATCTAATAACATTTATTTTAAATTCATTATTTTCCTCCTTGTCTCTCCAATCTGTATTTTGGGTTCAAGCCTTCTATTTCCCAAGTCATGACTTGCAGGTTATACCAATGAACAAGCAAGCTTGGTGTCACGGCCCTGGAACTAGACAGAGTCCAGGTATTGTTAATGCTTCTCCTGCAATCATGTGTCAAAATGTCTACAGTGAAAAAGTCCCATTACAGTTTTTGTCAGACCGTCTTCACCCAGAAAACGGCCATATAGTTCAATATTGCAATTAACTTATAATGATCCATACTGACCTGTTTACCTTTTTAGGTGGTGACCCTTAGTGGCTGCGGGAGACATTGCGGGAGAAAACAAGCAAAAATAAGAAAAACACCAGGGGCCAGACATGTATAATTTGACATTATTTTATTTAATTGGAAAAAGTGTAACATCTTTGACTGTATTATTGCATGTTTCATGTAGCGCTTTCACATACAACTTGGTCCTCATAATGCTCTAAAGTCATAGAATTTAGCAAAACAATGCATTCTGATAACATTTTCAATAGTAGGCTACAACACAGCCAACTCACAGGAACCTGTTCCACAACTTGAATATAAAAACTCACCAGTTGTGGAGGAATTTCTGATTCTCAAAGTTGGCAAATCTGCAAAATGTGGCTTTGACTAACGCATAATTGCAGTTAGCAACATTTTACCGTATTTTTGGTGTATGTATTGTAAAACTAAATTGATTTGCGGGTTGGTCAAAAATTTGCGAGGGGACGGATTTGGCCCGTGGGCCTTGAGTTTGACACCTGTGAGCAGGGATGTCAAACTCAACTTGACTAAGTGCCACATTAGATAATAAGAATCACATAAAGGGCCACACATGTATAGTTTATTGACAAGCTTTTATTTAAGTAAAAAAGTATTACTGTATACTGTATTGCATGTCTCATATGGTCTTTTCACGTACAATTTGGTCTGCATAAAGCCCTAAAAAAGTCAGCAAAGAAGTTCCTTAGCAATCCCAGGATTTAGCGAATCAAGCAAAACCATGACTACATTTTTAAAAGTAGGTACCTTTGCAAAGTCACGGTCTCAAACTAGGTAAATCTGCCAAATTCTGCTTTGACTTTCCTGTAATTGCAGTTTACATTTCCTTGCACAATTAGGCGGGCCAACAATTATTGTGAACCTAAATTTACACAAACCTAATACCCTTGTGGCACAAAATATTCTCCTTTTTCATGTTTTCTTTCTATCTTATCTTCTCTGCTTGCTCACACACTGCCTTCCCTGTTGTTTTTGTCCACTTCACTGTATCTTTCTTTGTTTTAATGACACATTTTCTTACACACACACACACACACACACACACACACACACACACACACACACACACACACACACATAAACTAATATGGTAGTATGCATCTTATCGTTCCCTCTCTCCTCTCCAACCTCATCCTGTTCAATAGACCATGATAGGATAAAGGTGTTGACGTCAGCCACCATTGAGAGAACATTATGATGTGTTTCTCCTTTTGTGAAATCTTTCCAGTGTCTCGTCTCCTATGAACAGACTGGGGTGAAATTGATTCTCTCCTCTATTGTCTTTTAGCGTCTTCTATTCACAGCAGGGAGAGCCCTCCAGTTTTTTTTCTCCATTTTATTTCCCTCCTTCATTTCTTTGGGAAGAGAAAAGGTAATGAATCCATACTCCAAATGAAACCATGATGATCATCATCATCAGCATCGTTCTTCACTTCTTTTCTACTGACTTGAGAAAAAAGAACTAAAGACAGCATCATGGTTGGCTGAGAGTGGCTCCTCGGAGACAAAACTCATATGAGAGGACACGGAGTCAGCTGGTCCTGAGTCTAAGAAGACATGCATACATGGCTGAATGAGATTAAGCGGGAGCTAGGAACAGTGCATGGGTGAATCTAGGACTGGGTTTTTAAAAATAGATTTTCCGATTTTGAATGATCCAATATTGATTCATAAAATCCAGAATTGATCTTTGTCTGTAACTCGGTATTGGCCAGGTTTGTCTGGGCAGATAAGATGGTGTTCACGGATGATTTTGATGTGTTGTTTTTTAGCGGTCGGATTTAGACAACTAGCACATCCAGATTGTTTGTATGATTGAATTTGTGCATATAGTAGGAGTGTGGAAAAAAATTGCAATGTTTCATGATTTTTTTGCAATGATCTTTAAAATCGATTCTTGTATTATTCAACTTTTGTTTGTCGTTAACGCTATAGTGTAGTCTCTGCCGCCCCCATGAGGAATTCTAAGTAATGACAACAAAACTAATAAAAACTTCAGTGATTGCGCACTTCACCCTCCTCCACGCAGTTGCTAGAAGCCAAGAAGGACACGGAGGATTAAAAAAATGATGGACACACAACTGTTTAGTGTGGTATTAGTACTTTCACTTATGTAAAGGATCTGATTACTTCTTCCACCACTGTTCACACTGAAACAATTTTAATGATCACTTTCCAACTACCTGACAGCACTAAGGTGCAAACTTGCCGTCATGCAGCTTTAATGATCAGTTACTCACATTTACTAGTGTCTTCCACAAACGCCTCTACACATCTTGTACTTTCTTCCTGGTCTTTTCTTCTCTTCCATCATTCTTCAAGCCAGGCTGCTAATGAACTGCTTACCAAGGCTGAACTAATCAAGGCTGACTGCTCTCTGTCATTGTCAATTATACAGCCCACCCTCCCATCCCATCTTCTTCTCACTCCCGCTCTTCATCTCCCTTACAAAGGCTTGGCAGGGACCAGACTCTGCTTCTCAGCCATAAATTGAAAAGTAACACAAGAATGATGGGATAGTGACACTGCGACAGACTGGGGTGGAGATGGAGAGGCAGGTGTGTGTGTGTGTGTTCCATGTACCCGCTGGTTTCACTAGCTCACTAGCCCCCCCCAATTGGACTGATTCGACGGCCGCCCACCAAAGAGCCAGGTTCAGTCTGTGGGTTCTGCCTCACTTTTGGTGGGGGATTGTTGGGTTTCTGTAGATTATAGAGTGTGCTGTAGACTAAATGTAAATGGACTGTTCTTATACAGTATATGGCCTTTATAGTCTCAATGACTACTCTATAGTACAGGAACCATTCATAAACTGTGGTCGAGGCTGCCATACAAGGTGCCACCTGCTCATCAGATAAACACTCACACACATTTACACTCTGATGGCGCAGCATCATGTCGAAGTGTCTTGCCCAAAGACACGGGACTGCAGGGCCAGGGATCGAACCCCCAACCTTCCAATATGCAGGCTCTGCCACTGAGCCACAGCCACCCATGGACCTACACGATCTGACAACGTTGTTTATGATTTGACACTATAAATAAATTAAAATGAAAAAAAAATCCAGTTGGTGGGAAATGTATAAAACTGTATGTAAAAAAATAAAATGAAAAATATAGCTATAAATAAAGCTAAAATAACAAAAACACAATATTAAATGAACACGTCCGAAATTGAATAAGGAGAAGCAAAAGCTTATTTAATCCACTAATAATAATCATTATGAATGGCTTAATATTTATATCATATCTTTAACACATTCTGTACAATTTGCTACATACAATATGCACGCACACAAAAAAAGAAAACATACATTTTTACATATATAGTCACTTTATTCACAGAAGATAATTAATGAAACAAAATGAAAATGAATAGGAATCTGTGAGAAAACCCTCCTTCATCCTACCTGTAGCCTACCTTGTGGAAACCCCATGCTTGTTCTGCTTTTTAATCTTGGTCATGTAGCATGATTATGCAACAGGTAACATATTTCTAACACACTCACACAACGAAATGATGACAAGGTGGTACGCGATCACAGAAGGCTTGTATCATGTGGACGTGCCAACAGCGTTGTTGTCATTACTTAGAATTTCTCATGGGGGAGACAGAAACTACGCCCTATGGCTTTAAATCCTACGCCTTCTATACTCCAAAACAACAAACTCTCTCCCTCCCTTATGTTGCACACCGCTGTCTTTCAGCAACAAGTTATGTGGTGAGATTTCAGAACAAGACTTTACCATTCATCATCCAACATACAATTCATAAACAGCAAAAGGTGAGCCCATTTAACCATCACCATCATTATACCAACAACATGTCCAAAAACATTTCCAGTACAAGAACAGAGGGAAATATGACTGTACTGAAATGTAAAAAGAAATCAAAATAAAGACACTGAAAAAACAGTAAACCATAATTAAATGTGTTGCTAAAAAACAGATATTCCCTGCAATAATGTAGTCAGACGCTTATAATAACAATCTGCAAAAACAAGCAAATAGGGTCCATGGTCTAAGGGCTTTTTGACATTTTTAAAATTACACCTTTAAAGGTTATTTGCATATAACTGATCCCCGTCTGTTTCACATCAAAATTAAATGTTGTAATATCGCTTTTTGATTAGGAGTGTCAAACATTGCTTCTTGTGTCCTCAAGAGGGTAAAAAAGACTGAAATTACTGTTCACTGCTGAGAATAGTTTGATGTTTTTCTTGATGAAAAATTATGATCAGTTAAAAACAAGGTTAATACTGTAGTCTGAGATTAAAACATAGTGACAGTGAAATTGTATTTTGTCATTTGTAAATATAAGATACATTTTTCCTCCTTTTGGTTAGCAACAACAACACAGCAAATATCCTGCCCTGCCAGAATATGGCGTAAACAACCACTGATGTCAGAAACAAAGATTTTTAGAAAAGAAAGGTCAACAGCAAAAGCTTGTTAAGTAATACGGTGCTTGCTTTATTGAGTCTGTATAGGCAACGATGTGCTTCAGACGGTGATTACCAGCACCAACAGGCTTGGAGTCTCCTGAACAAAGAGTGCAACCAGGTGGACATGTAAACAGACAACTATTCACAACACAGGGCCGCGGTGTAATTACAGTCAGTGGGAGGTTAAAGAGCAACTGACAAAGTATGTTTGTGATTGATTCATGTTTGCGTTTGAGTAATAACCTTCTGTCCTTGTCCATAGAACCTTGAGTACAGAGAGAAGCTCCTCATTGGAACCAAAGAACTTAAGAAATCGGCTCCAAGTAAGGCTGCCATCCTATCCGAGGCAGATAGTAAATTTCACAAATATAAATATAAAAGTGTAAATATACAAATATGAGGGTTTTCAAGTCAAGTAAACTTTATCATCCCCAAATGGGGCAATTCTTTCTACAGCCAGCAGCATTCCATACTCAACATAAGATACATTCATATTCCATACTCCAACGGGACTATTTACGTCAAGGTATTGATGTGACCAATGCCAACAGGTACACATGAGCTCTTCCATCTCTTGGTGTTACACATGGGTACCAGGTACCTGCAACCCAATGGCAGCGGCCTGAATTCACAGGACAAGGGGTGACTCGGGTCCCAAGCATGGCTTTGGCCTTCCTTGTGACTCTGACCCTGTATAAAAGGGATTACTCCAAAGTCAGTCCCTGCAATTTTGCCACACCTCTTAACAATGCTGTTTAGTCTAAGGTTATATTTCAAAGTAGGGGCCTGAACCAGCAGATTAAAGTGAAAGTTAAAAGAGAATCAATAAAAAAAGAATTAAAAATTTTCATAAAAGATGTGTCAATATTAAATCTCAATTTAAAGGAAAAGAAATACATTTGATGGTGAGCACACACTGCATCTGTGTTGGCCACAAATGTCAAGTTATTGATTCAAATATGTAATCGCGATTAATCGCAAATTAATCATTTTTTTTTATCTGTTCTCAATGTACTTTAAAATGGATATCTTTCAATTTTTTTTATGATCAAGTGGTATTTGAGACTGTGAGTTTACATCAACAGTACATACAGATAACTTTAGTCTTGTGCAGAGAACCATCTGGAATGGTTTTGAAACTCAACTTGCCATTCAAGAGAGCCTTTTCTTTATCCATTTCTGCTCAAGGCGGTTTGTTTCTGATAGCCAAGGACTCCTGCCCACCACCTCTCTGCCTCTGCAGTGCTGCTGCACAAGAGGACAGAAGGGGAGAGAGCAGTGCTTTTGGCCGAGGATCTGTGGTCTGCATGAATGGGAATGAATAACAACAGAAATATCTTTGAATCCATTTTGCCTTTTCACTGATGGTCTGAATAACTTGTAAATTTGTTGCTAGTCTCTTTTTGTAAATAAAGTTGCTAAGAGGGTCTAAAAAGTCGCTAAATCTAGTGACAAAGTCGCCAAGTTGGCAAAACTGTCGACAACATTACTGCTGCATCTTCCTGATCTCTCAAACTACGGATCACAAAACGCACAAGTATTATTCAGGGTTCAAAAAAATTAGTAGCGTTAAAAGTAATTTGCCTATACTTGTTATTATCATTTACAATTGTATACACCTTTTATTTATTTATATATAAATATTCAAAAACTCAGCGTCCACTGTCCCCTTTCTTCTACTCAACTTTCAGAACAGTAAAGAATACATACATCAACTCTATCCATTACCAGTTGCAATCACTACCTTTGTGGACATTTTCAGGATGTTCAGGACAGAAAGAACTGATATAAAACACTTGAAATCAATGTCAGTATCACTGACAAAATGTAAAGACATTGTTTAAATTGGACAAAAGCACAGATAACACTGGAACACTCACACTAAAAGTATATTGTGAAGAGACTGGACCTTTGCTGACATTTTAAAGATGTCAAGCTCAAGAAACAGCTTCTGAAATTCTTCAAACATATATTTCAATTTCAGTGGGTAATTTAAGTTGACAGCATAGATGACACCTATGAGCAGGAGGCAAGCATTTTTCACACTTCCGCAGTCCTCCAGAACTTCTGTCTCCTCGATGATGACTAACACGTACATGGTATCTTGGTTTACCTGTGCCACATTGGGATGGATGATGGTGATCTCCAGCATGTGATTACAAGAGTCCTTTGTGAAATAATGTGAAAATGAACACAAAGAGGTATACTCAATTTAGTGTACTCAGATCAAACAATATTCATATGGCACTTTTCACATGTAAAGTTAAAAAACGTGTTTCACAGAGGCTGACCCTGAGACGAAGAGTCACTTTTGGGGGCCATCCAAACTGAGAGGGGTCAATGCCCACGACCACAGTTACCACCCTGCCCCCACAGAGGTGCAGGGCCATCCAGCCACCCAGGCTGGAGCTGTCCATGGGACCCCACACTGGAGCTGAAAACTGAGGGATTACATTTGTAAAATAATAATAAAATTAAATACTCTTTTGCTTATAAAATAAAGTTAATGATTGGTCGTTAAATAGTCAGAAAAACAGAGACAAGGCAAGTTAAAGTTTAAGATAGATAAGATAAAGCATAGGTGTGATTGGCAAAGGACAATAAAGCAGCAAAATACACACCGCACCCATGATGCAGCAACAGTAATGAGATTCCTTTTTCATAGACTCCTTGTTCATATTACACTACTGGAAGAATCTTCTTTAAGACTATTCCACTAATATAATATCACATCTGGTCCTTTGATGTTGTTTTTTTCGAGCAGTTAGTTGCTTAGTGAAGAATATATGAATATTAATCTGTACAGATAATGCAATGTAATATATTGTGTGTGTGTATACAGTATGAACCAGCATCCATTAACCTGACTACTGCAACTTTGGCTTGTATTGGTGTGTCTCGCCCTCTTCTGTGTTTGACCAATCAATGACAGACAGCATCAGTTATGACGCTGCTGGGAGATGGAACAGGAAGAGGTGAAAAACAAACAAGACACTCGATTCCTTCCTGACAGTGTTAGTGTTTGTTTAATCTACTGTATGCATAGTGACTTGTACAGGATGTGGTGGCTCTTTAAAGCTATTCACATCCCATACAGTCAGTGGTATTTATGTGACAATGGTTGAATTTTTGTGGGAAAGCCCAAGTATCTGAGGGTCCTATTGATGGCATTTTGTGTGGTCCTTGCCTCCATTCCAGAGATCTTCAACAGGAGAACAATCTTCTCAGGGTCACTGCAGGGGGGGGGGCCACCAACTTAATGTTAAGGTCTGAAAGTTTTTTTCAAAAATGAAAATGTCTTAATATTAATCCAACATATTAGCACATCTAAATTAGCCTATATTTAATGTATAGCTTGTCTGTTTAACATTCAATAATAAAGAGAGCTGTTGCACAAAATCAGGGTAAGGGATTACGCCCGGGATATTCAAGTTATCCTGGATAAATTTAGCTTTGATTTGGTTGCACAAAAGCAGGGTGAATTAAACCCAGCCAAGTAACCATGGAGATGTATTCTTTCCAGTTATCAGGCTAAGATTAATGCTGGAGTATTATGCGTTAAATCAGTTGTCGCTCTGATACGAAATAAACGTGTTTAACAGTTAGTCCGTTGTCTTCTGAACGTGTACTACTTTATTTTTATTAACATTAAATACTCGTCACTATTGCTGTCACAAGTTTGATTTAAATCCTACTATTGCAGTTGTTTAGATGGTTTGAAATGGTTGATGAAGTTGCAACGGTGATTTCAATGAAGTCAGTGATATATAAAGTCCCATTCACCTGTGTTTCTTCCTGTACCATGGCACGCCTTTTTCTGAATGACGTTTTGGATGAAGAAGCACTGATATTGAGACGTGCTTTCAGACGTGAGAGTGTGTTTCGGGACAGATCAGACCCTTTAGCTTTTCCTGACGAGTACTTGCATGAGAAGTATAGATTTTCTGGAGATGGAATCCGTTATTTGTGTAGACTGCTGGGTCCCAAAATTCAGCACCGCACAGCGCAAAGACATGCTCTCACCATCCCACAGATGGCCTGTGTGACACTGCGCTTTTTTGCAAGCGGCATGTTTTTATATGCTGTGGGAGACGCTGAAATTCTTAAGAAAGGCACCATTTGCCATACTGTCAGAAGTGTGTGTTTAGCACTGAAGTCCTTGGCACACATCTTTATCACCTTCCCTGGCCACAGAGGAACGTGTTACATCAAAGAGGATTTCTACGAGATTGCAGGTAACCTGAATTACAGATTACAAAAAAAGCGTTAGGTTGGAACAGTCACAGGATACTCTGACTATTTTGTGTTACAGCTTTCCCTAATGTCAGTGGTGCGCTGGATTGCACACTGATCCACATTCAATCCTCATAGGCCCATGAGGGAGATTATGTCAAAAGAAAATCCTTCCACAGTATCAATGTTCAGGTCAAATTTATTTAGTTACTGTCAACTAGCCAAAATGTATTCTGTGCATTAAATGTGTACTGAATAGGCAACATCAATCTGTGATGCTGCCTGCATCATTACTAATGTCGAGGCAAAGCCCGGGTCTGTCCATGACTCCCGGGTTTTTAGGTCCAGATTATTTCCCAGTGACTATCACAAGGTAGGCCACACACATTTCACTGATAAACACAATTGCAATTTTCTGGCGTTCTGCTGGGAGACAAAGGTTATGCTTGTGAGACGTACCTTCTCACTCCCCTCGCAGACTCTCAGACAGCAGCACAGCAAGGGATACAATCTTGCCCATGCAGGAACAAAGGCCCAAATTGAGATGGGATTTGACCTTCTCTAGTCACGTGTCTCCACCACCTGAGGGCCGCCCCAGACAGGGCCTGTGACATCACTGTAGCCTGCACTGTCCTACATAATATTGCCTGTCTGAGGAAGGAAAGGGGTCCTGCACTGGAGATTGAGTGGGACAATGCATTAATGACAGGCTGGTCACAGACCAAAAAATGACTGCTTTCATTGTCTTGTCCTTCTCTAATATATTATAATTTATGTTACTCCTTAATTAGGCCTAATGTTTTTTTTAATTAGATATTTTAGCAGCTTACTTTGGTTTCATAACTTTCTAAATTTTTGTCTCACATCACTAAACCAATAACTTTGCCTACAAAGTGTAGTGTACATTCATCACACAGGGACACAATGCTGCTGAAGCTTTTTATTTTAGTTCTGTCACTTGTCAGCTTGGAGCTGGGAAGAGAGAAAGAAAACATGATTAATACATTGTGTTACAGATATGCTTACAGTGTAGATTGAAGTCACTTCTTTTTCTAGTTTCTGTATCTTCAGATCCAGTTTCCTCAGTGTTTTCTTTTTTTATGTCTATACCAAGGTCCAGATCCTGGAGACTCCTTTTGCTGATAGCAATCTGTATATCTGCCAGCTCTGTTTTCTTTTTCAGATGTTGCGTGTACAGACATCTGACAGTTTGAAAATTCTGTAAACCACCCATTGATTAGCACAGCAGGGATTGTGCATAATTTAGATTTTGTCAAAGTTCTTGGGAATATGAGGACCCAAGAGCAGAGATAGACAGGCAGGTAGGAGAATGTCAAATACGAGGCTTTATTAAAAAAGAGTCCAAACCAATAAAGGGATCCAAAATGCAAAAACAAACGACAAGGAAAAAACTAAGTCCAAAAATCCAAAAAGTATAATCCAAAAGAGAAAGAAGAAAAATGCTGAGAACAGGAACCAAAGACAAACCAAATGCACACAAAAAACACTGCAATGATCTGACCATGGACAAGGGGAACACGAAGACAAAATACAGAGGGTAACGGGGTAACAAGAGGCAGGTAACATTAGGGCTGGAAAACTTTTAGCCAATACTCACTATGTTGATGTGTCTAGATCCTGTTACAAATATATTTTCTATGAGTACTCTATGTCTGACTTCTCATCCATTATGGGCTAAATATGTATTTCCATAAGATTGACATGATACCTCAGGCCTTCTGGAGTCCAGTGACCCCATCTCCTCATCATTGGCTGCAGAAGTCCCTTCCCCCTCCCATACTGAATATAATTTGTATTGACAGGATGTGCCAAGCCTAATGCTTTTAATAAATAATACTTGTCACTGCCCAATGTAAAGCGAGTGCAGATTTGAGTCATGTGTCACTTTGCGACGAGTGAAGCTCTGAGTTGCACATGCGTCACTTTGCGAAAAGTAGCTTATAAGATGCTAACGAGAGACTTCTGTAATGTCAATACAGTAAAAATGGACCTACTTAACTAAGTTCGTTCACTGCTGGCTAGAAGTTAGCATCAAACACAACAAAGGTTGTCAGTTGAATGGTGTTTTAAACTAACGTTAGCAATCAAACAACCACAGATAGCTAAAACGTTTTTGAAATGACTGCTAGCTTAGCTACAAGCTAGTAATCAAACACAACAAAGACTGTCACTGGAATGGCGTTTTGAGCTAACATCACAGGACTTCCTTGATTTAAGAGAAGGGCCATTTCCGAAGCTGGGGTAAAGTCTGGAGCTAATAGAGATTGTACATATGGTTGTAAAAAATGTCAAAGTAGGCTTAATAATAATACATGCTATTTATATAGTGGTACTCAAAGACACTTTACAGTACAACCAGCACATTTAGCACATAAAGAGATACAACTATAAAACTAACACATAAAACAAGCATCCATCCATCCATCCATCTTCATCCGCTTATCCGGAGTCGGGTCGCGGGGGCAGCAGCTCCAGTAGGGGACCCCAAACTTCCCTTTCCCGAGCCACATCAACCAGGCCAGGTTGGAGATATAATCTCTCCACCTAGTCCTGGGTCTTCCCCGAGGCCTCCTCCCAGCTGGATGTGCCTGGAACACCTCCCTAGGGAGGCGCCCAGGAGGCATCCTTACCAGATGCCCGAACCACCTCAACTGGCTCCTTTCGACGCGAAGGAGCAGCGGCTCTACTCCGAGCTCCTCTCGGATGACTGAGCTTCTCACCCTATCTCTAAGGGAGACGCCAGCCACCCTCCTGAGGAAACCCATTTCGGCCGCTTGTACCCTGGATCTCGTTCTTTCGGTCATGACCCAGCCTTCATGACCAAAATTGCCCGGTAGATCGAGAGCTTTGCCTTCTGGCTCAGCTCTCTTTTCGTCACAACGGTGCGATACACAGAATGTAATACCGCACCAGCTGCTCCGATTCTCCGACCAATCTCACGCTCCATAGTCCCCTCACTCGCGAACAAGACCCCAAGGTACTTAAACTCCTTCACTTGGGGTAAGGACTCACTCCCCACCTGAAGAAAGCACTCCATCGGTTTCCTGCTGAGAACCATGGCCTCAGATTTAGAGGTGCTGATCCTCATCCCAGCCGCTTCACACTCGGCGGCGAACCGATCCAGTGAGTGCTGAAGGTCACAGACCAATGATGCCATCAGGACCACATCATCTGCAAAAAGCAGCGACGAGATCCCGAGCCCACCGAACTGCAACCCCTCCCCGCCCCGACTACGCCTCGATATCCTGTCCATAAATATTACAAACAGGATTGGTGACAAAGCGCAGCCCTGGCGGAGGCCAACCCTCACCTGGAACGAGTCCGACTTACTGCCGAGAACCCGGACACAGCTCTCGCTTTGGTCATACAGAGATTGGATGGCCCTGAGAAGGGACCCCCTCACCCCATACTGCCGCAGCACCTCCCACAATTTCTCCCGGGGGACCCGGTCATACGCCTTCTCCAGATCCACAAAACACATGCAGACTGGTTGGGCATACTCCCTGGCCCCCTCCAAGATCCTTGTGAGAGTGAAGATCTGATCCGTTGTTCCACGGCCAGGACGGAATCCGCATTGTTCCTCTTCAATCCGAGGTTCGACTATCGGCCGAACCCTCCTTTCCAGTACCTTGGAGTAGACTTTACCAGGGAGGCTGAGAAGTGTGATACCCCTGTAATTGGCACACACCCTCTGGTCCCCCTTTTTAAAGAGGGGAACCACCACCCCGGTCTGCCACTCCTTAGGCACCGTCCCAGACTTCCACGCAATGTTGAAGAGGCGTGTCAACCAAGACATCCCCTCCACACCCAGAGCTTTCAGCATTTCTGGACGGATCTCATCAATCCCTGGGGCTTTGCCGCTGTGGAGTTGTTTTACTACCTCAGCGACTTCCACCAGGGAAATTGACGACAATCCCCCATCATCCTCCAGCTCTGCCTCTACCACAGAGGGCGTGCCAGCTGGATTTAGGAGTTCCTCAAAGTGCTCCTTCCACCGCTCTATTACCTCCCCAGTTGAGGTCAACAACGTCCCATCCTTGCTGTAAACAGCTTGGATGATTCCTCGCTTCCCCCTCCTGAGGTGGCGAACGATTTTCCAGAAGCACCTTGGTGCCGACCGAAAGTCCTTCTCCATGTCTTCTCCGAACTTCTCCCACACCCGCTGCTTTGCCTCTGTCACGGCAGAGGCTGCAGCCCTTCGGGCCCGTCGGTACCTTGCAACTGCCTCCGGAGTCCTCCGGGATAACATATCTCGGAAGGACTCCTTCTTCAGTCGAACGGCTTCCCTGACCACCGGTGTCCACCAGGGTGTTCGTGGGTTACCGCCCCTTGAGGCACCTAAGACCCTAAGACCACAGCTCGCCGCCGCAGCTTCAGCAATGGAAACTTTGAACATTGTCCACTCAGGTTCAATGCCCCCAGCCTCCACAGGGATGCACGAAAAGCTCCGCCGGAGGTGTGAGTTGAAAGTCCGTCGGACAGGGGCCTCCTCCAGACGTTCCCAGTTTACCCGCACTACCCGTTGGGGCTTACCAGGTCTGTCCAGAGTCCTCCCCCATCCCCTGACCCAGCTCACCACCAGATGGTGATCAGTTGACAGCTCTGCCCCTCTCTTCACCCGAGTGTCCAAAACATACGGCCTCAGATCAGATGAAACGATTATAAAATCGATCATTGACCTTTGGCCTAGGGTGCTCTGGTACCACGTACACTTATGAGCATCCCTATGTTCGAACATGGTGTTTGTTATGGACAATCCATGACTAGCACAGAAGTCCAACAACAAACAACCACTCTGGTTCAGATCAGGGAGGCCGTTCCTCCCAATCACGCCTCTCCAAATATCTCCATCATTGCCCACGTGTGCGTTGAAGTCCCCCAGCAGAACTGTGGAGTCCCCTACTCGAGCCCCATACAGGACTCCATTCAAGGTCTCCAAGAAGGCCGAATATTCCGAACTCCTGTTTGGTGCATATGCACAAACAACAGTCAGAGTTTTCCCCCCCATCACCCGCAGGCGTAGGGAGGCAACCATCTCGTCCACCGGGGTAAACTCCAACGCAGCGGCGCTCAGCCGGGGGCTTGTGAGTATCCCCACACCCGCCCGGCGCCTCACACCCTGGGCAACTCCGGAGTAGGACAGAGTCCAACCCCTATCCAGGAGTACGGTTCCAGAACCGAGACTGTGCGTAGAAGTAAGCCCCACCAGATCTAACTGGTAGCGCTCCACCTCCCGCACAAGTTCCGGCTCCTTCCCCCACAGAGAGGTGACGTTCCACGTCCCCAGAGCCAGCCTCTGCCGCCCGGGTCTGGTCCGTCGAGGTCCCTGACCTTCGCCGCCACCCATGTGGCTGCACACCCGACCCCAGCGGTTCCTCCCACAGGTGGTGGGCCCATGGGATGGAGATAGGGGGCCACGTAGCTTCTTCGGGCTGTGCCCGACCGGGCTCCGTGGCAAACCCGGCCACCAGGCGCTCGCTGACGAGCCCTCCGTCCAGGCCTGGCTCCAGACGGGGGCCCCGGGCCTCCTCCGGGCAGGGTCACTCCCTCTCTTCCTCGATTTTGCATAGGGCTTTTGAACCATTCTTTGTCTGGCCCCTCACCTGAGACCACTTTGCCATGGGAGACCCTACCAGGAGCACACAGCTCCAGACAACACAGCCCTCAGGTTCATAGGGACACACAAACCTCTCCACCACGATAAGGTGATGGTTCCCGGAGAGGAATAAAACAAGCATATTAAAAGCAATTAAAACAGAGTGTACAACTTTGCTAGTAAGCAGACATTTTTAAATCCTTACACATTCAGTTGGTGAGCTATCTGCCGGGCTTTTTCTCTTTGTTTAATAACAGCAGCCCTATTTCCTTTTTGCATAGTATATGCTTCACCTCCTCATAACTTTCCATAATAAGTTGCTGCTCAGCAGATGAAAAAATTTGCCACACCCGTCTTCTCCATCTCAATTCAATTTTATTTTATTTATAGTATCAGTTCATAACAAGAGTTATCTCGAGACACTTTATAGATAGAGTCTGCATTAGTAAATCTGTGATCAATACCGTGGTCTATTTAAGCAGGGCTTAAATCTCAAGGGCCAACTCTCACGCATTGGCCGTGAGACACACGCATTTGACTGGTTTCACACGCTCACACGCCACATCCCCGATTTCTCACATTTAAGTGTCAACCCGGTCGGTCAAATTTCTGAAAGATGTGTTTATCTATAGATCTACCGGGTAGATTCTACCCGAGCCACTCGTGATCGACTAGTAGCCTATGTGCTTTCAGAGACTCCCTGACTTCAAGAGCGCTCCTTGTCTGTGGAAGTTTCGAAATGTCGCAAACTGAGAACATTTTTTTTCACGAGCCATCCCAGGTGCATTTCCCCGGCTTCAGGTATGTGCTCTGGGTATCACAGACCCGTCGGTCACTTTGTGTTCACTCTCTCTGTAAAAATAGAGGTGAGCAGCGCGGCTGCTGTGTAGCAACTTCAGTTCATTTTAGTGGACTCCATCTCATACATGTAGTCCTCTGATGAAGAGCAGCGTACAGCCTCCTCTAAACTTTGGGCCTCTGTGTCTGTCAGACGGTCTGAATGAGATACTACCATATCAACGGAGCAATAACATGCACAACAGACTATATTACAACTCTCCAAATCTCGGACAGAGATGGGAGGAGTTATATTTTGAATGTGCACAAAGTTGTGAACACTTGGGCCACTATTGTGCTTTCCTAACCTCTGTTCATCTCTAAATGTAAATAATTCATCAATGTTTCATAAAATTAACAAATAGTCTTTATTTTCCCAAAAAAAGTAAATACAGTAAGTGGGGCACAGAGGATGAGGGCCAAACATTACTGAGCCTTGGCACAAAGGTTAAAGGATTAGAATTTATGTAAATCAGTGGTTCTCATTCTTTAGAATTTCAGTGTTGATCCCTCAACATTAATTTAACTTTGGGTCCCTGGTCCCTACAACAGGGACACCTGGACCTGTTTACCACAGACCCAAATCTTCTCAGCTGTTGATGACATATGCTACTGTCTCTTCATGTGGCTCATTATGTTTGGCACATTGTCTGGGTCAGTTATTATATCATAATAAGTTAATCATGTAAATATTGTAAATGCTAAATGCCCTAATACCTGTTGATACTACAACAATGCAAAGGCTCTTAACCCTACAGTTTTGCACGTAAGACTTGATTTCTCCATTTGTTTTGCACAAAACTCTCCAGAAAGAGACATTTAATGGTTTATTTTCAAAAAAAAATCCTGGGGGACACACCCCCAGACCGCCCTAGGGAGAGTCCCCATCCCCCCACACATAACAAATCCCAATTTAAACCCTGAAGGATAATGATGCTGAAAGAGCCAAAGAAATTGCTTTGTACGCGGCAAAATATGGGTTGCCCCCCCACCAACCCCCCCAATCTCACTCCAAGGTTTTGGGAAAAGTTGGCAGCTCTGTTTTAAGAAAGCCGTGAACGTGCACTTATCCCAGCTATCTACACCTGGCCGGACATAGCTCCAACTTCTCATCCTGGCTAGGCAAACGTGCAACCAATTAAGCCACGATGAGCGGATCACACTAAGTCAAGCGGTGCTTTTTCAGTTATTCTGGATTTCTTCATTCTAGCCCACAGAACACAGCAAAGCCAAATAAAAAATAAATTATTGTATCAGAGTATGCATACGTTACAAACACACGTCCAAATAAAAGAAATGTTAATGGTTGCTCTCCTGAAAAAACTACTAAAACAAGTTGACACCAGTCACCAAGTGAAGATCAACAATGTATCAAAGACCAAGGAAAAGGTGCAAAAAATTAAGCATTTTAAGAAATTATTAATAGATAAGACAGAAATAGTTGCCACATTTTGACAAAGGTTGCAGAGTTGAGAGGTCAGTCTATTTGTAAAAAAGAAAACAATAATGAGTAAGGTAAAGAGCAAAAACAAGGCATTTAACAACTACAGGTCAACCTGAATTTTGCTGTTTGATATTCATATTACCCAGAGGACAATTGTAGTGATCCCTTGTTCTTTGTTCCAACCAAGACCCCATGAACAGCGCTGGGCAAAAAAGTACCTCTTTCCTTACCGTCCATTGGTAAACAGCTGCCACACATTCAGAATGTACATTTTATTCTATCATAATTTAAGTCATTAAAGCTATAGCGTGTAGTTTATGTCTCCCCCATGAGGAATTCTAAGTAATGACAACAACTGTTGGCGCATCCCCATGAAACAAGATTTATGTGACCGCGCACGACCCACACGCCTCCTTCACACAGTCGCTAGTAGCCAAGGGGGACACAGAGGATTAAAAAAATTGATGGACTCTTCAGAAGAGGTCATTATCTTCACCTGGCGACACAATCTTCTGAACATAGTCATACTGAGACATACAGACAGAGTTGTGTGGAGCTGATAGTCTTAATTAGCTTGGTAGCAACACATTTGACAACACATTGAATGTAACATTCATCAATATCAAAGAATTATGCACTAAAGCTTTAAGTCTAATAAAACAATTAAAAAAATATATTATTTATACCTGGGGAGTTGGCTGAATCAGGCAGATAAATGTGCATGTGCTATGGTCTCAAACATGCAGTCCCCCACTATTGGGTGCCAAATGTAAAAATTCAGATACAATTTTAAAGCTAATATATTTCAATTATTTAGCTTACCCTCACATTTGAGGCAGAAATTAGTTTAAAACATGTTATATACAATTGTCAACAGTAGTAGAGTTTAGAAAAGTAAAATAACAATGTAATATCTAAATATTAAATATAAATGTTAGTAAAATACTTCTTGTCTCCTCAGGATATTATTTTTACTCTTCTTCAAAGTCTGTTATATATACATACGTAAGGATTTCAACAACTTTTGACAGTTACTTTGTGATTATATAAAATCTGCTATATATAGTATAATAATCTGCTGTTATTTAGAAATATTAATTCAAAGTTTCTCCTCACATTAAAACCTATACTCTCTTTATGTTGCAGGCCTTGAGCCACTTGGTAACAAATGGGGGTACCGGTTTCAAAACCCCCACGAGCCCCCTGGCTTAAGGCCGGCAACCAAACGTTTGGCCAGACATAGATATATAAATCAAAAGTTGTTTATTAAGCACAAACTAACTAAACCATAGGCTAACTGGTGGGATGTGCATCCTCTATCTTCCAGCAGGCGCGTCTGTGCTGCGTTTTGGATGTGCCCCCGCAAGCGATTGCGGCCATTGATGTCAATGCTTGATATTCCACCGGAAGAGCGCGTGGAGTGGCTCTCCGCTCTGCTAAAGATACACGCCAGGTGGATTTTCACACGGTGTTTGGACAAATGGACAGGAGGTTAAACAGACAGAGCATCCAGTCGATTTACCAAGACACCCACCCAATGTCATACAGTATATCTAGTCTACAACACCCATGGACAATGAGAGATTTATTTGGGAGATGGAAAAACATAATAGACACCACAGATCCTTTTTATAAAGACAATGCCAGAAAAGAGACGCCATGGAGGTAATTACAGGAGTGAATGAATGAAGTTACTTTAAACTCCATCATTGTACCATTGAAACACTTGAAAAACCATGCAGACAATTTATTGCCATATTTCAATATATAACAATCCAGTATTAGTTATCAATCATCCAATTATTTATTGTAATTACATCATCAATAATCATTAGGGCTGTACACCAAACCCAGGGATCGGTTCGTATCGATACAAACCTCAATTTGTTTTGTACAGTTATACAACAGAGACTTTTTTTATTGATACTGATTGATCAATCAATCCAACACCAAAGATTCTTTTGTATCTCAAAGTAATGTTTCCAAAATCGCTTCAGGGGTTCATTAACTCGTTGGAATGACACTTACAAATAATGGTGGACTGGGAAACTGTTTGAAACCAGCGCTGTGTGTTCTCAAAAGTAGAAACTATTATTTAAGGACAGTACATGTAACATTTCTGCAATAAAATGTCTAAAAAGCCAATAGACCTATGTTCTATATGTTGTTGAGCTGTGCACTCACATAAGTTTCCAACAATGTTCAAACCCAGAGTAATATCAAATCAAAGTGATATTATTCAAGGTAACGGTCTGTTGCATGTGGTTGCCTGTCGATGGTGTCATGTCCCCTATGTGAATACGTTGGTGCTGTCTGCCAGAAGCTGTCATACATTGCCTGTTTAACTAGTTCAAAGTTACATTTTTAGGATACACATTATAGAAGTTAGTGGTTGGTGGTTTTTAACACGATATTTTAAACGGATGTACCAACGTCCATGCTGTTAAATGAGATACTACGTCACTAGCCGAGACAAGGTGGCTAACCTTAGCACATGCTAGCTTGTTATAAATGGCAAAACACTGCTACAACACACACTAGTTAGCCATAATCTACAAAAATACTACTCACATGTTCCTGTTCTGCTGGTATTCCACAAGTGCCCCGTTTAGTAGAAGTCTTCCAGCTAATCTTGCCTTGTACTGGCCAAAGTTGGAGAAAGAGTTATCTAGCTGATGTGATCTTACCTAGCTACTGAGCATGTGCTACTGCCAACAAAGATAGTATAGAAGTGAGATGTCTCACTCTCTTGCTAAACAGAGACCTAAACACACAGGGTGAATACAGGATCTGCAGAAATGTGCGGTACAACAAACATATGGTGTTTTTAGAAAACTAAACCATGTAAACCTATTTTGGTACAACCTCTAAATACAATTATAAACCTGAAAATGACCATAATATGGGCATTTTGAACACAGTCAAAGGAAGTCCTTGTAAGTATAGTAAAAAAAAGTGTGTGTGTGTGTGTGTGTGTGTGTGTGTGTGCATTCACCCTTGCCTGACAATATCCTCCAGCAGAAAAGAAGGTCCACCTTCTCCACCTGCCCCCCCCGACTATCCAGAGAATTAAAATATATCTCTTACTCAATTCACTCCCAGTTCAGTCCAGTTATTTAAAGTAATTAACCTTAATTTGCCCAAAAAAGACAAATCTGTATTAGACCACTGCCTCTTAACCAGAGGCCCAGTCGCCAACCACAGTCCATCTCCCTGCGCTCCTAATGGGGTCTCTGCTTAATCAAAATTCAGCCATCAGATCTTGATATTGAATCATCTTTTAATTGGGAGCTACATTGTGGTTAATAGTTTTATAATTCGCAGGCTCTAATAGTCTCACCACTGGGATCCGCTCCAGTTTTTCTCGCTCGTTGAAGCTGCCACAGCGGTGAGGACTTTTACACTCACACGTTTGCACACACACACACGTACACAGGGGGCGGCTGTGGCTCAGTGGTAGAGCGGTTGCCTGCCAATCCCTGCAGTCCCATGTCGAAGTGTCCTTGGGCAAGACACTGAACCCCGGTTGCCCCCGATGCTGCGCATCGGAGTGTGAATGTGTGTGCATGTTTATCTGATGAGCAGGTGGCACCTTGTACGGCAGCCTCGGCCACAGTGTATGAATGTGTGTGAATGGTGAATGTATCCTGTATGATGTAAAAGCGCTTTGAGTAGTCGTTAAGACTAGAAAAGCGCTATATAAATACAGCACATTTACATTTACATTTACACACACAATACAAAAAAATACAAAGGTATACATGTGTGTGTATGTGTATACTCTTTTCAACCCCACCTCACACACACACACAGTACACACCAGGTGTCTCTGCTTGTAATTCCACTACGTTTATATAGGATCCCAAAAAAATGAGGTCAAATTATCAAATAAGACTCATCCAGAGCCCCTGAGACTCTATGTCCAGCTCTATATTTAGCTGCTGAATAGTAATATATTTTTATGATGTGTGAAGAAAAGAGGGACCTGTACCAGAGCTGTACTGATGGTAAAGCTCTCCAGCCAGGATATATCTGCTCCGCAGGGATGGACTTTTGTTGTGTTCTCACGCGTCCCCTGTGTGTGCTGGTCGTAGTGTAGAGTTCTATTAGTCCCGCATTTCTTTTAACCAATCACAATTGTCATGGGCGGCACTAAGCTTTCGCACAGTGTAGTGTATATTATTGTATGTATATTTATTGAAAATCTAGTTTATACATCATTTACCTACTTGTAGATTCACTGGGGTCTCTAACCTGCAAGTTGCTCTTGAATAACTGAGCAGCCCATGTTCTGTGAAGGCAGCACAGAAGCATTCAGTGTAAGTAGGAATTACGATAACAGTAAAGCTTTCAAGTGGAATGAAAATGTCGAAGGGGCCAAAATCCTCAGATAAATCCCTGCAGTGTGATTAGCTTCATGTACTGCTTCCTGAATGCTGAGAGTAAAAAGGAGAGAGGTCTACGCTCTTTAAATTAAGTTTTACGGTATAGGACATTGTTTTCATAGTTTATTATGTTATGTGTAGCCACGTAGATCTTTTAAGAGACGTTAGATGTTAATGGTGAAATACGTAAATATGCCTATGAATGTCTTCCGTTGTAGGGGATTGCCATCTTGGCGACATATGTTCAAACTTTTTTGAATGTATTTGAACCTATGTGGGAAAACTGATTATTTTACCTTTTGCTTTGCATTAGCCTCATCAATAAAGGATTTTTAAGTTTTATGTCAACAAGAGACCTTTGGTTTTCATGCTGTTTTTTTTTTTTTTCAGAAGGAATATCCAAAGTGGCCAGTTTTGACAGCCCTACAGGCCAGGTTGATAATAAATGGTTGGCGGCACAGTCAAGAGACAGAGAATAGTAAGTAGCTTTGTGTTTACATGGGGACATTCAGAGAGTTTGTTTAGCGTGCACGGGGCGAGGGATCGATGGAGCAAGGTGAAGAAAGAAAGATGCAGCTGGATGAAGAGAGAGAGCAGGGCATGCCTTTGTTGTCCTTTCTCTATTCTTCCTCTGTCCTCTCCCCAGTGGGCTGATTTGCTATCGATTAGCAGGCTGGACTCCAGCTCCACACCTCCATCTAGCAAGGCTAAGGCTCAAGGTTGGGCCTCAACAAATGAGCAAAAGTATGTATGCTTTAAAATGTATTATTCTTTCTATCTTTCTTTCTTTCTTCTGGCAAATGAATCGCTTTTTTGAGGGGGTTAACATATTCAACAACTCACTAAAATTGGTGGTTGCATCAATTCTGATGAAAGTGTACATATTTTAAGGGTTTCGGGAGTAAGCGCACAAAAATGGCTCGCTAGCGCATCCTACAATGTTAAATAAATTTAGTCCCTGCAGTACGTTTAATGTAGACAAACAAAACTTGGTACACATATGGATCATGTCAAGATGTACAGAAAAGCTCATTAGAGCCATACCC
The DNA here is from genome assembly GCA_026937815.1 of Etheostoma perlongum. NCBI lineage: Eukaryota > Metazoa > Chordata > Actinopteri > Perciformes > Percidae > Etheostoma > Etheostoma perlongum. Next base: position 10,684,341 of record CM049373.1, read on the forward strand.
TAAACCCAACAAGAAGTCCGCCATTTTGAATTGAAAGTTTGAAATTAGTGCAATTGTCGTACTTTAAAGCTTCAGTAGGTAACTTTTGTAAAAATGTATTTTTTACATATTTGTTAAAACTGTCACTATGTCCTGACAGTAGAATATGAGACAGATAATCTGTGAAAAAATCAAGCTCCTATGGCTCCTCCCTGTGCTCCTACTGCCATTTGGCAGAAATACACCGCTCCCGGTCAGAAACAGCCAATCAGAGCCAGGAGGACTGTCTTAGCAGTGTCAATCACTCTCGTGTATGCGCTGCTCATAACCCCCCCCCCCCCCGCACAGCGCGTACCGTGTTCAAGCTCAAGATTGCCCGTGTGCTGCAGCTGTGCTAATCACGGAGAAACTACTTTTCAGGAAAACTGCCAATTTCTTGAGTGACACCTGCTCAGAAAACAAAGACGGGCAAACAGAAGAAGACCGATGACAAAAAGCGAGCTAAAAAGAAAGAATTAAACCGAGCCCAAAATAAAACGAGGGTCAACATCGGAGGGCTTTTCAGAGGTGGAGGGAGCTACGCCTCCTGAAAGGATTCAACACGGATTCAGAGCTAGTCACATTTCTGCTTGACATGTAAGTATCCCTGCTGGATTTGTTTCATTATGTAAGAACTACACAACTAAGATAGCGATGGTTACAGTATCGCTGGTGATAGCGCAAATCTCATTTTACTCTGTAGCTTGTTGCTAGCTAAGTCTAACAGTTAGCTTGTTGCTAGCTAAGTCTAACAGTTAGCTTGTTGCTAGCTAAGTCTAACAGTTAGCTTGTAGCACGGCAGGAATGTTGTAGCTAACTCGTTCACCCTCAGTATAAGCAATATTGTTTTGATACCTACATTTAGTAAGCCTAAATGTGTTTTTGTCGATCACAATTAAATGCAGTTATGGTGAAACTACTTTAATTGTGCGCTGTCCCTGCCCCTGTTTCTTCCCCCTCAGGATTGTAAATGAAATGTCTGACACAAATTCTTTATGCTCCTTCAACAGGTCAGACATCGCCCCAGACACAGAGCCACGTGAAGGAATCGTCTTCAGTCCAAATCAAGATGTTCAGTATTTCCTTGTGTGTACTTTGCAAAAAAAGCTGATTTATTTTACCCATATGCAAAATAAAACCTAAGACATATTTCTAAGATGTTGTTATTCCTTGGCTTAGTGAGCTTCCTCAGTGATTCATCATTCCTACTGAAAGTATAGTGTTTTAAATTGATCCAAAAGGTAATTCAGTAATGTACTGTGTAAAGTGCTGGTTTTGTTCTCACAAATGAGCGATTACATAACAATTTTTAATCCCTTTTTATTGAAAAATATTTACAAAACTTTCAATAGAAATATTTTAAATAAGCAATTTTTTTACATAAAGTTTTAAAAGCACAGCACACAACAGCTAAACCCTCCTCAGAATAAATCCCCTGTATTGTGTGGAAAACATTGGTGGCCCTGCTAACTAGCCTGCGCGTTCACGGCAGATTCTGCTCTGGGGGAGGAGCTGTGGAGGAGGGGGGGCTGTAGCGTAGCAGAGAGCAAGGGGGAGGAGCCTGTAAGGTGTGGTTGTTCAAATTTTTAGGCTAAGTCCACGTTTCCTCAAAACTCCCGCAAAACTGCAGCTTTAACAGAGATTAAAATAGAGATTTTATCCGATTAACTTCAACTTTGGTCTGTACCATCTTAAAACGTTAGGGATGAAAAGTTATTAAAAGAAAAAACTTTTTATAGGGCATGGCCGTGGCAAAACAGGAATTGGGTGGAACTCAAGCGTACATTGTCTAATTGGCTCGACACTTTTCAGTATTCATACATGTCCAACCCTGAGGAGATATAAAGGCCAATATTTACTTGAAGTTATAACGCCCCCCTAATGGTAACAGGAAGTAGGCCTAAATGTCAAGGTGCTATACTTTAACAAACTCCTCCTAGAGATTTCAACAGATCAACTACAAATTATGAAAAGTTATTAAAAGCAAAACTTTGTCCACCGGCGTGGGTGTGGTGTAGCGGCCATTTTGAGCATCTATCGATGAAAGAAGAAGTTGTTGTAACTTAAGTGTACATTGTCATACCTGCCCGAAATTTCTCACTGGGTCCAAGCCTGTGGACATCTATAGGCCAAAATTGACTTTTGGTAATAGACCAAAAAAAACCCCGCTGGCAACAGGAAATCTTTCTTTTATGACGAACATCATCTGATTTACATAAAATTTATGTATGGTCTACATGGGATACTGAGCTGCCCCCTATACTTTAACCACGCCCATGTACTTAGGCTACGTAACATAACATTTGAACCGTTAAGTTAGAGTCTTGTGTGAGGTGTCATTGAACTCAGCAAAGAGTTCCTTCTTCATTGGTGATGTTTGTCCCACCCCCTATGCTTAAACAACGCCCCTTTTATAACTGGTGACCCGTTAAAGGTAGATTCTTATGTAAGGCATCAATGAACTCAGCAGAGATTTTCTTTTTATTGGCAAAGGTTTACCCCAACCCCTATGCTTTGGCCACACCCCCTTTCACAGCTAATGAACTGTATTTCTTGTGTGAGATATCATTGAACTCAGCAGGGAGTTCCCTTTGCATTGCTGATGACTTGCAGTGTCTGAGTGCCGCGCTAATGCACGTCGCAAGGAGCGGCCCCGACGCGCACAGAGGCACGAGGGCCCCTCCAACTCTGCTCGCAGCCAAAGGGCCCTATCTTGCACAGGGCACAGAGCAGTTGTCAATTTGCGTCCAGCATCTACATCGTTTAAATGGCAATTGCAGGTGCGTTCAGGGTGCATTCTTGGTGAATTGCTATCTTGAGGCAGCGGGAGGTGATCAGGTACAGAAGCCCTGCAATGCAAGGTGTGATCAGGTTTTGTTGGTCAATGACCAACAACACCTGGTCTAAAGTCAATTGCACAGCATTTCATTGTTATTGTAACAGTAAATTAGTAAAACCCACACAACAGCAACACACAACCATGCAACAGATTACAAATACAGTGGGGCTTGAAAGTTTGGGCACCCCTGGTAAACATTTTTATTAATGTGCATAAAGAAGCCAAGAAAAGATGGAAAAATCTCCAAAAGGCATCAAATGACAGATTAGACATTTGTATAATATGTCACAAAAAGTTAGATTTTATTTCATTATTTACACTTTCAAAATAACAGAAAAGAAAAAAATGGCGTCTGCAAAACTTTGGGTTAATACCTTAACCCAAAGTACCCCCCCTTTGGCAAGTATCACAGCTTGGAAATGCTTCTTGTAGCCAGCCTAGAGTCTTTCACTTCTTGTTTGAGGTATCTTCTCCCATTCTTCCATCCAAAAGTCTTCCAGTTCTTTGAGATTTTTGAGCTGTCTGTCATGCACTGCTCTTTTAAAGGTCTATCCATTGATTTTCAATTATGTCAGGAGAGGTCAGGAGATTGTGAAGGCCATGGCAAAACCTTCAGTTTAAGCCTCTTGATGTAAGCCACCGTGGATTTTGAGGTGTGTTTAGGATCATTATCCATCTGTAGAAGCCATCCTCTCTTTAATTTTGTCACAGATGGCACAGTTAGCATCCACAATTTGCTGAAATTTTATTGAATCCATTTTTCCTTCTACTCGTGAAATGTTTCCTGTGCCACTGGCTGTAATACAACCCCAAAGCATGATTGATCCACCCCCATGCTTAACAGTTGGACAGAGGTTCTTTTCATTAAATTTGGTGCCCTTTCTTCTCCAAACGTGCCTTGCTCATTCTGGCCAAAAAGTTCTATTTTAACCTCATTGGTCCACAGAACTTGTTTCCACAATGCATCAGGCTATATATTGTCTGCAAACTTCAAACGTTGATTTTTGTGGTGAGGACGCAGAAGAGGTTTTCTTCTGATGACGCTTCCATGAAGACCATATTTAAGTATCTCTTTATAGTGGAATGGTGTAGCACAACTCCAGTGCTTGCCAGGTCTTTCTGGATGATCGTGCAGTCAAACGTGGATTTGGACTTGCTTTTCTCATAATCCTGCGAGCTGTTCTGTCTGATATTTTTCTTGGTCTTTCAGATCTTGTTTTAACTTCCACTGTTCCTGATGACCGCCATTTCTTAATTACATTCCAAACAGAGGATATTGGCATCTGAAAATGCTTTGCTATCTTCTTATAGCCTTCTCCTGCTTTGTGAGCGTCAACTATTTTCAGTTTCAGTTTTCTAGACTACTGCTTAGAAGAAGCCATGGTGCTGATTGTTGGGGCGAGGTCAGATGAGTCTGGGCATTTAAAACTTTAAGATTGACATCACCTGGTCTTTCCAGACGATGATTGAGAACAATCCATGACACTGTCAAGTCTCAGCTTTCCAAAGGGGGCGGTACATGCTATAAACTCTGCAGGGTGCCCAAACTTTTGCAGCCATAAAAATCTAATTTTTTGTGACATATTGTACGGATGTCATTTGATTCCTTTTTTTATCTTTTCTTGGCTTCTTTATGCATATTATTACAAATATTTACCTGGGGTGCCCAAACTTTCAAGCCTCACTGTAAAAATATGATGGTGCAAATCCGCCATCATAATAGCAATTTGCCAAGGTATAACGCGCCTGGCTTTTAAATGGAATGGGAGTTGACACTCTGATTGGTTTATTATATGTTACGCCCAAAACACACCTATGCATTGATGAAGACACTTATTACAACCCTTTTGAACCATGCGCCCAGCCCATGGACCCTAGCAAAACTGGATATGGACATGCCTTAAATGCACCTACGCCTTGCGCTTCACGCCGTGCGCTTAGATCATTAAAATATTGCCCTTCATTTATGATGCTATTCTGGTATCTGGTCTCCTGATGTAAATAATGGTGTCTTGTAAGCCTGTTTGGTCTGGGCCATTTTTTTTTGTATGACATAATAATAAAATGATTCATTCATTCATTCAATCAAACAAGTCTATGATTATAATTTATTCTTTCTGATTCCACCCGGTATTCAAGTGCACCACAGTTTCACCAGGCGAGCCTGGGTAAAAAATGACCATATAGAGCCTTTAGTGTCTAAATCCTGTTGAGGATGAAACCCAGGATGAAACAGCATTCTATATACTATGTGAAGTATTAGCTCCACACAGTCTATACTATTAGAGACTGCATGACTTCAGATTAAAAGGCCCTGCGCTGCTGTGAGTGTAGCTACATTGTGAAGCAGTGTACATTCTAAGTCAGATATTTTTGTGGACAGAAACATGCAATTCAGTCTAGCAGCGGATCTGACCCCCAAATTCTACAGGATGCAGAATGGCTGCAGATCCGCTGCTGAACAGCGTCGGAGTAATTTGGTTTCCAATAAGTCAATGTGTGTACTTCCACAGACTGCGGAACGGCTGTGTTTCGACTCTGGAGCAGATACGCAGGGCTTCTATTTTTGCCGGACCCCGGAGAGCTCCGCAGCAAGTAAGCAAACTGCAGATAGTGCGGGACAGGAAGTCGAGCACAGAAACAAATAATGGATCCGGTTAATTTTCAAAATAAAATAGAGCGTGCTCACAGCGGATCATATTTCCCTGCACGACACCTTAAAAACACAGCACAGAGTTGTTTCCTCTCTACTCCTCTGGAACAACTGTTGTTGGTTTTGTGGTTCTATTCTACGTGAATTTGCGAGAACTTGTGGGTCCTCAGGACTACTGCTGTCAGTCATGGCCACAGCCACAAATCCGGACCTGGTAGGTATTGACGGACGGCGGAGCACGGAGCCAACACGCAGCAGAGCTGATCTGCAGCCGTTACGCATCCTGTGGAATTTGGGGGTCACACAGCCACTTCTCCTGTCTTGTTTTTAACTTCTCCGTGTTATCTTACATATGTAGGCTTACATCTCTTATCCTGCAACAACTCTTCTCTTTCCTTAGTGAGGGTGACACACTCATACACACTCCCATCAGGGTGCAGGTTGGTGTGCTGCAGAGTAATCTCTTACACAGAGGCAGAGGAAGGCAGTGGAGGGTGGAAATTAGGTTTCCAGCCCTCCTTCCACCTCTGTTCCCCCCTCAGCCTTTGTGCCTAGTGCCCCTTTATTTATTGTGTCTTGCCTACAGTATGAAATCTACACCTGCATACAAAGACCAAATTAGATAGCGTCATTTGTTACATGTTTAGGTAATCCCTTCTGTTGTTGTCTTTAATGTAATGTTTAAGGAACAGTGGAGATCCCAAGATGCCCATAAAGGTTAAATCAGGCCATTGCAGAGGCCAGCACTGACAGCCATCCTCCAGTGTTTGCAGAGATGTACACACAAGCAACAGAGGACACAATAGTCTTCTTCCTCCCCCTCTCAACTCCATTCTCTCTGCCTCCATCCCTCCCCCTTCTCCTCCCTGCGAACTCCATGTCCCATTCACGCATTAGAATAGTTCACAGGGGCGCTCCCCGCTTCACAGGTAATAATAAGGCTCGTTCCAAAGGCTGCCTTCCACATGGCAGTTCCTCTTGAATAGCCAACACAAAGTGAGAACATGTACCAGGTATGAATGGCCTCCTGGGTGCGCCGTATCATTCATGGAAATCCAATCTCCTCACTTATTCTTTAAGTGGACTAAAGGTGATATCGAAAAGGATTGTCATTGTATACGTTTTCCCACCCTTACATTCTCATATTGCTACGTGCTCAATGTCAGTTGTAGTCTAAGGATGGTGATGAACATGGGACCAAGGACTTTTGGAAATTCTATATTGACACAAACCTGGACAAAGTCTGTTTTTCAATTGGAGTACAAACATATTGCTTTGAGGAAGTGAGATAATTAATGCATGACATATCAGCATCAGTTTCTACTATAGGACTGTTTTTACTCAGCAGTAAGGCCCCTACATGTTTCACTTACTTTTCTCACCTATTCTGATTTCTCTCTTCAATCTAACTCTTTGGTTAAAAAATATTTATGCAAAACGAAATAGGGAATTCAAAATTGAGGTTAACCCTTGTGTTGTCCTACTGTTTAGTCTGTAAAGTTTAAATTATCAACCCATTCTGTTTTACGTCTTCTTAGCCAAATTATTACCACTGATGTTACACTTATTTCTGGAATTCATGGTCAATTAACCTTATATAAAAAAATCCCCCTACCACCCCTTGTGGGGTGGTATGTGTCGTCCTCAAGCTCGGGTCCTCTACCAGAGGCCTGGGAGTTTGAGGGTTCTGCGCAGTATCTTAGCTGTTCCTAGGACTGCACTCTTCTGGACAGAGACCTCTGATGTTTTACCTGGAATCTGCTGGAGCCACTCTCCCAGTTTGGGGGTCACAGCCCCCAGTGCTCCGATTACCACTGGCACCACTGTTGCTCTTATTTTCCACATCTTTTCTAGCTCCTCTTTCAGCCCTTGGTATTTCTCAAGCTTCTCGTGTTCCTTCTTCTTGATGTTGCGATCGCTTGGGATTGCCACATCTATCACTACTGTCTTCTTCTGCTGTTTGTCGATCAACACGATGTCTGGTTGGTTAGCCAACACCAGTTTGTCAGTCTGGATCTTGAAGTCCCACAGGATCTTAGCTCGGTCATTCTGGACTACCTTAGGAGGTGTCTTCCATTTTGAACTTGGGACTTCCAGCCCATACTCGTGGCAGAGGTTCCTGTACACTATGACAGCTACCTGGTTATGGCGTTCCATTTACGCACTTACTGCCTGCATCCTACACCCTGCTGTTATGTGCTGTACTGTCTCAGGGGCAACCTTGCACAGTCTGCACCTGGGGTCCTGCCTGGTGTGGTAGACCCCGGCCTCTATTGATCTTGTACTGAGTGCCTGTTCTTGTGCTGCCATGATTAGTACCTCTGTGCTGTCCTTCAGTCCAGCCTTTTCCAGCCACTGGTAGGATTTCTTGATCAGCCACTTCTTCTATTTGTCTGTGGTACACGCCGTGCAGCGGCTTGTCCCTCCATGACGGTTCTTCCTCTTCCTTGTCCTCACCTTTGGGTTTCTGCTGCCTGAGGTACTCACTAAGCTCTTCATCTCTTTCTGATGTACTCCTGGATCTTTGTTGTTTCATCCTGGACAGTGGTCTTGACACTCACTAGCCCTCGGCCTCCCTCACTACGCTTGATGTACAGACTCAGGGTGCTGGACTTGGGGTGAAACCCTCCATGCATTGTGAGGAGCTTTCTCGTCTTGATGTCAGTAGCCTCTATCTCCTCCTTTGGCCAGTTTATTATACCAGCGGGGTATCCGATGACTGGCAGGGCGTATGTGTTGATAGCTCGGATCTTGTTTTTCCCGTTCAGCTGACTTTTCAGGACCTGCCTCACTCTTTGTAGGTATTTGGCTGTGGCGGTCTTCCTTGCTGCCTCCTCATGGTTATATATATACCTACTTTCTGAGTTAAAAAACAAATTATGAATTATTTTTACTAACAAAATCAGAGGATGTGGAGTGGATCACAGACTGGTGTATGTCAACGTTTTTTCAGGAAACTGTTGTAAAACTATTTCAATTTCTTTACAAATGCTATAAAGTTGAATAAAACCCCCACAATTCAATGAGATTAATGAACCACTCCTTCATTTTACTTGCAAAAAGCATTGTATAGGACCACCCATGTTATTTTTGAAGCAATTTGGTTTTAAGTAACCTAAATTTCTGATACAGAAACTTTGAATACGGGTCAAATTTGACCCGAGGACAACAGGAGGGTTAAAGATTGATACTTGGAGTTTTGAAGCCAATCCTAATAGGAGCTAAAGAAAATAACAAAATACATATGTATACAAAGAGCTACAGAAGCCCTGTCAGGCAAGGTTAAAATAATAATGACAGCAAAAATGACAAAACAAGTTCATCGCCTATGTATTAGATGTTATCTTAAAGTCTATTTCCTATTCTGTAGGATATTATATCTCTTACAGTGGACATTTGTAGTTAACTGAAAAAGTAAAACCTTTAGTGTATGCTGCATTTGGCTAAACATTCAATTCCCTTGTGATTTCCACTAAGCACTTCATTCTGCATGGTGTTCTCCCTATCAAACAGCTTAAAGCCTAGACGGTCATCTTGTACGCTTAATATTATATCTTGTATGTCAGAGATAAACTTGGCTTTAGACACCTTGCATTGCAGGGCTTCTGTACAGAGCATTGCTCATTCAGTAATGCAATTATATTATTTGGTAAAAAGTGAAGAACCCGGTATCAATGTCAAAGAATCAGCTGTTACCGATGGGACACATGATAATCTGTGTTCTGCATTTAGCCTAAAGCAACATTGAAGAGTATTAGCTACTAATTTGCCTGGTTGGTAATCCAGTTTTGCCTTTACCCCATTCAGACCGGGGTTGAACCTACCTGAAAGATCTCAAACGTCCACCTCTCCCCCGACTTCCATGGGTCCATGGCCCTCCTCCTTACCTTGGTTCAACAGCAGTCCGACAGTTTCTAGTCTTGCATTGTCAGACCTTCCTCACAGTGCTGTGACTGGAGAAAAACATGCTCTGGTTTATTGGTATTTCTTTAGGCATTCCAAAGGTTATTTTAATCGTGCAACAGAAAACTCAGATTGGACAGATAGTCTAGCTAGCTGTCTGGATTTACCCTGCAGAGATCTGAGGAGCAGTTAACCATAGTCCTCAGAAATTCACCGGAGTTTAGAATGCTCTGAAAAGAGTGACATCCGGCGAATCTTTTCCAGCGGCACTTGAACAGTCTCGGAAATGGAACTAGACTACAGATGCAGTAAATATTTCCATGGTATCAGCACAAATATGCCATTCAGAGACATTGTTGTTATGCTTAGGATTGTGGTTAGCACAGTATTTTTGTTTTTATGGTGGTCCGATGCAACGTAATTTCTTTCTACACTGCACTTACTCCACCCAAAGTGTTTTAGGAATGACAATAATAATAATCTTGAATCTTTACATGGTGAATATCATATGGACTTGTGGCTTCTACAGGTGCATTAACTATCGTTTCACAATCTCATAGCTTGTGGTCAGCCTAGCCTGGATGGTTTAGACATTATGGCTATTAATCAAATAATCCTTATTGAGAAAATGAATGGGATTTTCTACACTGATGGGTTCTATGAGTCAACACAATGTCCTCACATTCACAAATACACACATAGACATTAGTGTCTGCAGGGCCTTTCTTAAGTGTGGCATGACAGAAGAGACAAGCACTTTGTCTCCTCTCCTTCATTTCTCTCTCCATCTCCTGTCTGCCGAGGCTCCTCCATCTATTCATTTCCTTCATCGGACGGCCATCTCTCACTCTGTCCATCTCACCCTCGGCCCGCTCCGGCATTCCCACCTCCCTCTTTCTCTGCTCCTCTGTTCTTTTTCTTTGTAGTCAGTGGTGAGCTCTGACAGCTCTGGCAGAGACAAAGTGCTGATGCTGGGCTTAAAAGTGACCGCCCCTGTCCTGCAGCCACACAGCTGGGGAGCCAGAGATCCATCACCCTATGGCATACCCAGAGCAGCACAGAGGGGGGGCAAGAGGGCAGGTGGAAGGAGAGTAATTGCAAGACTAACAACAACACATTCTGCAAAATCAAAAATGATTCCCCACTACAGTGTGTCAACAGGAATTTACTAAATAACCTGCAAATGAATTGTGAAGTATCCAACATTGGGCTGTGCAATTAACATTAATCAGGTGGAATTTGGATGCCATTTATTTCTGTTCACATTAAGTATAGTGTGAAAGTAAAAGTGCATTTTTAATCAATTCAGAATGCCTAACTGCAATAAACATCGTCGGCTCTAAAGATGCATGAATACCTGTGATAAATAATACTCATTGCAATATTAAACAACACCATACTATTCTATTTGGTACCAGGGTTAAAGGTTGAGTTTTTTAAACATTAATATGAGTTCCTCCAGCCTGCCTATGGTCCCCCAGTGGCTAGAAATGGCAATAGGTGTAAACCGAGCCCTGGGTATCCTGCTCTGCCTTTGAGAAAATAAAAGCTCAGATGGGCCGATCTGGAATCTAGGGCCTTATGAGTTCATAAGGGGCCAAGAGATTTTGGTCTGCCCGTGACAGAGAGAGACATGATGGCTTTCAAACAAACAAAGTGGCAGTTGGTCGATGCCACACCCCCAGCCTCCACCTTGCCCTCCCATCCTCAAAAGCTACAGATTCAGAAATGTCACATACTCAGGAAAGCTCATTGTGGGACTGGCTCTAGTGGCTGTAATTCTGCACCAAGGCTGAATTTTGGGAAAAAGACTTTAGATACAGTATTAGGGGACCACTAAAGTCCTAAGAGCACCATGTCATGGGAACTTAAAGCAAGGTGATAGGACTTTAATAGAGATACAGAAAGTTGAATTCTTAAGAAATAAAATACACCGTTGCTCATTCATTCATTGCTCATCATTACAATACTTTGAGAAGTAATTCATTTGTATTTTAAGGTCACAAAATGGCCTTGAAAATTTTCAACTCACATATCACCTACTGTATTTTATTACCCTATTCAATATTGTAGTATAGAACTGTAATAAATATACCTTGTTGTATATTGTGTATATACCATCATATTTTCATCAATGTCCCTCCTAACGAATTGGGCCTAGACCTAATACCATTTCAATCAGCAGAGACTTGCAAACAGAGTTGCAGATATGGAAAGATTTATTGTAAATATGCATAATATGAAATGCACAGTCTTTGGAGATTAGACTCCATCATTATGGAATGATATTTTTTAAAGGGGTAGAATGACAAAAGTTATTCCCCCAATGGAATCTAGACACTGATGATGGTGTGAGGAGCCCAAAGACCAAACCGAGGAGCCCACAGTGGCGGCCTGAGCAGCAGAAAGAGACAGGTTTCAAACAGGGATGTCAGGCTGTGATTGGCTCGTTAACTTCATGGCCACTTATAATTGATAAAATAAAAGTGTTAAAACTAACAGCTGTTCAGTTTAGAGAGAGAGAAAAGTGATTACGTTTAGAAGTCTTGTAAGTCCTGAAGGCATTTATGCTGTGCTCCATTTCATTGGTGCCCTAGAAATTCAGAGTTCTCGCAAGAGCACAATTTGAATTTGCTCAGCAAGTTACTCTGGAATTGAGTAATGCTGCTCATTAACTATACCCTTGTAGCCGAGCTGCACCAATCACATCCGTGTATGATGTATAGACGGGCCAGAGGTGAGCTAAACAGATGACAACAGTTCAATCTACCAGTTATCTCCGCTGGTACCTAAACTATTGGGCTCTGGATACGTCACCCGTGTGTTGTTGTGATTGGTAGTAGTGTTATCCAATTGCGTGCAGTGAGATTTTCAAATGCACACTTAGTGCCGCCGCCCTCGAGATGAACGGCTTTCATTACTTGATGTCAGACCCTTACTAATTGGGATTTAAGTCTGGATTTCTAGGCTCTATCGTTGTGCAAATTGACATTATTTATACCTAGTCCTAGCTCAGGGGTCATCAATTACATTTTGCAGAAGGCCAGAATACAACCAGCATCATCATCAAGAATGAAGTCGTAAACCTAAAGATGGTGTCATTCACGTGTGTATTAAGTAGCCACGTTGGTTTGTTTTGGTCATATAATTCATCTCTAAATGCTCCAGCTGAGATAAACAGTAAGACTACAAAACGACAGCTTTGTTTTAGCTTGTTTGTCAAAATTCGCTATTTAGACTAAGAGTAGAGCTGTTTTTGTGTAAACAACGCAGTGGGCAAGAGTGGACGGCCCAGACAGATCCAGAGCTGCCAACTTTTCCAAAAACCTTGGAGTGAGATTTGGGGGGGCCAACCCATATTTTGCCATGTACAAAGCAATTTCTTTGGCTCTTTCAGCATCATTATCCTTCAGGGTTTAAATTGGGATTTGTTATATGTGGGGGGGGATGGGGGGCTCTCCCTAGGGGGGTCTGGGGGTATGCTCCCCCAGGAAAAAATTTTGAAAAATAAACCATTAAATTGCACTTTCTGGAGAGTTTTGTGCAAAACAAATGGAGAAATCAAGTTTTACATGATATGTGCAAAACTGTAGGGTTAAGAGCCTTTGCATTGTCGTATTAGGGCATTCAGAATTTACATTATTTACATTATTACCTTCTTATGATATAAGAACTGACCCAGACAATGTGCCAAACATAATGAGCCACATGAAGAGAGTAGCAACAGCTCAGCAACAGCTGAGAAGATTTGGTGAACAGGTCCATGGGCCCCTGGTGTAGGGACCAGGGACCCAAAGTTAAATTAATGTTGAGGGATCAGCTAAGACCACTGAAATTCTAAAGAATGAGAACCACTGATTTGCAGAAATTCTAATCCTTTAACCTTTCTGCCAAGGCTCAGTAATGTTTGGCCCTCATCATCTGTGCCCCCCCACTTACTGTATTTACTTTTTTGGGAAAATAAAGACAATTTGTTCATTTTATAAAACATTGAATTCATTATTTACAGTTACATTTACATACAATACAATAGTGGCCCAACATTGCAGTATCGTATAGTATAGCTCAGATGTGTTTCATCAGATTTCTGCTCATGTTTACAACTTTGTGCACATTCTAAATATAACTCCTCCCATCTCTGTTGTCCGAGATTTGGAGAGTTGTAATATAGTCTGCTGTGGATGATAATGCGCTTGATATGGTAGTATCTCATTCAGACCGTCTGACAGACCAGAGGCCCATTCGGGTCTCTGGTCGGGTCTCTGGTCTCTGACAGAGTTTAGAGGAGGCTGTAGCCTACGCTGCTCTTCATCGGAGGTAGAGCACGGATGCAACGCGTCACTGTCCACAGCAGAGCGAGTCCATTAAAATGGACTAAAGGTGCTACACTACCAGCCGCGCTGCTCACCTCAATTGTTACAGAGAGAGTGGACACGAAAAGCGACGGACGGATCTGTAATACTCAGAGCACATACCTGAAGCCGGGGAAATGCACCTGGGATGGATCGTGAAAATAATGTTCTCAGTTTGCGACAATTCGAAACTTCCACAGACAGGGAGCGCTCTTGAACCCCCTCACAGTCTCTGAAAGCACAACTAGTCGATCATAAGTGGCTCAACAGGGAGATCTATAGATAAACTCATCTTTCAGAAATTTGACCGACCGGGTTGACACTTCAGCGTGAGAAATCGGAGGTGTGGCGTGTGAGCGTGTGAAACCAGTTAAATGCGTGTGTCTCACGGCCAATGCGTGAGAGTTGGCAGCCTTGCAGATCAGATTGAAATATATTGCTTCCTACATGTGTATGCATGTAGACAGATGAGTGGGTATTAATAGACAACTTACTTTTAGGTTTTATTGTCACCTACTTACAGTAACAAATGTAGCGGTATCTTTCCAAGTCAGGTACATGATTTTGTCTTTGTGCAAAAAGTCACATTGTGAGATTGACAACAGGATAACAGTTAGCTAGCCCTTAACACCGTAGCTCCAGCGTGGTAAAGAGTAACTTTGTTTTGATGGTCAGCAAAAGAAAGGCAGAGTACCTTAACTCAATTTTGAGCATTCTGAAGAGCCATGAAACAAAGTCAAAGCACCGTAACTGATGTTATGGCACTCTGCCTTGGCTTGTCTACGGCTTTTGAAGTTACGGCAAAGAGAACACACCATTTTCTACTCAAAACAATACATTTGACTCAAGATATTTATTCATGTGATAAAGCAGGTCTTTAATGTACCAAAAACAATAACTCATTTTTGACCAAAATTAAGTTACAGTCTTTTGCTTTGCAGGGCAGTGCTAATGTTAGCTAATGTTAGCACACTTTAGATACATTTAGCCTTGCAAGTGACTGACTTTATCATTTTTGTTTTTTTCTACCGTGACATTATCAGGTTTTTTAAGACATAAAGCTTTACCAAAATCACTTTTTTTACAAGTTGAGTTGTACTTCACATGACTGGAAAACTGACCTTTGTGCTCATCATTTGGGCAGTGTAGAAGCGGTCAGTAAATAAACGCACATTTGTTCGTAGTGTCACAATGATCCGTTTCTTTATTTTATAACTGCAACAGCAACATAAATAAACTTGTTTTAAACAAAGAAATGCAAAAATAGTTTGTCCTTCCGCTCTCTAGTCATACACACACACCTGGCTCAGGTGAGGTCTAAATATAGAGTTAACAGCCCCTGACGTCATTGTCATCATCATCATCACCGTTAACGTCACATCAACATGATCAACAGTAATTGTAATCAGCCTTTTCTGAATATAGGCATCAGTATGATTATAAATGACATGCATGTGAAAAGGATAAAACTAAAATTAGTGTAATGGCTTCAACAGGCAGTTACATGTGGAGGAGAGATCACACAGATAGCTATTCCAAACTATTAAACAGCTACTATAAAAATGCATTTGACTTTTGGTATAAACTCTGCAATAAAAGCCAAGAGTAACAACGAGGGAGCTCACAGGCTGTCACTGACATATTACCAGCAAGAAGAAGAAAATGAAAGTCTTTCGATTTCAGATTAGAAAATGTGCAGGCTGTCAGGTTTAGCATTTGGTTCTCATGACATTGGGCCACATGTCCTAACAACTGAAATAGCCGTGTCTGGGATCCCACTGTTGATCTATTTACTTGCCCCATAATAATAAGAGCCTAATGATGTGGAACTGAGTCGGGACATCTAGAAAAGGGATGTGATGGAAAAATGTGGTGTGATCCCTGACTTTATTGTCTTTCTTTACTACTAGTCTTCTTGATAATGTCTCAGCTTCAGCAGGCTGATCAGTGAGAGCGGCTGAATCCTGGTTCAATCCCGGAATGACAGTAAAGTAAAGTCTATTTCTCCCTTATTACCAACACTGAGCTGCTCAGTGGCAGAAGTGCAACTTGCAGCAGGTGTAATGGGTGAGTGCATTTCAATGAAGTTCTATTTCAAGTACCACTTTATTTATCCTTAGAAAAGGAAATTTAGTGTGCAGCAGGATATCGAAAAAAACGCATACACAGGAAAAATGCACCAACAACATTGTAAACACAACAGGGATGCCAATGGGAGGTTGGTGGTTCAATCCCTGTGTGTAAATGTTGATGAGCAAGTGGCACCTTGTATGGCAGCCTCGACCACAGTGTGTGAATGTGTGTGAATGGTGAATAGTTCCTGTACTATGTAAAAGCGCTTTTAGTAGTTGATAAGACTAGAACAGCGCTATATAAAAACAGTCCTCATCTTTGTTGCTCTCTGTCAATAATGGTTCCTAAATATTTATATTTGTCTACTGTCTCAACAGTCATCTTCTGAATAACAGTTTATGAAACACTGTGCTGTGATCTCTAGAAATCAATAATCATATCCTTTTTCTTGGAAACATTGATAGACAGATGTAAGTTTTCACACCACGCAATGAAATCAACTGAAACACCATGTCCGTCCTCAAGGGCTAACTATAACATTGTCATCTGCAAATTTCACACAATGCCTATTCTCAGACTTACTCATACAGTCATTTGTGTATAAAATAAAAAGCAGTGGTGAAAGAACATAGACCTGAGGAGAGCCTGTGGAAGTTAGGGTTAATGGTGTCTTATTCCTCAAAAGCCCTAACACTTTGCGACCTGTTCGACAGAAAATCCAGTATCCAGCCAGTTAAGCTAGGGTTCAAGTTAAAAAGAGACTGAAGTTTCTCAGCTAACAAGTATGGTTGAATGGTATTGAATGCTGAAGAGAAGTCAATAAAAAGGAGCCTAGCATGAGGTTTTGAGGATTCCAGATGTTGGTGAAGGGAATGTAACAATGTAAGTATTAAATCCTCAACACCTGTGAGCAAACTGGAGAGGGTCTAACTGTTCCTCCTCCTTCCTTACCTTCAGTAACTGCTGCTTAACCAACCTCTCAAAAGTCTCCGTCACCAATGAGGTGAGAGCTACAGGTTGAAAGTCATTCAAGACCTTTGGGTTCTTACACTTAGCCACAGGAATGATTGTAGAATGTTTCACAATCTTTGGCACTGTATGCGTCTAGAGTGATTGACTGAAAATACCTTTTAAGATCTCACTTCAATGACCAAGACTTAAGCACTTGACCACTGATGTTGTCAGGGCAAGGACTTTTTCAAACCTTTGTTTGTTTAAATAATGATTTGACCTTAGATACATTAATATCAAAATCAAAAACAGAGGAATCACTGATCAAATTCTTACTCATGTGACTGATTTTTGCACTCAAATCACTGTTAGAAAATCTCATATAATAGCTATTGAATTCATTTGCTAGCTGATCATCAGTTATGGTCAAATGAAGCTTCGCGAACCACTGTCTTTATTTTCTGACCTCACTAGATGGCGCTCTCTCACAGTGCTTCGCAAAGCTTCATTTGACCATCACTACTCATCAGAATCAAAACCCTTTAAGGACACAGGTCTAGTGCCTTTGTGTAGTTTCATGCCATTCCACACAGATCTGAGATTAGACTCACTAAATTTGGACTCAATGTTCCTTTTGTACCTGAAGTTTAGCTTTTACTATTTCAGCTCCCACAACCTTCCTAATTTCAACATATGCACTTTTGTCACCACCTGTGAAAACAGTCCTCTTTTCCCTTAACAGATGTTTCAGGGCTTATTGTTAGGAAAGGAACAACTGTGTTAGTTGGGATCACACTGTCCACACAGAAAGAGATGTGTGCATCCATGTCCCAGAAATGCTTGTTACTAACCTAGGTCTGGGGAGTCATTCCCCGGAGTCCTTATGTTCTTTTTTTGACCAGCATGTTTCCTTGGATCAGGGAGGCTACAAAATTATGGTAGCAGCTGTTGCCATGGTCCTGCTACACGTTCTGCAATGGCATGTTACATCCTGCTACGCTCTGCTGTGCCCTGCTACGTCTTGTTGTTTCTTGTAATGCCACACAGTGCCCTGCTATGCCATGAACTACTACAAAGAACTACTACAAACTACTATTTTTTGGGACTGTTATTGCCACTCTTCATTCTAACCCCAACCGGTCGTCAGACACCGCCTACCAAGAGCCTGGGTCTGTCCGAGGTTTCTGCCTGGTTTCTGGTTTCTGTCTCGAGACAACTCTTGTTATGAATTGATACTATAAATAAAATTGAATTGAATTGAAAATGTAATACTGCATCAGTCAGTTCATCAATGCAGTTGGATGAGTCTTCAAAATCGGACCAGTCGGTACAGTCAAATCATCCCTGGATAGAGGTCTGCCTAAACATCCACTAGGGGTGTATACATCAATCTGGATCTGGATACATCAATCTGTATCTGGATCTGGATATATCGATTCAACCCTCAACCATCCAATACTAGCAATACAGAGTTAAAATATCGATAAATATCGTCATCTTTAATATGTGCCTTCATTTTGAAATTCCCACTTATATATATATTTATACATATTTTATATACTGTATGTCTGGAAGAGCTTAGTAATGAAATCGTCAAATCATTTTTTATTTGCTTTTTGTAAATATATTTAAGTGTAACTGATGTTTAATGAGCTAATTTATTGTCTTGTATCCATTGCAGGCTCCTGAATTGAATTGAATCAAAATCATATCTTGGCAGACTTTGTGATATTAGTAAATATTGTATTGTTGTCTAAAGAATCAATATAATATGGTATCGTAATAAAATGTTTGATTTACACTGCAAACATTCAGTGTAGTGCCTGCTGTACTTTGCCAGTGACACACCTCTGTTGGCTGTTACAGTGCTATCAAGTAAGGGAGCGGAGTTAAACCAGGAGTGTTTTAATGTAATCCAAACCACAGTCTTTTTCCTAAACTTAACTAGTCGTTTTGGTGCCTAATCTTAAAGTTCCCATATTATTAAAAAAATCTATTTTTCTGGGATTTGGGGTGTTCATTTGTGTCTCTGGTGCCTCCACACGCATACAAACTTGAAAAAAAGCATCCATGATTTTTAATGAGATACGGTTTCTGAATGTCCTCCTTCAGACTCCGGGTGAGCTGTTCAAAATCCTCACGGCTTTCTATGTTCTTTCTGGCAACTCCACCATGCAGCTCATTTTTGTTCAGTTACCGTCATATTGTGCTCCTTGCAACAACCACATGTTTTTCCAGAGCAGCGTGTATTTCCCCTGAACCTGTGGGTTCTTCTTTGCATCCCCAACAATTCTTCTTGCAGTTTTGGCTGAAATATTTCTCGGTCTACCTGACCTTGGCTTGGTATTGAGAGATCCAAGAATTTTCCACTTCTTAATAAGTGATTGAACAGTACTGACCGGAATTTGCAGTCTTTTGACAGTTCTTTTCTTCTCCCCATGGCTCAATATCTAGCCTGCTTAGTGCATCCACGTGAGAGCTCACAAACTCATGGACTATTTATACACAGACACTAATTGCAATTTACAAAGCCACAGATGTGGGAAATAACTATTAATTGTCATTTTGACCTGTGTGTGTCACTTTGTGTGCCCGTAACAAGGCCACACATTCAAGGATATGTAAACCTTTGATCAAGCCATTTGGGTTATTTCTGTTCTGTAAATAGTGTTAAAAAAGCCGCCAAACAACTAAAAAGATCTTCATATGATCACTATGCTTGAATCACAGACAGTTATTTTTCATGATGAGTCATATTTTCAAAATTTATGCCAGGGTATGCAAACTTATGAGCACAACTGTATCTTGAATGAATTTCCATACCATATTTTTCAGATATGAGTGTCACCTATGAAATAATTACAGTTTACTAAGCCATGATATGAGTTACTGAAACACAAAGGCTACTCAAGTATATAATTAAACTCATTAAATTGTACAATTTGGTGTTATTTTGTTTTTCTAAATATATCCTAACACAAAAATGACCGCTCACGGCAATTCTAGTAGGTATGGAATCCCGGCACTTGTAGTGTTAACTGAAGCACCAACTATACGATACGACTGAGCACCATGCGGATAAATGAATCCACTGGAGTTCAGAACGGCAACACAAAGAAAGAGGAACGTAACAGATATGCGGCTGAAAAGAACGACATCTGGCCGAAGTAATCCCAGAAATGAAACATCATCGATATAGACTAGGAGGACGAAACATTTCACTCTCTCCTGTATCATCAGAGAATCATTTTCTCATTTAACTAGTTTGTGTCTCTATGTCTAAGTGTCTTTCCTAATGATGCTGCTTCGTTTCTGTCTTTCATTTGGTGTTTGTATGTTACAAATAAAGGTCCCTCCTGATCCCAAAACTAAAATAATTAGACCTTCAACTTGGGTCAAAAGCTCTAATGGAGCATCCGGATTGCTTTTTTTTTTGTTAATGATTAATTACTGTTTTTCCCTTCGGCTTGATTTCCATCAGAAATACAAAACCCTTAAAGAATGCCATTGCTGTCTTCTGGTTGAACCTCTGACTCTGCCCAGCATTTCTTTTGTGTTTGGTCAGCGCGGGCTCTGTTGCAAATCACTAAACACTCATTGCGTATTTCTCATTTTAACAGCATGCTGGCTCCCGTTCAACACAAATGATGTGATTAAAAAAAAAAGAAGAAAAGCAACAATAGAGCGCACACAGACAGTACAGATGACCCAACGTCAGGAGTTCCTGACTTCTGGCATGCTTTGGGGGGGAGGGGGGGAGGGGACTATTTGGAGGTAAAGTGAAATGATAGATTATAGAGTTATAGATAGATAGATAGATAGATAGATAGATAGATAGATAGAGTTATAGATAGATAGATAGATAGGTAGATGGACTTTATTACATATATATATTTATCTTTTACAGCAGCAAGTTTCAAGGACAAACATATACTCACTCACATACAGCAAATACAAGAAATATACTAGAAATAACAAATAAGATAAAAAATAAGATAAAATGAATGATAAAAATGCTAGAACTACTGAAGAAATACTTCAAAATATTTCAAAATGTCAGTTACCAAGTCAAACCATAAATGTGCGTTCATACAGCCTGCGTCGGCCATGAGACGATGCGTATAAACACAGGTCTTTCCATTCATTTTGAATGGGGGTAGTGCGTTAAGGCTGTGGCAGGGGGTTCCGCGGGGGGGACACACACAAAAAAAATGCAGTGGGTCTGCGGCGAAAAGTTGAGACTGACTCAACTTTTGGAGAAATCTAACCTCACGTCACACTGCAGTGGCCAATCATGTAAGCATGGATCAGACTTGTCAGAATGTTTTGAGCTATGGTTATAGGCGGTGTGAGAGTCCCGGACAGAAAACACCAAACATCACTGCCTCCATCGCCGCTACAAGAAAGTTCTAAAACCCCAAACTCAAGCACTGAACTGCCTGGGAGTTTGTGTAACAGCTAAATGTTTCCTGCAACAACAAAGTACACTCGATTGGTCTCGCTCGTATCTTTTCTTTCCTCTATAAACAATATCATAGAAAACAGTAGTTGTGAAATATAAAGTCTACTTGTAATAGAACACAAGAAGACAACAGGAGATCACACAATGATCGGAATGCAGGGGATTAATTTCCCTGCAAACTGCAAGCAACACAACTCAGAGTGGCTCAAATGCCACATGTAATATTTCTAAAATTTTGAATGAAAGTCAGTGATGGTTGATGCGTTCACTTGTAGTTTGCAATGCGTCCTGTGTCGGGGGAGGAGGGGGTTGGTGTGTGGTGGTAGACTGAAAGAGTGCTGGCTGGGTTGTCTCAAGGATGGAGGGGGGGCATTAATCATTATCGGCGCACACCTTCGTCCCCGACGCACCCTAACGGCCCTTCCACCCCTGACATAAATCATCATTCCCCCCACAATAGATCCCCTCTCTCTGCCATGCCTGGGAAAAAAAGTGTGCTAGTTGTATTGATTTTTCCTTTTTCTCCCTCAGCCTTCCCTGTCTCCTCTCCACCTGCAATCCCCCACCCACCCTCTACCTTCTCCCTCCACCGGCTGACCGCATTGCTGTGTCATTATGAAACATAACTGATCTGGAATTCATAGAATACTAAATAAAGTTTACGAGGGCA
The DNA here is from genome assembly GCA_026937815.1 of Etheostoma perlongum. Classification (NCBI taxonomy): domain Eukaryota; kingdom Metazoa; phylum Chordata; class Actinopteri; order Perciformes; family Percidae; genus Etheostoma; species Etheostoma perlongum. The sequence continues at coordinate 10,706,262 of CM049373.1, forward strand.
CTCTACTGTATGCCCCCCCCCACCCCCCCTCCCCAACACACACACACACCTCTTGATGCATGAGAAGTAAGCATGGCAAGGGGCAAAATAGAGAAGAAAAAAAAGAATGATATAAAAATTTCAAAGCATACACAGTGCTATTATACTTCTATTGATTTGTTTTCGAAGCACACCTAGGCTCAGAAGAGTCGCTTGAAGAGATTAGAAATGGCCCAGAAAAAGAGGAGGTAAGAGAGAGAGTCTATGGGTGGGGGTGAGGGTGGAGGGGGGTGCTGGTGGTGGCGGAGGTGTTCAAGGAAAAAAAATAATATGGCCATTTTGGGGATTAGAGAGAGGGGAGGAAGGAGATGATGGCATTTTAAAAGGTTTGAGGTTAAAGGAAGCATGTAAGCTAAGCATGTATTTGAAACAGGTAATGTCCCCTTTATACAATGAATAAACTAGAAGTTCTACAGAAATCATTGTAAACCTTTTGGGTTTGTGTCTATTGACATGAAGTATAACAACATTTTGGGACTGCACTGTAAGGCTGGCTGCACACTGCCTGTGTGGCGTGAGCTTGGCGTTTCCAGTGCATGTTAGTTGAGTGGCGGCTGCATGGCATTTTCTTTGTCTTTGCACACCAGAAGCGTGTCCAACATGGTGGTGCTGCTGCTGCCAGGACTAGGTGGAGGAAATATATCTCCACCCTGGCCTGGAAACGCCTCAGGACCCCCCAGTCGGAGTTGGTTAGTGTGGCTCGGGAAAGGGAAGTTTGGGATCCCCTGCTGGAGCTGTTCCCCCCACGACCCGACACTGAATAAGCGGATGAAGATGGATGGATGGATTTTGCCTGGACACGCTTCCAACACGCTTGCAGTGTGCCATTAACCCTTGTGTTGTCCTCGGGTCAAATTTGACCCGTTTTCACAGTTTTTTTATATCTGAAAACAACCAAATTGCCCCAAAATAACTTGGATGGATGCATGTATGATGTATGGAACCCATAAAACATATAGTGTACATCCATGCATCCATGTTGTTTGCAGGTAAGATTATTTTCATAGCATTTGAAAATAAATGTTTAAATGGTTTCAAACAGCATCAGTCTGTTATTCACTCAACATCCTCTGATTAAAAAAACAAAACAGATATGAATTATTTTGACTGATAGTCAAAATTCATATCTGCTTTTTTTCAAAGTCAAAAATTTGTATAATATCATTTTATTAGTTTTATCTGACCATGAATTTCAAAAAAGCGTTGAAAAGAGGAACAAAAACATTGAAAAAAGCACCAAAATCATAAAAAAACATCAAAAAAGTTCCATGAAAAACCTGCATTTTTTTTATTTTGACCCAGAATGACAAGTTCATGGACAACGGTAAAGACAACACAGGGGTTAAATAAATCTGAGGAGTTGCATGAGGGTAGAAGTCAAAGAACACAAATAAGTACTACGACTCGCTTAGCATTAGTTCATGCAGGACTGTGAAGTCATACACCCGCTGATTGGATTAACATTCCAATCAGTTACAGTCATAACCAATCGCAGTCTTTCTCACATCAAGACGGTCCCTTCAAATCGGACTCCCTCCTCACTGGTCCTTGTTACACTGAGGCTGCTTCGCTCACTGCTGCTGCCACTGGCAATGCTTTGCCTCCACCACCCCAGCATCCACCTTCCTAGTTTAGAGTCCTAACATGAGTCAAATTTTAAAATGGGTTTCAATGTCTTTCTTTTGGCTCACTCTTTTATTTACCCAGGGTGGTTTCTGCATGGTGCTCCCTGTTTCAGCTTAGCATGCTGCTTGGCTGGTCCAGGAAGCATTATCAGGAGCAGAGCTATCAGGGCCAAGCATAACTGTGTATCTATTTGTTGCAATGAATTGTTCAATCTATGACCAGAGTGTTTCTGAATGAATTGTATTCATTTCTTATATTCTTCAATCTAAAATAAGAGCCAAGAGACATAATGCAGAGGATACATTTAAATGTTATTCTTGTCCGTCAATAATGAAGATTAGATGGAGAATTGAATGCCAGTGAAGTTGTGAATGCAGCAGAGTCCAGTCAGCTAGAAACCACCACCTTAGATCTACAGTACACGACATGGTGGTGGTCATGGTTCTATTCCGCTCAGCTTACAGAACACTTTAGCTTAGCTACGAGCCAGAAAGCTAACACTATGCTAGCAGGATTCAATGTCTAACATTGTGTACAGTTGACAAACAGTAAGTGTAATTTGACAGGATGTTTAACAACATGACAAGCTAGCTATCAAGCCATGTCATGTCCCCCCAAGCAATATCAAAACGAACAATTTATTCTTTGACCCCTTGTGACAAATCTCTGTCAAATGAAACACAGATAAAAACTGTTAGACTGGAAAATAAATGATTTTGCCTTCAAAATAAGACAAAAAGAAAATTGGCACATGAAGAGCATAGAGATAGAGAATTGTAAATTAACATAATAACATGTATAAGTACTCGAGTCACTGAATCAAAAATATTCACCGGATTATATATAGGACAAAACAAAAACAGATATCAAATTATTATGTTGTGTGGCATGGTAGACTAGTAGCCTAGTTTACAGTTCATTGACTGTCAGGTAGTCTTCTGTGGGCTATAATTAGCATTCATCCTTGGGTTGTATTCAACTTTTTCAATGTAATGCACAACTAAAGTAAGCCTTCATAATTTTCAAAATAGCCAATGTTTCGTGTAGTCTATTTAAAAGACCAGCATATGTTATATTACATTTTATATGCTATAGTAGCCTACTTTATTGATATGTGCAGAGAAAATTACATTTTAAGGCAAAAAAGCACAACAGAATGTAGGATACTCATTTAACACAGTCCCCTCCCTAAATATACCGTTTCCTTTAATGTCTCTTTGTACGTTAAACAAGGTGGAGGTGTATTTTGAAAACCTTTGAAGGAAGTGTAATCGTTAACTATGGTGCATACAACGGAGCACCGTGGCGGCATAAAACCGGATTATAATCTGTGCTTACGTGAATATTTTGCGCAGTACCATCAGGGACGGTGTAGCTTACTTCCTGCAGCTTGTATGTTAGCGTCATCATGTGGTGTTCAGAGGACGAGCACTGAAGGACTGCACTCAGTGTAGTAAAGAAGATGTTCAGTTTCATTGTCTTTTAATTTAGCGCATTAATTAATTTAGAACAGTAAATAGAAATTTTCACCCGAACCACTAGTAGGTGTCATATATCACTTTTTAAAGGACAACCTACAGCCAGTCTGAATCGAATATTCACCCAGACCGTGGTATAAAGTAAGTTAATGGTTGACACTACCCTTCGAATGGGTTTTTTCTTCAGATGCTGTGCTGGTGCCCTTCCATCTGTTCACTGTAAAAAAAAGTGAAAAAAAGTAATTCAATGCAAAATCTGATTTTCAGTTTGTGCAATTTTACACACACAAACCTTACTTGGCCCTACATGCATGCAGGAAGGCACGCACACACACGCACACACACATACACACAAAACCCCAGCCCATTTTACCCACTTCAATCTCAGCTCTCAGCTTCATCTGGGCCATAGATTAGCCCAGCATGGAGGGGAGTTGACAGGTGGGAGTGGGAGAGCAGGAAAGAGAGAATGAGTGGATATTGGTGGCAGAAGTGGGATTCTCAACCTGGCTGGGATTAGAGTCTGGAGTTGAGGGGATATTAATGTAAAATGGAGGGGACAAGTGTGCTCCTGTCCAATTACGCTGCACCCTGTCACTGCCAACCAGGGTGCAAACAACAGGAGGAAAGGATTAATTGCCTTGGACTCTGCCCCCACTACAGGCCCAATTATGGCAACATATTGGCTCCCAGCGCTGGTGCAACCGCTGCTGTGCAGGGAGATTGTGTGAAATTTTCAACATAGTCTTCGGAGGTCAGAATGGTGTGGGAGAGGCAGAGGGGACAGAGAGTGATGCAAGCTCTTGACTGGGAATTTAAGTAAGAATACATCAGACTCCTCAGTATGTCAGCTTCATACACTCTCACACTCTATTCTAGACTATTTTTCTATCATGAAGAATGAATATACATGTGTGTATATACAGTGAGGAAAATAAGTATTTGAACACCCTGCTATTTTGCAAGTTCTCCCACTTAGAAATCATGGAGGGGTCTGAAATTGTCATCGTAGGTGCATGTCCACTGTGAGAGACATAATCTAAAATAAAAAATCCAGAAATCACAATGCATGACTATTTATTTGTATGATACAGCTGCAAATAAGTATTTGAACACCTGTATATCAGCTAGAAATCTGACCCTCAAAGACCTGTTAGTCTGCCTTGAAAATGTCCACCTCCACTCCATTTATTATCCTAAATTAGATGCACCCGTTTGAGGTAGTTAGCTGCATAAAGACACCTGCCCACCCCATACAATCAGTAAGAATCCCAACTACTAACATGGCGAAGACCAAAGAGCTGTCCAAAGACACTAGAGACAAAATTCTACACCTCCACAAGGCTGGAAATTGCCAAGCAGCTTGGTGAAAAAAGGTCCACTGTTGGAGCAATCATTAGAAAATGGAAGAAACTAAACATGACTGTCAATCTCCCTCGGACTGGGGCTCCATGCAAGATCTCACCTCGTGAGCTCTCAATGATCCTAAGAAAGGTGAGAAATCAGCCCAGAACTACACGGGAGGAGCTGGTCAATGACCTGACAAGAGCTGGGACCACCGTTTCCAAGGTTACTGTTGGTAATACACTAGGATGTCATGGTTTGAAATCATGCATGGCATGGAAGGTTCTCCTGCTTAAACCAGCACATGTTAAGTTTGCCAATGACCATTTGGATGATCCAGAGGAGTCATGGGAGAACGTCATGTGGTCAGATGAGACCAAAATAGAACTTTTTGGTCATAATTCCACTAACCGTGTTTGGAGGAAGAAGAATGATGAGTACCATCCCAAGAACACCATCGATACTGTGAAACATGGGGGTGGTAGCATCATGCTTTGGGGGGGGGGTTCTGCACATGGGACAGGGCGACTGCACTGTATTAAGGAGAGGATGACCGGGGCCATGGATTGTGAGATTTTGGGGAAAAACCTCCTTCCCTCAGTTAGAGCATTGAAGATGGGTCGAGGCTGGGTCTTCCAACATGACAATGACCCGAAGCACACAGCCAGGATAACCAAGGAGTGGCTCTGTAAGAAGCATATCAAGGATCTGGTGTGGCCTAGCCACTAGTTAAAAAATCATATATTGTGATATCTGGATTTTTTGTTTAGATTATGCATCTCACAGTGGACATGCACCTACGATGACAATTTCAGACCATTCCATGATTTCTAAGTGGGAGAACTTGCAAAATAGCAGGGTGTTCAAATACTTATTTTCCTCACTATATATATATATATATATATATATATAAAAATTCATACACAAACTTTAAAGCCCCTGAGAGGAATATGTCAAGATTGTACCGTGGACAGGCCAGTAAACCTATTGTTATGATAAAGATGCTCCCTGTAATTCTACACATTTCTGAAGCAAAGTCTATCAGATTTTCATGCTGTTTATTATACTTGGGTCATAGAATTTGGGCTGTAACCCTGCAGAAAAATTAGTCAGCCAGCCTCCAAGAACTCTCAACGCATATTAAAACTCCAAATATTAGCTTGCTAAATCTGCCCAAGGAGGCCATCAGGGGCCCATAAATTGCCCAAACGAGCACTTTCACCTTGCAAGGCGGGCAGTTTCTGATGAAAGTCTGGAGATACAGACAGAAAAAAAGTTCCAGCAGGGGAATAGAGAACTGTACCTCAAAATCTTGGCAGGTCATTAACACAATAATGGATCACTGTGAGTGTGCATGGAATCAGAGAGGTATTCACATATATAAAAATGTGTTTGAGTAAGTAAGACAGACAGCTTTACTGATGGCAGAATGAGAATATGACAGACCAAAAAGGTTCCATCTCTTGAGTGGTGACGAGTTTAGATAAGAGTTAGACTTTGGAAGATACTGTTGTATCAGACTTGCGTGTCATGATGTACCTTGGCCAACGGAAAAGAAGCAATGAGGTATTGTTTGATGAAATCCTGTATTGAGCCAAAGGAAACCACCCAGTAGTTTCTAATCAGAGAGGGAAATGGGACTGGAGTTACTGATGGTTTCTTGTGCATACGGCAGGCACCCTGAGAACACACAAAGCGCATTGGAGCCAGCACCTTGACGGATGCCCACTTCATGAATTTTGAATTAAATTGGCCCTTGATGAATTTGGAATGTGGTACCTCTGTTCCAAAGCAATAGGAATCCAATAAAATGCTGGCGCCATACAAATAAAGCCATACATTCCCTCTCAGACCTAGGAATGAGCCTCGGGTGAGGAAAAATGACTGCAGCACCAGGAAGCAGCAGCAGAGAGGGATGAGAGAGAGGCAAAGGCGAGAAGAGGGGAAGATGGGAAAAGAGGTCCTGATATGAGTGAGGCAGAGAGAGGTGGCGACAGATAGAGAGGCTCTGATATGAAGAAGCAGAAGCAATGGGAGAGCAGGAGAGTCAGGCAAGATAGAGAGAGTCTTAAATGAAGGTGGAAGGGGGGTTTGCTGAGGGCCCTGGATTCTAGCACATTAGCCCTGTCCTTTTGAGTGGAAGGGAACATATTGGTCAGAGCCAATCCCCACATGGGGCCGGGGCGGCCTGGAGCTCATCAGCAAGACATGCCAGGGCCTGGAGTAAATCAGAAGCCCCACTCCTAAAGCCCGATTTCCCCAGAGGAGGCCAGTCACAGCCACTCAAATCAGTCGTGTGCCAGAGAGCTGTCTGTAATCTCCTGCTCCTACCTCTACAACCCCAAAAGAGAAATCCTAGTCCAAATATCCTAAACATGGTGTTTAAAATGTTTAGGGAAGTATTGGGGTAGATGGCAGATGCTGATGACGGATGAGGAAGCATAAACTTTAATTTGTTGTTAATTGTGCATTGCATTGAAACATGTACAGTATGCCATGATTTCATCCACACATGTTTATACTAATTAAGTAATATTGGCTGAAAAATATATGGAAACAGTCAAATTTGATTGAATTTCATGAATATCGACAAAAAGATTGTACATTTAATCGTATTTTTTCTTAATTGGTTTACGGCTTACGAGATAAACAATAATGGAAATGTTATTTTGCCGAATAAATAATGAATTGTGATTATGTTTTAGGTCATTTTATGGTTGCAATCCGTCATAAAACCAAGAAGAAGACGTTTTAGGTCATTTACGCTTTCTTTGCAGCATGGACAAAGACAGATATAAGTGGATGAACAAGGAGACAAGACTTTTTAATTTAATTTACGAGCAAAATAATATATTGTGTCTTGTGTATTGTGTATATATAAATAATATATGTATTGTGCATTTATGTGCATCTGCATCATCATAGCAATGTTTTGATAGTGTCGTTGTTGTGTTATTATAGCTTGATTTGTCGCTATCAGCTGGCACATAAGCGTTATTACAACTTGCGCAGTATTAATCATTTGTAGGTAGATCCATTTTCCTGCATTTTTTCTTTGCAAATGTTAGCTTGAATGTTGTGCAATTCAGTGCAAAAAGGAATGGAAACACCTTAAAACATCTCAAATCTATTCCATATACCAATTTGACCGCAAAACAGTATTTCGCCTTCTGCAGGACTTCTGCAAATATGAGCTACTTTATGAAAGCTGCAATGATGATTGTGTAAACCTGGCCTGTTGGCTAGTATTTGAAATGTGTGTGGTGGGCTAATCCTAGTTTCATGGTGGTGGTGTATCAGTTACGTCAGTGCAAAAAAACTTCAATCTCTCTTTCTCCTGCTCGGCACTCGCATGCATGAGAGGGAACCTAGATGTTGGCCGGCGGAACTATTAAATAGAATCAAATAGAATCCTGCCGGCGCCTATGCACAGTACTATTATGTTTTAACGTGGACAGTTGTAGTTAAATAAGAAGGTAAAATGTTTTGTTTTTGCTGCATTTCACTGAACTTTCTTTTCCCTTTGTATCATGCACCAAGCGCTTCCTTCTGCAGGCTTTCTGGCTCTCAAAACAAATAATAAAGCCTAAAAGCTGAACTCATGTGGATGAGGAGATACACTTTTAGATATTATATCCAGATAACCTCTTAGAAGGATTTAAACTTAGGTTTGAAAAGAAAACATTACTACTCCGCTGTAGTGGTTTAGAAGAAGGTTGACATTGCTGTGTGGACATTTAATTATCGGTTGATTAAATGGAGAGTAATTTCTCATTGCTTAGGGTCAAGTCTTCCTTTAAGTGTGGGCCCTTTTCACCAGCAGTGCAATGACCAAGCAGCTCCCTCCTACATCAATCCCTTCCTCTCTCCCACCAGCGTGTGCATACTCTAATATGAATAATGTTTCCCCTCCAAGTCCCCCCTGTAATAAATGGAGTGCCATTTCGCACAATGGCAAAGTCAGGCCTGTATTGATTAACTCTCATCATCGACTCTCGACGCCCGCTTCCTTGATTTATGATTGTCTGTTATTTTTACATTAGCCGTCAAATTCATCTTGTCTCTCCATGGCTGGGATCGGTCTAGCCAAACAGTAAACATACCCAGCACCCTGCATGCAACCCCCCCTACCCCCGTCACAGGAATGGGCTATGTTTTTTGTGTACAAAAAAATAGTAAAGGACCATGCTGCAGAGAGCAACATGTTCAGGCTGGTTTCACAGCAGGTTGAGGACACAGAGCCTCAGTGTGGAGCTGTCAGAGGGACGGTAGACAGGACCAGGGCAGACTTAATACGTGTCTTATTATTAAACCAGATTCAGGCGTGCGGAGGTGTTATATTCACCCCGGTGTTTGCAGAAAGTAAGTCACAGTTAGAGTTTACCAACCTTTTAGCCAAAAAGTAATCTGTACGATGATGATTCAATGCTTGCTGGAAAATGACTTAAGGTCTCTGTTACCTTTTTAAAAATTTACTTTTTTATGATTACTTTCTTAAAATATTTTTTCAGGATACTGTGCATGATTTAGTTTACAAATGCCACATTAAAAAACCTACTCTACCATCAAAGTAATTGTGTATGCTTTATATTGTAGGACATAAATAGATGCACATTTTTCCTACTGAAAAATTACTTGACTAAAGATTTTAAATATTCAATTTTAATGGAGTGGGTAATAAAAAAAGAGAAAGTGAACCCCTTTCTCCCTTAATTACAGACATTTCCTGATTGCAGTTAATGCGTCACAGATGAATTTTTGTTTCTTTATAACCCAAGCAAAAAAAGAAGTTTGAGAGCATATTTTTCTCACTGCAATCACAAAAACGTTTTGATTTAGAATCCAAAACCTTTGCTTGTGGCTAAAAATGTTTTTTGCTGCAGTAGGAGAAATATGCTCTTAACCCTTTTTTTTGCTTGGGTTATAAAGAAACAAATATAGGTCCATAGTGAATTTGGTTTTGTTCTCCATATCAGGATATATACTGTGTCCCACTACCAAACTACATACTAATTGTATATATAAAAAATCCAGATTTGTCTCTCCATGGCTGGGATCGGTCTAGCCAAACAGTAAACATACCCAGCACCCTGCATGCAACCCCCCTTAACTACACGTTTAAAATGAATTGTCACAAAGAGAAAACAAAAGGTTTCAAAATTCTGAAATCTGGAGCTTTTTCACCACTGTCCATTGCTGTGGCACACTGCATTTTGGGACAATAGCATGCATCAAAACTAACTAAAAAGAAATCAATCTTGCTGATTATAAACTGAGGATCTGTCTTGATGCAGCATGAGGACCCAAATGCAAGACTCTTTCAGGCCAAAGTTCAGACAAACTCGCTTTATTCTGACTATAAAAATTAAAAACTTGCAAACTTAAAAAAACAGAGAGACGAACAAACAAAGGAAATACACAGACCAATTAACTGGAAGACAGAGGACTGGACAAGACCAACAAGACAATAATTGGGAACCGGTGAGATTAGAAAAGGAGGGAAACTAACAAGACAGGTAGTGCAGACCATATAAGGTAATGGACAGAGACAAAGACACATGACAGACAGGTAACCACAGAGCACATCGGAAACAGCAACAAGCACAAAACACAACACAATATACAAAATGGCCACCAGGGTGGCACAAAGGCAGTGAGCCACAGCAGGACCCTGACATCACAGCAGGGCGTGTTTGGCTGTGTAACAGAATATTTATCCCAGGCCTCTGCATATTCTGTATGTGTGAAATATCAAATCTCACTACAACAATAAATGAAAACCTTAAAAATCTAAACAAAAACAATAGACAAACTGATCTTCAAAAAGTTGTGTTTTTGGACTGTAACCTATAAATAGCAAATCACGCATGGTAGAGTGTTCTTCTCATTATTATTACTACATATTTTACATAACATCACTGTCAGGGGAAACCTTGTTTTTCCAAAACCGTTTTTTTTCCTTCTAAACACTGTCTAGATGCGGCTCTCCTCAGTATGTTCTACTCGTTCTTTTTTGTCGCATCAGACGCAGACAGCCACTCCCCAAATGTCCGTATTTTACGCGTTGGATTGGGGGAAATGAACAAACAGAAACGCCATAGAACTTTATTTTTATTTTTCAGTTTGACAGTGAGTCATAAGAGAAAAAGAACAGAAATACACTTCTTTAAAGTACAGATTTTGTTCAGGGCTATATTCCGTGGAATTTTCCAATACCGATACTAGCATTTTAGGCAGAATTGGAACATCTCTAATTTGTTTGGTGTGTGGTACTGGAGCACAGCTTTAGTCTTCACTTACTTTGGGTCCTTCAGTGGACCATTCATTTCCATTTATTTCCATATTTCAAAGCCAAGATGACTGTATGTGGGCGCTTTCATGGCAGTGCTGAAGTGTTGAAGAGCATGGGTTCCTCATGGTTAAATGGCATTGGAAAGGAGAAACCGCAGACACGCAGAATTATAATACATGTCGCATTTGTAAATTGTTACTTAAGATAGTATATGGTGAGAAGTAGCAGGGACAGATTATTGTAATTAAATTAATGTATTAGGTAAGAATTGAATGCTTCTATAGAAAGACTGCCAAAGTTAAAGATTGTGCTCGGCCGGAATGTTAAGTGTTTGTTTTAACAGCGTTGCATTAACATATGTATTGCTGCGGATCTGACAGCAGTCTTTAATTTGCAGGATTTAATTTGGTGGAAGGCGGACTGCTCTTAGACAACATGTTCACGTCCTTGAGATAGGAGTGCACACACCTTCAATCGTAGCTCTGCAATTTTAACCTGAAATTTCCCAAAGAACATTCAAATCATTTGAATAATGTTTCGCAGGCGGAGTTTTTCTTTCTTTTACCTTGCTTTGCAATGACAGCCAGATAGACACTTACCGTGGGCAATATCCATGCTTTGCTTGTCTATTTGGAATCTAGATTGGACATTAGGGCCAGCCTGGTGATCAGCTATCAATTTAAACACAGTGTCCAGCTCTGTCAATTTAGAGAGCTGCTATTTCGCCCCCCACCTCTGACTGAACTGAATCTAGCAAATGTCAAGGTACACAGGCCTATGTTAGTGTCACCGCCCCTCTTTGCCCGCTGCTTCTTTTGCCTCCCCTTTCACCCTGGGAGAGTGAAGCGATAATAACAGACGGGCCGAGGCGAGGGCTGTTCGGGTAAAGCGGGTCCTCGGCTCTAATGGTGGGGGCTGTCTGCTCTCCCGGACCCGCCGGCTCGGGAGGTTCATTGAGATTCCATTAAAAGGCTGCGGGGAGCGCTTTCATTGCAGGCTTCCTTTCGTTTGCCTGACACTCACTCGGGGATCACTGTAAATTGGCTCTGTCATAGCAGACAATTTTTTGAGATGTGAAGTAAATTAAACATGTAATCACACAGGAAGCGCCGTGCCGGTTTCCTCAACACTTGACTCCCGTCGCCGAGCGGCCAGAGGCGTTTCACTAGCTTGTTTTCATTCCTCGTTACCCTCCTATCTTTACCTCCATCTCCTCATTGTTAAATGACACTGTACTATTTGCTTTCTTGGCACCTGGACAAGACGACGCACTGACCTTTAATGATGCCAGTCCTCGGCTGCTGATCCAACCTCTTGTGATGTCTCCGTGCTAGTCATCAGGGATATTTCCGTCACTGTCACCTGTTTAATAGAGCGGGTGAGGACAGAAACTTCACTGTTAATATTTAGTTTTGCTATTATCAGCTGACGCATGTACAACAAAAGCAGTTGAAGACTTTGTCTAGTCAATTTAGTTAGACAAAGGTGTTTATGGCTATCTGCTTTGGTGTACCTATGTTTTCCTTTGTATTCTTATGTCTGTTATTTATTGTATTTCACTTTATTGTGAGCACTTTGTGATTTTTCTTTTCACAATTTTTAATGGGAATTACATTTACATTTGTTTGAATTTGTTTCATATTTTGTTCTTATATGTTTGTTATTTATTTTATTTGTATTGATCTTGTGTGGTCCAACCAATTGCCCCTTTTGGGAGCAAGAAAAGTTCCACATGACTTGACTACTTGATTTCTATCTGTGAAAAGTGCTATATAAATAAACTTTATTTACTTACTTACTTACAACTGCTGTATGGGGCGAAAGAAACCAGGCTGGGACTGGCCTTTCTCACAGTGAGTATATCAGCTAAATGTTGCAAGAACAGAAGAATTTGTATTGAAAGACATTAAACTGGCTATCAACAATGTCCAAACTGGACTAAGCATTTAACTTTGGCCAAACGTTACAATCCTTTTATCAAGCAAGTTATTCCCTCCCCTACCCCCACCTGAACTGTTTGAGACAACTAAAGGTGGTGGAGCATCATGGAGAATTATGTTCACTTGTAAAAGTGAAACACTTAACCATTGCTCGTCCGTGGCACTGTTTATAGATCCCCATGCAATGGTATAATTGTCAGACTTTTTATGATCCTTTTTGTCTCTTATCAATAGCTTGAAGGCAATTTAGGAGTGATATAGGAATAATATGTTTCAGACATCAGAACAAAAACATCAAATACTAATGAATGTCTTATGTAGTCCAACACTGGTTTGATCCCTGGCCCTTGCAGTCTAGGTGTGAAAGTGTCCTTGGGCAAGATAATGAACCCCAAATCCTGATGGCTTGGGGTGTGTGAGCGTGTGTGTGTGTGTGTGTGTGTGTGTGTGTGTGTGTGTGTGTGTGTGTGTGTGTGTGTGTGTGTGTGTGTGTGTGTGTGTGTGCGTGCGTCTTTATCCTTTCATTTCTGATGAGCTGGTTCCTTCATGAAAACCTCTGCCACCAGTGTATGAATGGGTGAATGCTAGTCTATATTTATGACGTTCCACTTCCAGGTTTGCTCCGGTGCCACATGGGAATATCGCCGGATGCATGGTGCTAAAACAGTCTCATAAGTGTGACGGAGCACATGGCTGCCGTCACGGTAGCGGTGCGCTACCTATTTTATCTCTGAAAGACTGAGTCTAAAGGTTGCTTGTAGGTCTGTTTAGCGTGCCACTACGTTCTGTTACTAATCACATGGGTTTCAAATCATCTGTTAATCTATCTGAAATCCCCACGGTAATCCCGTAGCTTTCTTGCGCACATATTTAACATATAGTACTGCGGTGATTTATGTGCTATAGCTACATCCATCAATACAGCATTCTCTGATTGTTTAAAACCATACCATTTACTTTATTATATTAAAGTTTTTACTTTTATTTTAATTTACTTTAATATAATATTAAAGTAAATAATAATAATAACCACATGTGTTTATTGAGAGTAAAAGGTAACAGAGGGTAAAATATAACCGTTGTCTGTCTTACCAGCATGTGCTCTTTTTTTTGTATAAAGGAAAGTTTGCCATGCTCAACGGGTTTAAACGGGTCCATGACTTCCGGGTTAGCAAGAAGTTAACCAGAGTTTTAAGTAGTATTTTTCTCAGCCATCAAGATGTCTTGTGGCCTTGTCTAATATGAATGTGAATCACATGAATGATATGCTGTAAATGTCTAGCTTCTTAGATATATTAATTTTGGCTGTATGGATTTGTTACTGTCTATTCACCTGACCCAGCCCTGCATTGTATTTGTTTTGTTGGTATGTTCCAATTTTAGGGGCGGGGCTTCAGGCTATATAGAGTGGTAGTTGTATTTGCTAGAGAGAGAGCTTCAGGAAAACCTGAGGGAGTAGGACGTAAGTCTGTTGGCTGCCCAACATGAGAGTAGTGACTTGATTTAAGGTCAATTAGTGAACAGTATATTTAAATTATGTGACAGTTTTTGACTCCCTTGTCAATTATCTTTACTTTAATGAAAGTGTATATTTGTTTTCTTCCCTTAATTTTGTAAATTTTTGTGTCACTATTTTGCCTTTGTGGCCTTATTTGGGAAAACAATAAAAATCCCAGCATTGTCCCACCGGGCCCTTCATCTGTGGACTGGTATCCTACTACATGTTGAAGAAGCTCACTCAGTTGACATTTTTAAAATCTAGATTGAAAACCACCTCTGCGTATATTACAGCCAACCATAACACACCATCCTTTCACAAAAAAAACTTTTCCACTCATTCTCCCATGTTGCTTGTTTTGTATTATTTATTATTACTGCTTAAATACTGTTCAATTGTTTAGTTACTGTCTGTTGTTTCTGTAAAGTGCACTGAGACCATGTTTAATGCTGATTGTACACTTAAAATGAAATGAAAGAAAAATGGAGAAATGGAATAGGTGTGTCTACCTACAGTATATATCTGCCCTCCGCTTACATACCCTCTGCTGTGCTGTGACTAGTGAGACACTGCAGTCATGTCAACAACTCTGATAATACCAGGCTGGAATATCCCATAATTCCTCTATTACACACTTCTCTCCCTGCTCCAGCATGTCCTGTTCCTGATTTGTGATTAAGCCATTGTATGTTGTCTCTTTCCATTCCCATGTTGCAGCTGAAGGCCCGGTGGAGTGTTGTTGGCAGTGCAACCGGCCGGGTTGCGCCTGAGTGGAGGAAACAGCGAGGATCGAGCGACATAGGCTGAAAAATTAGGTCCCTGCCTTGTAATTCAGCGGCGTGAGCTGATATCATCAGGCTGCGCTCGGCTATCAGGCAGGTAATACCACCCACCAACTGTATTCGCTAATGAAGCCACTATTGAGTTTATAATGCGCTAAATGATGCAGACTCCCACTCCAGATAAACACGTCCCAAATAAACGATTTGGGTGGTAATTGCACTCCGCCAGTGGCCTGCTAATAGAGTCGAGGCTCTGATGAAAGGGTTAACTCTTTTTCTGAAGCATCCTCTAGCTGGCTCATTGCACTCTCATTTCTACGGAGATCTCAGCATTCCCTTGGTTATCAGTGTACTTAGAAAGAAAACCTAATTAGACAAAAAGGCATTTTTTTCTCAATCTCTAATTAGGTCCTTAACATAATTAGCAGGTGATGTTAATAACCCTCTTTTAAAAGCTATTAAAAGGCTGTTTGGGAGCAAGTGGTGGAGAGGAGTTGGCCTGTGGGCAGTCAGGCGACCCCCTCAGAGGGCCCCGGGGCGAGGACAGCCGAGCATGATGGGAGTTCATCAGGACTGGAGTGCCACTGCATTAGGACTTTGGTCTCATTGGAGGGCCTGTTAATACAGAGCAGTGCATCTCTTCACACATTACAGCACACAACGTGTGCAGGCACCAACCTGGACAGGACTTGGGTATGTCCTGTTACTGGGCCAACATCCTGTTGGGTAGCCAGACCGCCCTCACCCAGAAAACGGCAGTATTCAGATTTTACTTCAGTAAAAGTACTAAAGCCACAATGTAAAAAAACTCTGGTACAAGTAAAAATCCTGCATGATCATTTAAAAGACTGTAAGTATCATCAGGAAAATGTATTTTAAGCCTTATAGGGACAACTATATTGTAGTGTAAAGAGAAGTACTTCCCCTCTTGGTTATGGGTAGCCAGAGAACAAAGTCACATGATCCTGCGGGACCAGTGGTAGATGGATGAGATGGTAAAGACATGTGGTTCTGGCTGTATAGAGTACCTACCTTATTGGTCAACAAAGTTTGGGTTTCCACAAAATGTTTATCGCTCCGATAAGGTGTGTGGGGCAGCATTGGAGGCAACTGTTGTTTACCTGATTCTTCGACGTGGGAGAGCAGGTGATTGAACTACCAACCTTCCTATGGCAGACAACCGCTCTACCACTGAGCCACAGCCATCCCAATATGTCCAATCTCCTGACTGTTTGTCGAACCCGGCTCGGGATCTGCAAGGACCATAGCATCGAGACTCTGCCCCGCCCAATACGGTCTGCTGTCTCTGTGGACTCTTTTCAAAATCAGTTGACAACCTACTTTTTAAACCCCCTGAGGAAGAAAGACACAGCGGCGTGTCCAAGCTATGTTTGATAAAACGCCTACTCAACAACTACAACTCAAAAAGCAATATTAGTGATATTACAACATTTCATTTCAGACATTTATGTACTACAGTATTTTAATCGTATATGACCTAAGGTAAACTCATTTCACACACTGAAACAATTTGTACAACACACCATAAGTTAAAGTTTGTTTTCAAAAGAGATTTTGGGACTTTTAAAAAGCAAACATCAAGATTTCAGCTCTGGCGCCAAATTATCTCTTTACACATTGCTCTAAAAAAAAAATGTGGCTGTGCGTCACTATACGGAGAGCAGAGATTGTTCTGAACATTTACATATGAAACACATGGGGATCAGTTATGTACAAATATCTTAAAAAGGTCAATTTAAGAAGATGTGTGAAAATGCCCTTTGGATTGTTACACAGGCGTGTGGTTGACGTGTCCACACTTTGTTTTCAGGTATTACCTGGGGATTTTAATTGTACTTTGTTTTAATGAATCTATGAAAAGCACTCTATAAATACATTTTACTCTCTTATTTAGTTACTCCTTTATTGTACCTCACATAACACGCAAGTTACTGATATCTCTGGTTAGGTAGTTTGTTGTTGTGTCACTTTGGTGTTTTAAAGTGAACTAACAAAACTAAGAAGAAACTAACCAATGGAGGCAGCAATAGACCTGTTCTGTTCTGCTAAAATTATTTTTTTTTTGTTCCCCAAAGGAGTCTGGTGGCTAGAGTCTTCGTCGTAAAGGTCTGTCTGAAGCTAGGTATAGCGGTGAACATGGTGCTCTTTGAATCCTTTTATATAGACCTTAGTGGTCCCTAATACTGTATCTGAAGTCTCTTTTATATAGACCTTAGTGGTCCCCTAATACTGTATCTGAAGTCTCTTTTATATAGACCTTAGTGGTCCCCTAATACTGTATCTGAAGTCTCTTTTATACAGACCTTAGTGGTCCCCTAATACTGTATCTGAAGTCTCTTTTATATAGACCTTAGTGGTCCCCTAATACTGTATCTGAAGTCTCTTTTATATAGACCTTAGTGGTCCCCTAATACTGTATCTGAAGTCTCTTTTATATAGACCTTAGTGGTCCCCTAATACCATATCTGAAGTCTCTTTCCCAAAATTCAGACTTGGTGCAGAATTACAGCCACTAGAGTCGGTCCCACAATGAGCTTTCCTTAGGATGTGCCATTTCTGAGTCTGTAGCTTTTGAGGAGGGGAGGGGGGGGGGGCAAGGTGGAGGCAGGGGGTTTGGCCTTGACCAACTGCTACTTTGCTCGTTAGGAAGCCATGATCTCTGTCTCTCATGGGAGGTTAGGCAGCCTTGCACCTTATGACCTCATAAGGAGCAAGATTCTAGATCGACCCATCTGAGCTTTCATTTTCTCAAAGGCAGAGCAGGATACCCAGGGCTCAGTTTACACCTATCGCCATTTCTAGCCACTGGGGATCATCGGCAGGCTGGTGGAACGCATATTAATGTTAAAAAACCTCATGAAGTGAAATTTTTATGCCATGGGACCTTTAACAAATGTGGGTGTGTTCTACACTTTAAGAAATGAATTCATCAAGTAACAGAAAATGTTCTGGCAGCACATTACCTGGACCAAGACCGGTAATTAAAAAAATGCATTTTGTGTGTAACTATTAAATACAGAACATTCTCTATCAGGTCTTTATTAAGTTCCCCCTGTTAGTACACTTCTGAAAGCAGAAAAAGCCACAAAAATGTCAGAATAAAAGCGCATCAAATGACAAATAAATGTGTAGAAAAAAAGCAACAAAAACACCCCAAAAAGCATGAAAAAGGTCAAAATGTGGAAAAAAACTAAAAAGCGACAGGGTGGACTTAATAAACTGAAATTCAACTGTTAATCATGTTCTATGGACAATTTCTGTTAAAATATACGGTCATACAACTGTTAAGAGAGGGCACTGATCCAGGCATTTGGGGATTTCCATTTAGTTTAGATATGACAATCAACAAGCAGACTGTGTAATCCATCATGGCCAAGATTAAGTCTCATAAAATAATATCCTGCAGACCTTTAGGATCTAATCCAGAGGAGCTAACGGAGAAGAAGCAACTAGAACTTGCAAACACACTGCCATGGTGATGATGGGATGCTTTTTCCTTTTCCTTTAGCTCTGGTATGATGGTCTAAAAGTAATTAATATGGCTTTATCACTCAGAAGAGGATTCTGGGGAAACACAGAATTTGTCTCAGGCTATATTAAATGTTCTTTGATGAAATGGGATTGATTTGTCTATGTTTGTGTTTTACCGTTATGTTTTTATCTGGTTTTGTTTTTCCTTTTTTCTTTTACAACATACTGTGGATTGTTAAAGATGAAGACAAAATCAAATAACCCTACAAAGGTTTTGTTAGCATCTTCTAAGCCCTGACTGTCCACCTGTGTTGCCCGTGGACATCAGTTCTATGATTTGACATTAGTATCCCCAACTGTCCAATCCAAACACTTGATACACTCAGTATGTGTCTAAGGGATGCCATTCTTTATGTGTGTGTGCTTGTCTGTGTGTGTGTATGTGTGTGTGTGTGTGTGTGTGTGTGTGTGTGCGTGTGTGTGTAGGCATCACAAACCACCAGGGGGCATTGTGTATTCAATAATGCACCCAGAAAATTACCATAGACGCAAAACAGCGTGCATTGTCACAAACTGGCCTCCAGTGAAATATTGTTGACAGGGCTCAGGGAAGTTCCAGTGAGCAGTCTGTGCACTCTGCCGAGGAGGAGGAAGATGAGGAAGAGGCCGCCGCCGACCAGAAGAGCCCAGTCCTCGTCTTTAATTAAGTATCTGAAACATCAATTTAAATGTAAATATCGGTGGTGCAGCGCCACTCATGCGTAAATTAGAGGGTTGGCCCAGCCACGTTGCTCTCTCTCTCCCAAGTCCCTCGCTCACTTACGCTGACATCTGCTCACAGCTGCTTGGCCCGGGGCTGTCCCTCCCTCCCACGCACACACACACACACACACACACACACACACACGCACGCACACACACACACACACACACACACACACGTGCACACGCAGATACACTTGCGCACACATGCACGCAAATACACACACAAGCAGAAACACTGACACGTGCTTACACACACAAGCGCACACACACACACACACACACACACACACACACACACACACACACACACACACCCTGATATTCACTAAAGTTGACAGGCACACTTGTAGTCTTTCTAACCTTATGTGGGTGACAGTAGAGTGACTGGGACTTCCGCTGATTGTATTCCATCTCTTTGTCATGCACAGTGGCATTAACAGTGACCAGTTCTTACTGTAACTTATACTACCACTGTACTATACCACTCAAAGCCCAGTATAACTATGGTTTCATTTAGTGGGTTTGTAAGGAGCATGATGCCTCCACTGATTTCAGGCATTTTACGTATCCCAGCAAGCAAAATAACAGTAGCAGTAGTTGTGTTACTTTGAAATGTGTGTGCACGTTTTAAAGGCTGTCTTAATCTTGAAACCCACCAGCTATCGGTGTGACCACAATTCATTCTCTTGGGGGAACAGTGAGTATTTCGGAAGTTCCGGTGTATAACAGCTTTCCGGGCCAAGACTTCCTCTTCCACACGCTGGTTCATGGTCCCATTAGCTACGTGAGACATGAGAATGGAGTGGAAGTTGAGAGACCACATCCCTATAACCACATGACTGCGATAAATGAAAAAATTAAAAAGCTACTAATAAAAGGCGATAGCCTAATGGTGACACATTGTGCATAAACACACATGCACGCAAATTAAGAACATACAAACAAAAACATAATTACCTTTTACAAAATGAAAGCAACCAAAGCCTGCTCAAACGTGATTGGTACAAACAAAAACCAGAATGGTCCAATACCCAAACCTTGTCTTGTTGCCTGCATTCATACGCATATATCTGTTTATAGAGATGACCGCTTCATTTTTTCACATTAGCAACAGGCCAAATGTCTGTGTGAAAGTAAAGGCAGGATTTGGGAATACTAGGGTCAGAGTCCCCAGGTGTAACCCCCACCTCTTAGAAAAACGTTGACCAGTCACAAAACATAGTCTGAAAACAAGTCTGAAATATTGCTAATGATTTGGACATTTGATATTAAATATATTATTGACAGGTCACCAATGCTAACATTTTGGTTGGGAAGAGGAAGAACTGAACCCTTCATGTGTTCTATATCTTGTAGAATTTAACCCCCACCCCCCCCCCAGGTTGCTAAAACCTCCACAATCCCTGAAACAAATAGAAGCCAAGTTCTCCGCCCTGCAGCTCTGCAGCTCTGCAGCCACCATCCCAACCCTGTAAACTGCTCTGACTATTAAAACACACAAAAAAAAACAACAAAAAAAACAATGTCGGCCTGGAGAGGCCTCTAGCTTAACCAGTAAGAGCGTGGTTCGAGTCCGAGCTGCGACTCTTTGCTGTCTGTCATCCCCCATCTCTCTCCCACCTTTCATGTCTATCCATTGTCACTATCTATAAAAGGAAAAAAATGCAGCGAAAAAAATAGCCTGGAAATCCAGACCCAACTCTGAAAGATTAAGGGTCTGGCATCAAGTAATGAAAGTCGCCCATCTCGAGGCGGCACCAAGCGTGCATTTGAAAATCTCACTGCACGCAATTGGATAACACTACAACCAGTCACAACAACACACAGGGTG
The DNA here is from genome assembly GCA_026937815.1 of Etheostoma perlongum. NCBI lineage: Eukaryota > Metazoa > Chordata > Actinopteri > Perciformes > Percidae > Etheostoma > Etheostoma perlongum. The sequence continues at coordinate 10,727,349 of CM049373.1, forward strand.
ACATATTAGCTACTGGCGGAGCTAGCTGGTAGATTAGTCGTCATCTGTTTAGCTCGCCTCTGGCCCGCCTATATATCAAACACTGATGTGATTGGTGCAGCTCGCCTCTGGCCCGCCTATATTAGATACACCGATGTAATTGGTGTAGCTCGGCTACAAGGGTATAGTTAATGAGCAGCATTACTTGATTACTCAAAATTCAAATTGTGCTCTCGCCAGAACTCTGGATTTCTAGGGTAGCACAAAATAATCTTTAAAATAAATCAAAGTCAATCTGTTCAATCATTGTTTCACAAAAGTTCATCTCCTTTTTTGAAGACCAAATCAGAGCCAAAAGAAGAGCAAATATTGGATTTACATACACTCTAAGAAATAAATCTGTTAAATAAGAAAAAAATCCTTTTTTTGTGTATGTGTGTGTACCTACAGTTAAAATACTGAATATTTCTGTTCTTTTAAATTCTCTCAGGCAAAGATGATCAGCTAGTAGACTTCTAAAAATAAATTGGTATCTTTTTAAATTAATTTAAAGCTGCTAGTGAATGCTTGTTTCAATGTTTCTTTTCAACACATTTTTTTTTTTTTTTTACAATTTCACCCTATGATGCTGTTTTTCAAAGCTTTAAACAGGCGTGTGGTTGACATATCCACACTATATTTTCAGGTACCTTGTGAAAGAATATAATAATAATAGACTTTTTTCAAATCTCTTGTGAAAACATAATTACACTCAATTGTGTTTGTGCTTGAAATGAGTTCATAAAAGTCTTGGGTTCACAAAAATAGCCTAACATATGAATACAATAGTAAATAAATGTCTAAAATAACATTTTGAGTAGGAGTGTTGTCAAACACCGCTTGGACATGCAGGCGTGTCTTTTGTCCTCAGAGGGTTAAACACTTTTTTTGGCAATTTTGACTCTCGCTTGTCTGGTTAATCATTTACAATAATGCCGTTGTGAACACTCACGTTTATTGTCAGAGCAAAGATAAAAGTCCCATAGCGAGATTCAAAATGTGAATAAAGCATGCCACGACGGGTGAAAAGCACGACAGTTGTGTGTGCAATGTGAAGATGGGGAAAATCATCAGGTTTGATCACAGTTTTTCTTTTTTGATATGCAAACTTGTGCAGAACTGGGCAGTTCTGAGTGATATTTTTGCAGGACGTTTAAGTGCAAATTAAAAATGGGCATGAAATCAGCTGGATTTAAACATCCCTATTATAAAGACAGTATCATTTAAAAAAAAAAATTAAGTGTGTATGAACTCGAGAGAAACATTTTTCTCTTGAGTGTAAAAGTGTATTCTTGACCTCAGGAACAATTGTTCACTTATTAGCTTTTTAAACTACATCACATGACCTTTATTTGCAATTTTTCCACATATTTCGACAAAAGAAAAAGGACATTGAATTAACTGTGGTGAAACTTTAGAAATCTGGACCAATGTGGATACTAACCCCAAAATAACACCAGTGAAAGGGGTTTGACTCCAAGCTCGACACTCTTTATTCACACAGACACAGAAACAGACACACACACACACACGCACGCACACACACACTGACTGGGTGTAGTTAGAGAAGAGCACCGCACTGACAATGTGTCCGATACTGCGCTGACAATGTGTCCGATATCTGCCTATGTGTATTCTCCCTCAATCCCGATCCTGGTATTAGAGAATGACACCCTGGTGTAATGCCTGGGGAAGATCTGGGCTTAGGACTGAAACTCAACTAGTGTTCAATCTGCCACTGCCAGTGTGCTGATGGGCTGTTAACTGCGGCTAAAAGGAATTAGGATTGACATGTTCACTCTGCAGAACAATGTAGCTTTTTAAGTGCCATCACGTGCGCGCCTTATGGCTCTACGTGTATGAGAATGTGTTAATCGGTTAGACAGCGCTAATCTGAAGTGAGAGATTTCAACAGGTCGGCGCATTTCCATAGGATTTCCCTTCTGTTAGAGCTGCTGAGGCCTGACTTTTAGAGCAGGGCTGGGTGGTGAATCAGTGCATGTATGCTGCCAATCACGCTACTATTCACAAATGATTAGTCTTTATGAATGCAGTATTTTTAAATCTAAACTTTGTTTAATCAGGTAAGACCCAGTCCTATAATCAAGAGACATAAGTACATAAAAACATAAAGCAACTATTTAAAATGAAGAAAAATGATGAGTACCATCCCAAGAACACCATCCCTACTGTGAAGCATGGGGGTGGTAGCAACATGCTTTGGGGGTGTTTTTCTGCACATGGGACAGGGTGACTGCACTGTATTAAGGAGAGGATGACCAGGGCCATGTATTGCGAGATTTTGGGGAACAACCTCCTTCCCTCAGTTAAAGCATTGAAGATGGGTCGAGGCTGGGTCTTCCAACATGACAATGACCCAAAGTACACAGCCAGGATAACCAAGGAGTGGCTCTGTAAGAAGCATATCAAGGTTCTGGCGTGGCCTAGCCAGTCTCCAGACCTAAACCCAAAAGAGAATCTTTGGAGGGAGCTCAAACTCCGTGTTTCTCAGCAACAGCCCAGAAACCTGACTGATCTAGAGAAGATCTGTGTGGAGGAGTGGGCCAAAATCCCTTCTGCAGTGTGTGCAAACCTGGTGAAAAACTACAGGAAACGTTTGACCTCTGGAATTGCAAACAAAGGCTACTGTACCAAATATTAACATTGATTTTCTCAGGTGTTCAAATACTTATTTGCAGCTGTATCATACAAATAAATAGTTAAAAAATCATACATTGTGATTTCTGGATTTTTTAGATTATGTCTCTCCCAGTGGACATGCACCTACGATGACAATTTCAGACCCCTCCATGATTTCTAAGTGGGAGAACTTGCAAAATAGCAGGGTGTTCAAATACTTATTTTCCTCACTGTACATATAGCTAAGAAAAGTAATGCGCTGTAATTCATATGTATTCTACCTATTTATCACTGTATGCAGCACAATGACAGCTGCTGTATAAAACACACCTCTTTCAAGTGAGAAGCTGACGCGTGTTCGTGTCCGGGGATTAATCTGTTCGTGTCCGGGGATTAATCTTTAGGGGACCAGTGTTTTAACCGAACCATGATCTTTTTCCTTAACTTGTCATTATGGTGCCTGAACTTAACTGTCGTCGCCCAAATGTAGCGGCCGCTGAAAGGACCAACTCCCTCGCGGTTCTCTGGGTTGACAATCACCTTTTTCTCTGCTAAATTTAACTGTAAAGTCACTAAACTTAACTGCCATGTGACTGGTTTTCACTTAACCAGCCGGTGGTCGCCTTATTTTGTTATTATACGAATTGTTGTGCATAACGTTTCGCACGTTATAATACAAACCCGTTTATGAGAATGCATTCACCTCCACTGCTGTAACGAGGATGTCATACATTTCAGAACTCACTGTAAAAATGCATGAACACCCAGGTTAAAGCCATGAAAGCTTTGGCGTGCAGCACATCCGGTCAGCAAGAGTGGGGATTTTTTGGCAGGAAAGCAGCCAACTGGAAAGCCTGTCCCATCGCCCGTGTCCACTGGCAGCCACAGCTCATGCTTTTGAGGACCACCCTTGCCATGGTGAGTAATTCCCCTGTCATCGTTGCATACACCCACAGCTCAATGCTGGCTGGCATGGCTCCCCGTGCCCATTCTTAGTCAACAGGATTAAGCTTGCTTAGTGTGAGCTCTCCAGGATCACCTATACTCCATATTGTACACTCACAATACTGGCTCACCAGTTTGGCTACAACAGCCTGTTTATTTCCCCCCGCTCCCCTCCTCTTCCTCTTTGAATTGGGAGCATATGAAAGAATGTGGTTCCCTGGAGTAGAGCGAAGAGGATTGAGAGGAGGCAGAGGCCAATCACATCCAGGCCTAAATGGGAGATCTGAGTTAATTTGCCATGCGGTTTATGAATTGGGATTAATTTGAATAGACTAAAACATTGGTTGGTTGCGGTGTCAGATTTGTACTTATGTTTCACAGCAAGACCGGTAAAGTCTAATAAAAAGCCCAGCTAAGACCCCCAAAAAATAAAGCAAACTGGTAACATTGTTTATTTGGTGTCACTAAATATTCTCATTAGCAACACAATGATTTTTCTTTGGGTTTTGTCTAATGACTGCCACACTGCTCGATTAAATGATCTCAGAGCTGTCTGTAGTTTTACAAACACATTCACGTGTCTGAATTGACATGTTTTGTTGTACAGGAAATTAGGTTTTAGTGAATAACTGAAATAATGAAGACACTTTTTCCCAGTTTAGTTCCATTTTTTGTGGCCAATATGTCACTATATACTTTTCATGGATGTACCTAGGTAGCTAGCTAGCCATGTAGAAAGTCAACATCCCCATTCCCTTATCCTGCCTACCAAGCTCTGATTGGTCTGTTTTTGAACACAACACCAGAATTGATGAAACAGTGATACAGGCAGTCATTCAGAGTCATTAGAAGCTTCTTTGGACCTTCTTTCCGGTTTTTCTTGTCCGGTCTGCAAGCATAAACCGGTTTGATGGTATGCTAACCGGCTGAACTGGCATTTGACACTATGAAATATTCTGGCAAATTAAAAAAGTAGACTACATTAGGAACCAGTGGCACTAAATCAAACTTGTATTGCATGCAGTGTTGTGCAGTAGTGTCTCAATAGAGTCCCTGTTTTCTGGATCAAATAGCTTTTCAGTAGCTTAGCTCTTTTATTGATTAAGTAGAGAGGAGGCGCGCCCACACAAGCTAACGTACATTTCCCCAACCATTGTTTATAAATGAACAAACTAATGGAACTAACTAGTGTTTGAGAGACAATATATGATAAGTTTCAAACAAAACTACACCTCAGGCAAAAAGAAGAGTGTCACAGCTGCAGTTTTCAGTTGTTTTATTGTGTTTATTCATTCCCTGTTTGTGTTGTTTCCTTGTTTGTTTCATGGATTTGTGTTACCCATGTTTTCTGTTTTGTTTTCCACGTTCTATCCTTGTGTATGTTTTATGCTTCAGTTTCCTGTTTTATTTTGTAGTATCTGTTTCCCCTGTGTCATGTTGTATTTGACTTCCTGTTTTGTGTATTTTTCCCACCTCTGTGTTTGTCTGCACCTCCCTGATGTGTCTTACCTGTTCATCAGCCTTCATGTCACCAGTACCTTGTTACTACCCTCCTTACCTTGTGTATTTAGTCTCTGTGCTTTCTTTGTCTGTTGTCTGATCATAGTTGTCACTCCCTGTGTCATTCCCTGCTTCCTTTGCTTGTGGTTTTGCATTTCCTAGTTTTCAAGTGTTTTGGGGATTTTCAGTTATTTTCAGGAAACCTTGTGTTGTAGGCCTTTTAATTTAAATAGACATTATCAACCTTCTCACTGCCTCCACACACTGCACTTTTGGGACCCAGCCTGGTGTTTCCTCAGACGTAACACATTCATGATTTGCATATCCTGACCAGCAGTTTGGAGATGGCTTTGAAATTAAATTAATAATAATAATAATAATAATAATAATAATAATAATAATAATAATAAGAAGAAGAAGAAGAAGAAGAAGAAGAAGAAGAAGAAGAAGAAGAAGAAGAAGAAGAATTTATTATCATCATCGGTATTTCTAAAATTTTGGCTATGGCCATGTGTACAATATGATATTTTTGACGTACAGTATGTATGGGAACATTATGCTAGTTCCACTGTCAGTATTTGAGAGAAGAAAAAATAAAATAAAGTACAGTATCTCTGTATAAAGATCTATTTCTAAACATGTGACTCAGTCTCTATGAATCACATGGGTTACATAATCCAGTAAAGACATGGTGGGTGCCATTCACACAGCTACATTGAACCTTCCCTTTGTTATTGGGGTTATAAGTTAACTTCCGAGCTAACATGTTGAAATAACAAAGCAGTACTTGAGTCTTAGCTTGACCTTCCAGTCTAGCGATTTTTCCCTCACTGAATCTTGGGAAAGCTCTCCTGACTTAGTATTTTGCTATTAAATTGCACCTCAATGGCATTTGTGTCACATTATAAAATGCTAGCGGTACAGAATGTCATTTGGTGGAATTGCTCCAGAAAATGTATGTGGCTTCTTCCAGGATCGCTGTCTCTTTCTTCAGGCTTGTATTTCATCAGAAATGAAATGCCTTTCTACCCGCAGCACCCTTTTGACAAGAGTAATATTTAATGAATACGACTATTATCAACGTCTAGGTCTTAGGGTATATTTCTTGGTAAGGAATAGGCGCACAGAACTGATTACATATATATGGCAGTGCATTGTGGAGGATTCACACAGATACAGCCACAAGAATCACATCAGTCAGCAGAACTGTAACATACACCAAAATTGACTTTAGAGTTTGTCTTCACTTCCCTATAATTTCACACTAATATCTATAATATATTGTTTTGTTTTACTCTACATGTAAGAGTGTAGTTAATTATTACTGTGATAATTACATAACATGCATACATTCGTATATATATTGGAGCAAATTTAATGCCAGGAGATATGCATATATAGTGCTTATATGACATGTGGGTGAATTTGTCTGTCAGTTCTCAATAAGAGTGTGCAAATATGTGCTCCGTGCACAAGCATACTGTGTGTGTTTGTGCTCCATGCCAGCAAACATATGCTCCCATATTTGTCTACATCCACGTGCGCCTGCTCGTCTGTGCACGTGTAGTATCTGGATATTTGTTCATGTGTCTGTAGGAGGATAATAGCCATCACACGGTCTCAAGTTAATTTCCCATGTAAATAGTACACTGCTGTGTAATCACACAGAAAGCAGACTGAGAAATGGAGCATGTCTGCAGTGTTCATACATAATGAATTCAAAGGTTTATAAATCAAAATGCAAAATTTTGTTGTTGCTAAATTCACCTGATTTTGCATTCTGTCAAATTAGATAGAATGCAAGCGATGTATAAGATAATGCAAGGCACGTTTATTCATATAGACACAAAGGCAATTCAAAGTGGTTTGCAGTGACATACACATACAAGACAAAAACATAGAAAATAAGACATTTCATAAAAGAGAAAAAAGGGCTGTGATGCTGGGATACAGAACAGACCCAAATTCACGGCTAAAAAAAATGTATTTATATTTAAAATTATTATTTAATAATAAAGAGGAAGGGCGGTGTGGGGAGGCGGACGCACAGAACAGAAATGATGGCACAAGGCTGGGGTAGGATGGCGAGAGCTGGGTGGGATGGCGAGGGACCTGAGGGCTGGAATAGGAAGACGAGAGAGCTCGGGGAGCGTGGGGGAACCAGGGCTGAGGGAGCCGAGGAGGAGGCACTGAAGTCCAGGGAACAAAGGAGTCGAAGAAGGGAAGGCTGGAAGCGAGAGCGGAGGCAGGAAGGAGATAGAGTGGTGAAGGCAGCTGACTGGAGACAACGAAGAGGTATGGATATGATGGCAACAACAAAGGGAGAAGAGTATCACAAACTAGACAGAGACAAGTGAGTATAAGCATTTCCAGCGTACTTAAAGCGAGCGTTACCAAGATGGCTCAGACATCGATCAAGCAAAGATTGTGACTGGATCCGGAGTTCAAGTACTGGGCTTGATTGTAGATGACTGGCAGGTGTGTGTGGCGAGAGAGATGATGGTGGAATGATGAACAGGTGTGTGTAGTCAGCTGGCATCAGTTGGCAGGAGGGGAAGGGGAAACACAGGAGACACAGAGAGGCAGAGCCAACAGAGGAACTAAATGTGGAAAACACAAAAAGGAACTACAAAACTGGAAATGAAACCGCAACCACAACACCATGTACCAAGGCTCAATCCTGTCTTCTAACTCTCTCTTTTCCCACTTTCCTTTCTACAGCTGTCCTGTCCATTAAAGACCAAACCCCCCACCCCCCAAAAAAAATCTTTAAAAAAGAGAGCAAAAAAACAAATGTAGAAATACAGTATATTGCACATGTATAATAGAATTGTTAGCGATTGCTGCTGTTTTATTTTGTAAAATTGTGTTGTGTATATTGCATATAGAGGAACATTTTTAGTATTTATGTTTATTGTGTGTGTGTTTGTGTATATGTATGTGGATATACACTGTATATGGATGACAATCAATTCTCTGTTAGCAGTCAGCAGAACTTTCACCGAATCTGCATTTGTAAAACAGCCAATAGAAACACTCTCTTTCTCTGAAATGACCTGTGATTGGCTAATGTCTCCCGTCACAGGATGAATTTACTAAAGCCTGAAAACAGAACTATGAAGAAGATGCACAAGTCTAGTTTTCTCTCAAACTTCTTCTCTCAGGAGTCTTATAATTCACATTTCCGTGCATTGCCTCGTTCAGAATAGTTTGGACTGACTGTATATAAGGTCTTACACATCATCATGTCTACATGTTTAAGAACTGGCGTGAATAAACTTGAGACAAGTGAAAACCACTGAATGTATGTGAATGATTACATTCAAATTAGGAAATAAATCTATGGAACAATACAAATTAACATCAGAGTTAAGCTGCCTTAGACTGTGCGACAACAGCTGTTGCGTAAGTGTATTGCATATCACACTGTGCAAGATGGGTCTAATGAAATCCTTGTCACAATCTCAGCCAGACTGTACAATATCAGTTTAAAGGCATGTCAGCTTGTGTGATGAATGCGTGGAAAATCGTAGCAGTATGATGTAAATAGGAAAAAGTATATAAGCAGAGGCACATCATCTGCTGGCTTCATCTATCTGCACCGCCACAGCTCCGCAAAGATTTCTTACTTTTCTGAGTCCCACTTTTTTTTGGCCCCCATGTTTTGGTTTGTGTGTATGTGTGTAAATCATTTTATTAAAAAACGTTTTTTACCAAATGTTGTGTTGCCCAGTGTATTCTGCATCATCTCATGATATATAAATAAAAAAGTCAATGCTTAATGCTTTTGGAACAAAAATCTAAATCCCATTGACCTCCATAGTGTTGGGGTTGTGGCGGAAATAACCTGGGTCGAAATGACCTTGGCAAATAACCAAAACTATTTGGCTTGATGCCATAGGTAACACTATTTTATATGTATGTATTAAGAGTGAACTGACCCTTTAAACACAGACATGACCAACATCTTAATTGAACTTGTTTTCATTCACAACTTGTTAAAGGTGCTGTAGGTAGGATTGTGAAGATCCAGAATTTTAACATTAGGCTCGTTCGAGATGAACTGCGCCTCGCCTGTAAAGTGGACGTGAGCAGGCTGCAGCAGCCGGGGGGTGGTGACAAAAAGCAGAGGTAAAGTCGGACAGTTTCCAGCCGTTTCCAGCAGCCTTCAGACTGAACAGGAAGTGACAAAAACACTATGGTGCGATTCCGATTTAAAAAAATGTTATCAGACCCACATATCATATACTGTACATGTGCTTATACACAGTCTCCAGTTGTTTTAATTATGACAGAATAGCTCTCGAAATGCTCTACATGCAATCTGTTGCTTCTAAACATGATTCAAATGTCATTACAAGTGCGTACCCATGTGCAGTGATTTCTTCAGAATGAAGACAGCTAATTTGACTGCTGTAGATGTGACAGAAAGGCATGTTTTGACTAGTGACACTGGAAAACAGGAAATTCAGCCGGGGTATGTGCCCTGGCTGAATTAACACAACTTTTATGCCTTTCTGTCACATCTAATGCAGTCAAATTTGCTGTGTTCACTTAGAAGGAATCACTACACATAGGTAGGTACTTGTAATGACATTTCAAGCATGTTTAGAAGCTAAAAACAAGTTTAAAACTTGCCCTGTTGAAGCCTGTTGGGAGCTAACTCTAGCAGGACGATAACACGGTGTAGTCAGCACCGATTGTTTTCGTTTTTCTCTCTACTGACAGCACTCCAAATTTACACACAACAGAGCTACGTGTTGGAATTGACCAGAATTGTCCTTTAATTACAGACTCTTGGTCAGTGGCTCTCAGCGTCAAAAATCCCCTTTTCTGTCTGTATGCAAGATGACAACAGGGATGACTGACAGCATGTCATCAGGAAGCCAAAGATGTGTGTGTGTGTGTGTGTGTGTGTGTGTGTGTTAGAGTGCGGATCGGGCCAGATTTTTCTGTCCGAGCCCGGCCCGCGTCCGACAGAGCAGTAACCGAACCCGACCCGAGCCCGACAGGCATTAAGATATTTCTGTCCGAGCCCGACCCGAGCCCGACAGTTAAAATCGCATTTGTTTCTCATACTAATGACACATGTACGTTTGTTTGTGTGGAAAGCCTGCTTTTATTAAGCAATTGTAGGAAGGCATTGGGAAATGTCAACAGATGAGCGCATCAATGCACAGCTGACTTTCCTTCGTTTTCAATAGTTTTAAAATCTCCTGCGGCCAACTTCTTTTTAACATCTTCCATCGTTGCGCTGCCACATGGAGCTTAACACGAACGTCTTTCGTTGTCACAGCACACAGGAAGACGGATGTTAGGGTAATATTTGACATTTATTTTAAGCTGTTTTAAATTCAAAATGTTCAATGCCTTATCGCGCTGATGTGACCGAGCCTGACCCGAACCCGAGCATCCTTTCTAAAAATCTGTCCCGAACCCGGCCCGACCCGTTGGGTACCGTCGGGTCCCGTCGGGCTCGGGTCGGGTATCCATCCTCTAGTGTGTGTGTGTGTGTGTGTGTGTGTGTGTGTGTGCATGCTTGGTGGATGTGGGTCACACTCTGTCACGCCTCCGTTCCTCACTGACCCCGGCCCGTCCTTCACGCCGGGGCCAGGAGCCCCTCCATAATTGCGGCGGCTTAAAACCGCCAAATCATAAAAAAGCCACTGGCGTGCGCCGGTGAATTACGAGGAAATATGGCCTTCCTTTACAGCGGGGGCTGTGAATGAAGCCATAAAATTATGAGCAGTTTTTATGATGGCCCATTGAAGTAGGATGCTTGTATATTGATGGTTCACAGGCTGTATCCCTCTTCCCCCCATGCGGTGGAAGAGCTGACAAAGGGGCCCCTGTGTAACTATTTTTCATGCATTTAATATATTAATTATCCGGTAAATGTTCCCCAGGCAGTGCTTGGGATAGCAGAGAATGACAGCTTTTCGATGAAGCTCCCGGGTTGGCCCATCAGGCCGCAGTGTATTACGTGGGAAAGGTCATAGCGGGGTTAATGTAACTTTTTATTTGCTGATTTTTCATACGCAGGGAGGGTGGTAAGGAAAGGAAGCAAGGCTAGTTTAGAGAAAAAAATTGAGAGGGAGACAGGGAGAGATGGGCAGGGACAGAGGCAGAGGGTGTGTGTGTGTGTTGGGAGCAGAGAAGATAACGCCAGGGTTTTTATTATTGTGTTTGGGCTCAGACTTTTTTTTTTTTTTCCTGTCTTGGTCTGATATTGCAGCCTCGCCTCCCCCCATCAAAATATGCACACACTCCCAGACACACCCTCACACACAGTAGCTTCTGGCTCTGCTTACATGAAAGAAAGTGATAGGTGAGCGCACACTAAAAAGGCATTACTTGGGTGCAACTCACTGATTGTCTGCAATCATCCATATCCCACCTTCACATCCCATCCCAAATCAATTCTTGATCAATTTCATGCCAGAGAAAGAAATCATTTCTCCAAAATGGAGAACATATTCAGTTTGATCATTTGTGCTCTTCCATTGGTAATTAAACTGCTGGGTGGAATAACTGAAACCATTATTGCTTAGTGCTGCTGCTGCTTTACACCAACTATTTCTTCCCTCTACAAACTCAGATTATGATGCTGGCAGTATCTCTTTCAAACATGGTTATGAAAAAGAGAAAAAAAGAAGGGGGGAAAAATTGCTTTTTTAATCACCATATGCCCCCTCACTAATTCAGGTGTTCTGAAGTGCTGTCAAGAAACAATTGAGTGGAGAGTCGGTTGAAGTGATCAATTGTGCGCGGTCCCTAGGTGGGGCTCTCATTTGCCGGCGCATTCCTCCAGCTGATTAAGTTAATTAGGCTGCCCCCACATCCCGCTGATTGGATGTAAACATTAATATGCCTGAAAATGACTCCGTCAATGTTTACCGCAATGTTCTGAGCCGCGGTGAATTGATCGGCTATTGAAGAAAATACTAAAAAATAGAAGGCGAAGCGGCTGTGGTTTGATCCCACATTCAGATAAAACAAAAATTAGCATCTGTAATCCCCACCCCTCATCACTTTCCAAAAGCTGCTTCCCAGTTGTTTCTTATTCTGGAATTTATCAGATTTTCTTCCGAGTTCAAATTCATCTGTAAACTTCAAAACCCCCTACACACACACACACACATACCACATCACACCACCAGACCCTTGTGGATTCTCCTCACCTCTCAAAAGTTGAAAAGCTGCTGTGGTGAAATACAGAGCGAGGACAGGGCATTGCTCCGAGATGCTCTTTTATAAATCAGAGTGCGGTGTAAAGGCTCCTGCTCGATATCTCATCATAGACGTGGCAGTGTTCAGAAAGTGGCCCAAGCAATGAGCCAAGGCTCAACTATCTCTTCAGCAGATGTGCGTGCTTTTGTGAGTGTGTGTATATGGGCTTTCTATTGACCAGTGAATGCACCATTGTACACTGATTTATGAATATGTGCTTTCTTGAGTCCTGCATGCTTTTATACATTCACAGTTAAGAGAGAAAACTTGGTTCATTTGTCAGAGGCGCTAAGGTGCGTGCAGCTGAATGAACACAGATATACCTGTTAACTCAAGAATGTTAGTGTGCATTACTCTGGCCTGTCTGTCTGGGCTGCAGCCAGACAGGGGATGTGACAAATTAATATTTAGTTTCCGACTCCTTACTGTCACTGAGCATTTTTTGTACATTTGGAATTTCTTTAGAGGGAAACTACCTACTTTTCCAACCTGGACCCTATTTACATATGTTTATGGGTCTAAGTGATTAATGGGAACGACCATCTTTGCGATTGGTCTTGTATTAGATCACTGCAGTCGGCAGCGGCAAAACAAGCTCCAATATAAGTTGCAGCCTAGGACAAATGTGAAGCTTGTTTACGTTACTAAAGTGTTTGTTTTGCCACTGACGAACTGAGATTAATATTCCAAGTGTCTGACAACATTATGGAAAGGATTTCTAAGGAGGTCAGAGGTCGTAAAATACACTTCATCAAAGTGTTTGGTCGTCTTTCCACTTTCCCAACCATTACAACTCTAGTTTTGATTGAAACAAAGACATAGTTTACCAATTTACATGTGAAAATATGTTGGCTCTATACACTGCGCTGTTTCTGGTTAAACAGAAAGGTCTTAAAGAGGTTTTGAAAAAGACTATCTCTCTGGGGGGACCTCTAGCTCACCCATTAAGAGAGTTCGCCCAATGTTGGCTGCGTCCTGCAGCCCATCTCTCTCTCTCTTTCACTTTCATGCCTATCAACTGTAATAATGGGAAAAATAATCTTAAAAAAAGTCTATCTCTGTGGGGATAATTCCCATAATGTTGTCAGACACATAGAATGATAATTTGAGCCTGTCAGTGACAAAAACAGAACTTTTAGTGGAGGAAACTGACGATGCACATTTTCCCCATAGGGTTACATTGAAGCCCACTCTGTGGCTGCTTGTTACAGTGTTCAAGGTTAGTAGAGAGACAAAGTCTCGCCCCTTCCGTTTGCATCCATGGGACCCACCTTAAAAAAAATCGGTGATCAATGGCAAAAGACAAACTATTTTCGGGTCCTGATCAACTTGTGCCTTGGATTAAACATATGATGTTTTTCAAAATAAAAAAATGTTACATGTCAAGATCACAGGTCGTCACAAGATAGTTAAGTAAAATGCTATGGGATAATACATATAGACGGACTACAAGTCCAAGTCGCTTACCTGACGTCACCACATTTCCCCTCCACTCCCTTCAAGTAGCTGCAGCTCTCAACATAACCCGATTTATCATGGTTTTCATCTCTTGATACTTCTGCCTTCATGTTGGAAGAAGACGGTAAAGCTCAACAAGGAGACAGACAGATTTCTCTAGTAAGGTATAATAGATAGATAGATAGATAGATAGATAGATAGATAGATAGATAGCCTTTATTATTAGTATAATAATTACTATTTTATATTACTATAAAAAAATCTAAAAAAGACAGATACACAAGACAGACACCAATTAAACAAGACAGCTATACCAGTAATCCCATAAGAGTGACTGGTATTGCAAAACACTGAACCTTGGATCAATCAGTTGTTAAATGACAGAGCTACAAGACGAATCAAGGCAACCAATACATTTATACATCAGATTCCTCAGTTAAACAGAGAATATAATAACTCCTGCTTGACAGAACGATTCACTTGCACTTCACCACCTTGGTTTTCTGAGTAGAATACGCAAGCAATCATTATAAGCGACCTCCAGCTTATTGAAGCTTGCCTTTTTGTACTTGACCCACAAGGGGACAGTGTAAAAAGCAGTATAATATGCTTTAAAGAGGTTTATCTTGACAGTATCAGAACTTCCTGGTGAGCATGTTAGCTTGTATATATAACATGCAACGTTGCCTATACATGTCCTCATGATCTGACATTTAAGATGGGACCCAAATACTTAATTTTACAACAAACAGTTAGCACTTTGGCATTATATTTAAAATCAAATTTAACACCACAATCGGAACATATATTCAACAACTTCTAAAACCCCGCACTGCTAGGAGAGACAAGCCAAGTCATCAGCATACATGAGATGGTTCACTAGCATGTTACCAATCATACATCCTGTTTTACACTGTCTTAGCTGGTCAGACAGGTCACCCATGTAAATATTAAAGAGGGTCGGTGATAGTATCCCCCCCGATGGAGGCCATTACCAACACCAAACGGAGTAGAGAATACATCCCCCCATTTGATCTATACGCTCTGATTGGAATACCAAAAAGCCAGGATTCTAATTATACTATTCGGTACTCCTCTTTGGCTCAATTTCAAAAACAGCTTGTGGTGGTTAACTCGGTCAAAAGCGTTGGAGGCATCAATAAAGCCAATAAAAACAGAGGATTTTTGTCTTCTGTAGGTTTCTACCATTTGCTTTAGTGCATAGATACATAGTACACATCAGTACCATGCCTGGCCTTGAAGCCAAACTGCTTATCTGAACTGTGCAAATAAAAACACAACCTGTCTAATACAATTATTTCCATGACTTTTGATAATACATTAGCTAAAGCCATATATTGTTGGAGACGAGGTGTAGCTTTCTAAGCAATCTCACACAAAACCTTCTTTACGTCAAATTGTTTATGGTTTGACATGTAAAATAATTTTTTTAATTTACACATAATTTGTTAAATGCAAGGCACAATTCGAACTGGATCAAAAAATAATTATTATCTCCCATGGACCGGAAGTAGAAGGGCGGGACTTCGGCTCCCTATACTGGATCAATTTCAAAGATTGTTTTTCCAGGTACTTAGACACAAAAACAGTAAAAAAGGATCCAGATAAAAATACAAATAAAACGTTATTAACCTTTAGGTCAGTAAATGTACTTTTGTACATTGGAATATACATACTTTATTATTGGGATTTAAGTATTTTACTTCATGTCATATTATTTTCAGACAGACAGCACAAGACTGAAGGTTGTCTAAAAATATTGCATAAAAAACTGGCCAAAGTTAATTTTATAAACGCAAACACCAAAAATGATAGTATAGTAAGTTCAGCGACCCTCTAACTCATCTGTCTCACATTCAGGTGTGCAAGAATATATTTAAAGTTCTTATCTATAATACTTTTTATATTAAAGATACCACAAATAACCATGTCTTAATTATCTTCAAGGAGTTTAAAAAGCACTGTATAAATCTGATGTATTATTTTCTTACTCAGAAAGTAAGTGATTAACCTTATTGTTTTGGATTTTTTTCAGCAGCACAGTCAGCTGTTTGACAGTGAAACACAATGCATTTGACTTTTGAGGAGACGTAGGCTGCTAAAAACTAAGATAAGTACTTACTTTAATAGGCTTCTCTGCTCCCTGTCATTGGATCTGCTGCCATAGGTTAATAGGTTGACTGCTTTTGTTTTGCTGCTGCTTTTGCTGTTTTGCTACTTGTTTCTGCTGCTTTTGTCGTTTTCCTTCTTGTCTTCGCTGCTGTTGCTGTTAGCTCTGCATAGGTGGTGAAATGTAACTAAAACCATTTACTCAAGTACTGTACTGAAGTCCAAATGTTGAGGTACTTGTACTTTACTTGAGTCTTTTCTTTTCATGCCACTTTCTACTTCAACTATGCTACATTTCAGAGAGAAACTACATTCACTACATTCATCTGACATCTTTAGTTTCTTCACACATTTAGATTTCTGCACACAAAACACACGTAGTTTATACAATACAATGTTTTATTATGCATTAAACTAGCCAATAATATAACGGCCTACAAGTCCAGCTGAAATGATTAGACCATTGAACAGACAATTTGTTGGATCCTTTACACTTTCTAAAATGGTACGATTTTTCTGCATTGAGTCCTTTTACTTTACTCCTTTACTTTAATTTTTAAGTACATCTTCCTGATGGTACTTACACACTTACTTACTTAAGTAACATTTTTAATGCCTAGAACATTGAGCTAACGTTAATCAGGTGGACAAAATGCTTGTGCTTCTGTTGCTCTGTGTCTGCTGGATGTGTGAAACAGTCTTTTTCAGCTCAGCATTCACACAGCCGTTCTAGGACTGCAGAGGGCAGCAGCTCTGGAACAGAGGGGTTGAAGTCCCAGCTGGGTGCTGCGGTCTGAAGCATCAGCAGCCATCTCCCTGGCTCACCCATCATAACCCACCTTTGTCTGCTCCCTCCCTGCAGTGCATCAAGCCCCATTAACCCCCCGCCTGCCTCTCTGCAGGCTCCCTGTGTGCTTAACACAGCAGCGTTAGCGTCAAAGATGTGCCTGCTCCTGAAGATGAGCTTTGCACAGTTTAATAGAGGTCTTGGAGGGCTCCACATTAATATAGTAAGGGCCGCCGAGCGGAGGCCATGTCTTACATCTCCCACTCCTCCCACCCTACGCCCTGTCTCCCCCCATTTTTCTGTCTTGATTTCCTTTTTTGTTCTGAGACAAGTCATTTGGCGGTGGGGTGACATGTCCGTCCTCACGCTGGCAGTACAATGTAAACTTTAACCCCGCAGCTGGGTTATAACCTGCTCCTCTCATCTGTGTGTGTTGACAGCAGTGGTCAAACAGCCACAGGGAGGTGAGGACGGGGATGATGTTCCAGGGCTTCTGGTTGAGCACCGCCTTTGGCACGTGGGTGAAACTGTGGAGGAAGGGGTTTGCTGAGGGAGCCTTGTTTGATTTTAACACACAGTAGGAAAGTTACTTCGCTTCAAGGGCAGCTTAAGCCCTGGTTTTACTCTCCGTCCTGAATGACCATATAAGGGGACGGCTCCCAGTACATTACGTCACACTTGGCAGTAGAATGTGTCTCCACAAGTGTCCTGAGTGACCACTGGTGATTAGATCTCACTTCCCTGTTATGTATTATGGAAAAACTCATGAGCAGCACAACTCATTTTACCTACGTGAAGAAGATTCGGGACACTATGATGCCTCACACAGGAGCATTTAATGGAATCTTAATTGAGGAGACCATTAAGCAGGCTGTACAGTTTAACCACAATCTGTTATTGTGCAGTGCCATCCCAACTCTCTTAAGTTCCTGTCTTCCTGAATGCTGGAGGCGTTATGTTTAGCTGATACTTCATTGAAAACAAAGATATTGTAGGCTCCATAATAGTATGCTTAGCTAAATCCTAGCTGAGGTATAGACTTCTCTGGGAAGTATGCTAAAGTGTGTGTGAGTCCCCTTACCGACCGGAAGAAAATTTATCATGCAGCTGCCTAGATCATCACAATCTGTAGAGACACACACACACACATATACATATATCATGAGAGGTTTAGTTATTAGAGCTTGGCCGAATATTCTAATCCCCTGACCTGTGACCTATGAATGACCTACTGTATATATGCAAGTAAACATGTATATCTTTTTTGTTGGCATATAGGCTGGTTGTGTGTGTGTGTGTGTGTATATATACATTTCAGTTGTTATATGATACATGCAGTAGAAATGTGCTTAGACTTAGTAAAATGCTGCCTATAGTCTTTTTTGTGGCAAAGAATGTAACTTTTCCCTGCGCAGCGTAATATGTAAATATACTGTGTGTGATATGTACATTTCATGAAGCTAAAAATAAAGATGTCTGCCAGTGGTCGCCAGGACCGGTGCAGGATAGAAAGACAAAGGTATCTCAGTCCTTTAGGAGTTTCTAACTGAATCTCTGTTGTGTAAAGTTTATTTTCTAAATCTGCTTTATTTTACTCTTTCATGAGTCGTGTAGCATGCAAAATGTCTGTTTAACACTCCCAATTTAAGCAAGCTTTGCCCAATATAATGTTGCTGTAGCTACTGCATTACACGTCCGTACCTACTGTACCTCAGGGCATCTCTTACTACATGTAACATGCCAGGGAATGCTAATTACTTGTAAACATGAGTTAAATTACGTCACAATAGCATCTTTGCTAGCTTACACTCAAATTCTCTTTACTAAAAAAGAAAACTTTCCCTTTCTCTGCTTTGCTGCAGAATTTGGCCCAACCATGAAAGAGAGACATCGTGGCTTTCCGACGAGCAAAGTGGCAGTTGGTCAAGGCCACACCCCCAGCCTCCACCTTAACCCCCCCTTTCCTCCTTAAAAGCTACAGACTCAGAAATGGCACGTCCTAAGGAAAGTGAATTGTGGGACTGGCTCTAGTGGCTGTAATTCTGCACCAAGGCTGAAATTTGGGAAAAAACTTCAGATATGGTATTAGGGGACCACTAAGGTCTATATAAAAGCATCCAAAGAACACTATGTCATGGGACCTTTAATGTTAAAAATACATGTGGAAAGCACAGCGAATCCTTAAGCTGAACCTATGCCATTATTCATAGTAAGATTATCTTCAATGTGTAAATCACATTTATAATTTTTCACAGATAGGCCACTTCATATTTGCTTGTAATAATTTGGATTCATATTTATGTATATTTTCATTTTTATATAATAAAGCAACTTTCAAAATAATGTTTTTTGACATAATTTGGCAAACCTTGCACTAACTCTGAGGACCCTCTTGGGGTCACGGACCCCCTGTTGAAGATCTCTGTACTAGACCATGCTGAAGGTCATTTACAAGTTGAGTTACTGCTGATGAAGACCCAACCTTTCCTGATTTCCATGATGACTGTAACAAGGAGTTGAGGCACAATCACAAATGCATCCGCCAGAGCAAATAAAACATGAGCTGGCAGATTCTTCTGGTTCCCAGGCAAAGTGAAAACAACTTTTTATCTTCAAATTCTGATGGCAAAAAACGTTCACAGACATAATAATGCAACACCATTACAGCTCATCTACGCACGCATGATAAGTGACATCTTGTTGCTCTAATTGGTTTTAGGTCTATCCAATTGCGTCCAAAGGCATTTGGGTCTATGCCTGTTGATAACACCACTTGAAAATTGAAAATGAAGTCAGAAGTTCCAGACTAATTCATATTTGCGATTTGGTCTGGCTATGTCAGGCTACCTTTTGATTCCCGCTTGTAATAGTAGTCGATAGGCTTTGAGAACTTGAGTGAGGTTGATATTTTTTTATTTGATTGCAAGTACAGCGTTGAATCCTGTATGATTTCTTCATAGCATACACCTCTCTGCACACAAGTCCATCATCACCATCTACACACTGATTGTTAGTTTTTACTTTCCCGACTTCATAATTCTGCCCCATCTCACCATATCAACTGTCATAGATGCCTGTCTCCCCTCGTATATCCATCTTCACCTCTATTTCTTCTCACTCTATCTTTTTCACTTTTCATCTAACTTTGTAGCTATACCACCTTACTGAGGGACCGTACATCGCCATCTTCCATCCCACATGATATTCTTCATTCTGTCCAGTGTGGTGTAATGGTAGTGGACTTTGAAAACTTTGAGTGTTGGTATTTGTAAATTTTTGACTTCACTGTGGTACCATACACCTCTCCACACACAACTCCATCTTCTCTACACTGATTGTTATGTTTTTCTTTCCCGACTCCTTCACAATTCTGCCCTCTCTCACCTTATCAACTGTCATCGATGCCTGTCTCCCATCGTATTTCCATCTCCACCTCTCTTTCTTCCCACTCTACCCTTTTCACTCTCCGTCTAGCTCCCTTTGTAGCTATACCACCTTACCACCTTCTCCCTCCATCCCTCCTTGCCACCCCCCACTTACTCCCCCCCCCCCCCATCTACCCCCCCGTCTCCCTTCCTGCACAGCCGTCACTCTGAATTATTTTCAATGAGCTCCTTTATAGCGGGCGCCAGATCTCAGCTCCAACTCATCACTGAGCTCAGGGCTGGGGGGACGCGCTCTGCATTTCGATCAGCTCTGAGCCTCCACTTTGCTATTAACCCCTTTCACACTAAACCCCACCACCACCACTACCCCCCCACCCCACCCCCTCCTCTCCTACACCTTAGCTCACTCTATTTCTCTAGCCATGTTTATGCTCTCACCTCTCTACCTCCATCTTTCAACGGATTTTTCTTTATACTCGCAATTTTCTGTAAAGTCTTTCTTCTGTCAGCCCCGTGCACACACTCTTGTCTCTTAATTCAGCGACTTTATCAGCGTGGTGAAACAACAATGCCATAGTTATCCCTGTTTTTATATTCATTCAAGGCAAACTGAGGTGATAAAAATTTAGACATTTGAATCATTTTATAACTTGTGCCATAATAAATCTGTACCTGTAATAAATGTTTTGGTCTGAAAATGTGTACTACACAAACTGACATGGCAACAGCTCATGTACTATTTATGTAAATCACTTTAAAAAGCCAGTGCAAGGGCATATCATATATAAGTGTTCTGCATACACTGAATCAGTATGAAAGTATGACATGAGAGTATGACATGCAGTCATTTTGCAGCCCTGCTCCATTTCCATTGAGGAGACATGTGTGTATGCACAGCATTTTAGTGCTCCAACTAAGGTCCAAATCAGTAACAAGCTGTGACTTGAGTCATTTCTTTATTCTAAAATGCGCGACCATATTTTAACCATACTACATAACTAAAGAAAGCTGAAGTAGTTGTGTGCGAGACAGGGAGGAGAACCCAAACACAGGCACTATGGCTGAGCAGGTCAAATTAAAAGAGCTTTACTAACAATTGTTGGTTGAAGAACAGGTCTCAGAATGTGACTTTAAAAGGCTTTTCATTTTGATTGATGTTTTAGTTAATTGCCCAGTTAGAGTTTTAGCAGTGTGTGTATTTGGCATTTGGTTTCATTCGTAGATGTGTTGCATGTTTTAACAGTTATTATTTGGATGGTTGTGTGGATTTGTTGTGTTTTCTTAATTGTTTGTTGGACTGGGAATCAAGGTGATGAGAAGCAGCTGTGATTGACTGGTTCTGCTATCTGAATGGTTGATTAGAGCGGAGCGAACCTAAACAAAAGGGGTTATTGTTTCATGCTATAGTCCCCCTAGCTACAACACCATTAACCATTAAAAGTTTTCAGGGGACACACTCCAGAACACTAACCCGCAATACCCACCAGGTCCGGATTTGTTGCGGAACGCCTGCGGCCGTGACTGACAGCTGAAGTCACAAGGACCCACGAGATCTTGCGAATTTGCGCGATATAACAGGATGTAGTTTCTTTAAACAGAACCACAAAACCTCTGACCTGTTGACTGCAGGCCTGTCTCTGCCCATTATGACATTTTCAAGGTGTAGTGCAGGGAAATATGATCTGCCGTGAGCAAGGTGTATTTTATTTAAAAAATTAACCAGATGTTTTATTTTGTTTCTTTGCTCGACTTCCTTTCCCGCACAACCTGCCGTGTGCTGATTTGCTGCGGAGCCCTCCAGCATCTGGCAAAAATATAAGTTCTACACAGGTCTAGGTACAGGCAGATGTGACTTGAATGTAATGGTAAATGGTAACATTGATAACCTGGCAGACCACTGATGTGGGCACGTGGGCAGGTGTTAGTACTTGGTGAGGGTGAAATGACAGGCAGGTGTGCTGGTGGGTGTGGGTCAAGTTACTGGGAAGGCGGGAAAGTTTGTGTCCTTGTGACATTTAGCATCTTAAAGAATCCTGTCATCTGCAAACATTACAAATAAGAAATAATAGTGACCCTAGAGGTGACCTCTGGGGCACATTACACTGTGATCTTCTGACCACATGCAGGTGCGTAGCACAAAAAGGCTTTTTCTATGGGCCCCTCTCTGAATCCACAACTATTCATTCTAGCATCTTTTTGGGCCCTTCTCACATGAGGGCCCTGGGTACTCAGTGCCCTTTCCCCAACAGTCTGACGCCCCTGACCACATGTACAGTGTGCTGGCATGAAAACCATGTTTAAGCACTTGACTAAATACAATCTCATTGTCTCAAAAGCTTTTGACTGAGAAATATAGTCAAGTGCTGTTGATATTTTGTCAATGAATAACAGACAGAATGCTTTTGTGGAAGCCATGCTGATAAAGAATAAGCATGGTCTGGAAAGGAATGTTTCTAGTATTTTACCTAAACATGGTTGATGTTAGTCTTTAGTTAGCAAAATATCACAGGTTTGCTTTTATTCTGACTACATTTACAGAATGTGACTGTCTTTAAATGTCGGCCTACCATCTACCTTCCCTCTGCTTGTGCAAATCTGAACAGAGTAAGAGTACTTGTATCTTTTGACACTATTTCATCGTTGCTGATTCTAAGCCACACATAATTTCCATCCTGCATTTGCCTCCTTCTGCAATCTCCCCACTCCTCTGCCTGCTGTGGTAGAAACCTGCCCTTGCACATCCTCCTGGCAGAGCAGTAAACACTTTCCTGTTTCCTGTCTGATGATGTTCAGCAGAGCTGTGGATACATATCACTCACTCCCCGTGACTCTGTCGAAGACTCTGTTTGATGGAGGTTTTCACATTTTGTGGGGTAATTGGAAATGTAGTTTGATTTGGCAACACATACCCAGAAATGTGATGATATCAAGTTATACTTTTCCACGTGCTGAATGTAGAACATGAGGAGTGACAATGAGCTTGGAAATATTCCTGGGAATAAGTTGCAGTTAGTTTACGTTACAGGGAAAAACTGGCTTCCGTAGGGGTTGTGCACAATAAGAAGCCCAGTGAGAGCTGCCACTTAACTGGACTCTGATAGAACTAGTGTTAATCACTCTGTGTCTCTCCACCGCTCAAAGGCACGATTAAACTGGTGTAATAGCAAAGTCAGGAAAAAACCCTAAAAAGACTCTCCGTCTCACTCTCCCTGACAGCTCGGAGGCACGTGCCAACCACAGGCGTATCTGTGATCACGGAAATTTATCTTCAACAATTTCTCGATTAGTAAACGGCAGCAATGACCCATTGCTGGTTTTGTTTCGCTCTTCGCCCATTTTTTGTAGTAGCCTATAGTAATGTAGGACAGACGTAAGATATCTTTCCAGCAGCAGCCAGCCACCATTGTTAAGAATAACGTCTGTCGCCTGCAGGAATGATTTGTCATCTACAGAGAGTTCAGGTTTGGTGGCTGTCACTCCCTTTTCAAGTTGGAAAAGCCTGTTTGTTTGAAGATCACTTGACTGTGCGGAATCAATTAAGTCATCCATGGCTAATCCAGGAAGAGTGTGAGGAATTGATTTGGGGACGCAGCCAAGTGATGGGTTTGACAGTGGCATTGTTTATCCTATATGTGCTGAGCCTTGATGTGCTGAGTATGATATAGCTCTCTGTTAGAACAGGACCAGTGATGGAGGGCAGGAAGTGAGAATGACAACATTGTGCACATACAGTAGGCAAGTCAAGAGTTGAATGTAGCGGTGTGTATTGGTCCTTCTCAGATCATTTATTATGTACAGCATGTGTATCAATTTCATTTGATGCAATGCAGATTTAATATTCAATTCATCTTAACTTCAGGATGATTTATTTTGACTTTTATTTTTTTACTGGACACAAAAATAAAAGTGCCAGTTCTGATTGGCAGTAGCTAAAAAAAACAGTAATATGAATTGTAACGAACCAAATGGTATAGTGGGTCGACCCATTCTCATTCTCGTTCTCACACAGGACTTTCACCCAGGAGAGCGGGTTCGTGTCTAGCATGTGTTCTTGACTGTCCCGTTATGGCCGCATGTCATGGAAGTTGCTTAATTCTTTAACCAGCCCGTTATTCCCGCATGTCACAGAATCATAAGCCAACCCACAACCTTTTCCTAAACCCAAACGTCCCGTTTAGGGAACCGTAAGCCCACCCACAAGCTTTTTCTTGACCTAATAGCATCAAATGGGACGTTAATAGTCCCGACCAAGCGTTTCAAAGGGGACGCTAATAGTCCCGACCAAGCGTATCAAAGGGGACGCTAATAGTCCCGACCAAGCATGTCAAACGTGACGTCAATAGTCCCGACCAAGCGTGTTTAGGTAAAGCACGTTATATGACGCTAAAGGAGACTTTTAGCGTCAATAACAACAAAGGCACCTGACC
Organism: Etheostoma perlongum; assembly: GCA_026937815.1. NCBI lineage: Eukaryota > Metazoa > Chordata > Actinopteri > Perciformes > Percidae > Etheostoma > Etheostoma perlongum. Next base: position 10,751,870 of record CM049373.1, read on the forward strand.
AAGCATCAGTATTTTAAGAGATGGGAGTGAGAATGTGTTGGGTGGGTGATCATCAATAATCCTTAGGCGTTAAGAAATAATGCAATAAATGTTACATTATATTTCAATAACTGCACAGCGTATTTCCCCTTTGACATTCTATTGCTCCATGCATTGTGGCTGTGCACAATTTGTATATATACTGTACATATTTTAAATTGTGTTATTCTTCTTAATGCTCTGCTTCAGTATCAGATAAAAAATGGTATTGAAACACATTTATTAAGTATACCATAAATCTTTAAAAAAGTGAGCAAAACTGCTATTTTCTTTTAATTGCAAACTGGCCAATTTTCTCTGACTGACCACCCAGGGAATACCTCAACACCTCAGCAACTACAATATTTGATGTAATTATATTTATTTTTAAAAGTTTGATTATGCTTCATATAAGCCTGTTGATGTAGTCCAGCAATGCTAGTTTAAATTCAATCCCAATCCCAACATTGGTTGTAAAACCTGCATCGTACATCTCCCACTGCCATAAAAACCTTCCCCCCCCGCCTTCTATTGTAAACTACATTTTTGATAAGAGCAAACATTTCAGCCATTGCCGGTCTTCTCAATCAATACCTCCAGTCCCTCTCGAACATTGGCATGCCATCATGCACTTCTTCAAACTGTGCCTTGCTTTACTGCCTCTCTTTGTCATGGCAGGCTGATCAGCGCTGAGCACCACTCACCTCAGCTCCACTCCACATGGAGGACCATCACTCCACAAGCAGATTACTGTAATTGTTCCAACTTTGGTCCATACCAGATAGAACACCGTGCCAGTCAATGAGAGCACTCTCCAATGGAGGACTCTGGCCATTAGCACGCCTCAAATTGATTTCTGTCAGTGAGCACTCTACAATTATGCTGCACCTTGTCCTGCATTGTGTTTTAGTAAGGAATTGGTGTTGGTTGGCTTTGTTGTCCTTGATAACTTGTCAAAGACAGTTTGATAATTGGGAGAATTTGTTAAAATTTCTAAACTTCTCACTTTTAGAGCACACATTTAAAAAAGCCACCGCTTGAGTTTGACAAACACAAGGCGTTGACAACATAGACTGACAAAAAAGAAGTCCTCCTTGTTTTAGTCCCCCACCACAAGATACAGAAAAACAGAAAACAGAGAACAGAAAAATCAGCTTTCCACCTAGCTGGAACTCCTTCCCTCGTTCGGCATTTCTGCTTTAGCGCACACCGCCGTTGATGTCACCTTACCCGGCATCGGGCGACACCGCTGGCTGAGGTGATGGTCTCCGTAGCAGGAGAAGCTTGCGTATTGTGTTGAGTATTCTGTCTGTAATAACGTTTCCGGCATATTCTCCAATCTGTACCCATGTATGCCGGTGATACACAAGTGAGGTAGTTTGAATGCACATAATTGTTAAAGGTTTGCTGCTTAGCTCCAAGATGGCTAACTTCGGGTAAAGAATCTAATCCCCTATGGGCAGGTTGAAAACATGCGGAACTAGCTGGCTTATAGTTCACTGCCTCTGGGCAAAAATGCCTCCGATGACGCAAAACAACGATTTTTTGCATCATCAGAGTTTTTTTTACAGACACACAATATAGAAATCTCTCGTCTCAGGGGGATATAATGGAGGGAAGCACAGTCATTTGAAAATACTACCGGGTTTCTACTGATACAAAGCTTTATGCTAATCGATTAAGTATCTCTTTATGCAACTGTAGGAAGGCATTCGGAAAGACAACAGATGAGCGCTCAATGTGTTAACCTTTCCTCCAGGACCAATGTTATAAAATGAATAACGTTGGGGTTAAAATTCCATTTCTGTTTCTGGTGAGTGAATGCATGAACTTGGCTTTCAGTCTAGGGTTTATTTCTGACACAGCACACACTGTGTACACAACTTAAACTTATTCCACCAACTCTGCTCCGGTCGCATCTACACATCTGCTTCCTCTTTCTCTCTCTCTCTTCTGCCCACTTTCCACACACACACAAACACACACACAGGGCTCTGCCTTTGAGAAAATGAAAGCTCAGACGGGCCGATCTGGGCTCTTGCGGTGGTATGAGGTCATAAGGGGCAAGGTTACCACCCCTTTCTCTGCCCAGATAATTTGGCCCACCCACGAGAGAGACAAATCATGGCTTTCAAACGTGCAAAGTGGCAGTTGGTCAAGGCCACACCCCCAGCCTACACCTTGCCACCCGTCTTTCCTCCTCAAAAGCTACAGACTCATAATTGGCACATACTAAGGAAAGCTCATTGTGGGACTGGCTCTAGTGGCCGTAATTCCGCACCGAGGCTGAATTTTGGGAAAGAGACTTCAGAAATGGTATAAGGGGACCACTAAGGCCTATATAAAATATACTTCAGATATGGTATTAGGGGACCACTAAGGTCTACATAAAAGCATCCAAAGAGCACCATGTCATGGGACTATTAATAACCGACTCTTCAGTCAGTTTGTCAACACTAATCTGTCCAAGCCCGAGGATCGGGTATCCACAGTCTAATCTGTACCACGCTTGAGTACAGGTGTATGTGTGACTGTGTAGAACCGTGTCTCAGAGCTACATGCATGCAGAAAGTATAATTTGCATTTAAGGATTGAAACTCTGACTCAGTATTTTGAAATGGGCGTGGCGTCTTCAGCGTTAATCAGACTCTGCTATGTAGGATTCAGAAATTAAGCGACCTACTTAAATATCTGAATTTAGAGTAATCTCTCTCTGAATATTGGCTATAAGTGGATTATTATGTGGATAAAAACATAAACAGTATCCCCCACCCACAGTAAGAATGCCGAGAGAGGTTAGTCTGTAAGAATATATTGAGAAATACGTTTAAAATATTTTATATATGAAAATGGGTGGCTGATTAGCAGCTTACTGTTTATCCATGGTGAGGAAAGCAACAATTTCAAACAGTGAAAAAGAGGCACAGCTACTGCAGAAATACACTTCAAATTACTACTGTACAATGGAGGAAATTGTAGTTTAGACAAAAGCCAGAGGAAAGTGAGCATTCTGTCAATAAAGGGAGTGGTAATTACAGTAGAAAGAGGCAACTATTTCATCTAATCCTCCATCTCGAGCTGACTGTCCAAATCCACACACACACACACACACACACACACACACACACACACACACACACACACACACACACACACACACACACACAAAGCTTCTCCCCTGTAATAACAGTTTACGGAGCAACGTTGTACAGCCACATAATTTGCTCTAACAACTCTAATTATGCCTCTTATTGATTCAGGCACACATTTTAATAAGAGCGGCCACGCCTCTACTGTTGCAAACCATTGAAAGGGTTCAATGGTGAATGTTTGAAGCTTCTCATCCTCATCCATCCCACATGGATGTGTCCCTGACAGCGTAATTTGTGGCTCTGATTCTGAGGCCATTGTAAACATGGCACAACAACAGTCATTTTAGCACTCAAGAGACCTTGATCCCTAACCACCGCCCCCTCAGCAGCAAAGGAGAAAGGGAGGGAGGCGACAACAAAAGGTAAAGAAAAGCTAGTTTATTGTTGACTGTGCCCAAGTGGGTCAATCTCAGTGTCTTTCAGCGACAGCTCACCTCATTATTGTTTTCTAATTGCAACAGTGGATTTGAAGTCAGGGTTGCCTGAGAGGAGGATTAGTATTTGGATATGTGCTTGTCCTGTTGCTGTACATTTACTCATTTTCTCTCTGTGGGGCTTTCTTTCTTTTTCCTATGGTAAATATAAAGTTCAAATGCAACCTTCAACATGGTGATTGATTGATTTATAAAAAGCAGAAGAAAACTGCAGAGACCAAAGGCCAAGCCCTGTGTGTAGGCCATGACAAGATGTTGACAGAACAACTGCACCAACATTATCAGCTACTGCAAATTTAACATCTTAATGTTAAGGGTAGATGTCGATGAGTAGTTATGAGCAGGTGTAAACGCTCAGAATGAGTGGGCGATGAAGTGGATGAGATGGGGTTTTTATTCTTTACCCAATTAAGGCTCATGGGCAAAATTAACAATTAACAAAACCAAAATTAAAGAAAAGAAAAAACAACAACAATACTTTCACAGAAATAAAACAAATTGACATGAGAGTCAAACTGGTTAAAATTCTAGCAATTAAGAAATCTGGAACTCAACATCCATTGTAGACAGCTTTTACTGTTTGATTCATGCACTCTTCATAATTAAAGAACAACAGCAGTAGAACCAGCATGTCTCGAGTAAAAAATCTGAGATGTTCCGATGTTTCTGATGTTTTTCCTTCAAATTAAAGATTCTAATACCTGAACTTGTGTATCAGCCAATACCGATTACCAATACCATACCAGTGTAAATACATATCAAAAATTTTCTAAAATAAACAACATTTAAATCTTAAAATACTACAGTGACAGTATAAAACAGAAGTGCAACAGCAACTTAAATTAGCAATACTCTGTAATGTTTGACCTAGTCTCGGATTGCCAGACCTTCCTCCATTGCTCTGTCGAGGAAGCTCTGGCTAGTTCACACAACATTTTGGCATTTCTTTAAACCAATCACAATCGTCTTGGGTCACGCAACAGTGCCTCTGCAAAATAACCTTGGGAAGGAACTCGTTTTGGTGGAACGTGTGTGTTAGGGGTGAGAATCACCAGAAGCGTCACAATACGATATCATCACGATACTTATGTCACAATACGATATTGTTGCGATTTTAAAGCTATGGTGTGTCGTTTCTGTTTTCTCCATGAGGAATTCTAAGTAATGACAACAAAACTGTTGGCGCATCCACACAATACATTGGGATGGGATAGTCAAGCAGACAAACTGACCAACACATATATAATAAAAGATTGGCAAATTTTGCGATACTATGCTGTATCGATTCTTTATCCACCCCTAATGTGTACGGTCAAAAATTGTTTTAGTCGTGCAACAGAAAACTCTTATTGGACAGATAGTCTAGCTAGCTGTCTGAGCACCAGAGTTCGACTGTTTGGTCTGCACTGGACTACCCCACGAATGAATGCTCCAGGTCTCCTTTAAAAAGATCAGGTATTAAGGCAACCTTAGTGACTTTTTTCCTATTCTTTCGAATACAATCAGTGATTGAGAGTGCTGTGTTTAGACGCTGAAGGTGCACAAGTCATTTGCTGTTAAAAAAAATAAACTCCAGATTCCAAGCTACTTCATCTCCCACCCTCCCCACTGTCTTTCTTTTGTTTCCTTGTCTGTTTGAGAGCCTCTTCTCCATATCTTTCCAAACAATTTCCTTCCCTCTGGTTGCCTTTTGCCCTTCAACCTTTCATTTGTTTAGACCACCTATCCTCGCTCCGCCGGCCATTTAAAAACCCTGCCCTTCACACGCCCCTCACTCCCATCCCTGCTATAACTCATTTTCCATACACCAGCAGAGAGAAAAAAAAAGAATGACCACAGATACTTGGCATGGTTATGGTGAATTCGCCATCAGAGCAAGTGTTCTATTGGGATTTTGACTAAGTTTCCTCCAAACCATTGCACAAAAGCTCTAATACAGTCTGGAGTTGTCTTCTCACGGGCTGGACATAAAATAAAGTGGGAAGTGTAAATTGGATCCATTTTGAGGACTATGGAGATGTCTTGGAACTTGGAAGTAATGTGCACATTTTTACTCATGGCAGTAGCTGCACCAAAGGTAGATTGGCCTTACCAAAGTGACCTGGAATCACCTAGTTTCTTTAACTCTCATGTTGTCCTGTGGTCAAATTTGAACCGTTATCAAAGCTTCTATATCAGAAATATGTTTTACAATCATATTGTCCAAAAGAAACATGGATGGTTCCATGCAACACTCTTCGCAAGTACAATTAATGATCACTACTTTCATAAAATTTTATTCATTCATTTTCATTTCATTGGAAAAAATGTTTATGGTTTTTAAACAGTTTTCTAAGACTTTTACCAGACATATACCAGTCTGTGATTATCCATCAACATACATGCCTCTAATTATAGTAATAAGATATTCATAGCATCTCCTTTTTAACTCAAAAGGTAGGTATAATTTCATGTAAATGAAGTGTATTAAACATGAATTGACAAAGTAAGTGTAAAACTACTGTTATCTTCACTCGAGTTTCTGCGTGCGAACGTCACCGGACACCACAATCTTCTGAACATCATCACAACATACTGAGACAAACAGAGAGAGTTGTGTGGAGCTGATAGTCTAATTAGCTTTGTAGCAACACATTTGGCAATGGCTTGAATGTTACAGATGTTTATTAATATCAAATATGTATGCACTAAAGCTTTAATCATTGCAATACTCTGCAATATATTGCAATGTATTACCTTTTTCAAATGATCTCCCCAAAGGAAACTTTGTCAACATCTGTTTTATCAAAAAAGATACATTTCTCTGTCCGGCGTTCACACTGTCACTTAAATTTTATTGCTGCAAAATGGGATTGTCAAGCAGACAAACTGCAGACTGGGTAAACCCCGCCCACTCTACCGGTGATTTGATTTTGCCCTGCAGCTCTGTCTGGAAACCTGCACGTTTAATTCTCCTGCTTCAGTTCACAATTTTGCAGGAACCAATCACAAACTGGCTTATCTACCTGGCACGCTATTGGCGGGTTAAACACGATGACGATAGAGAAGCGACCAAGTAGCTTCTTGTTTACATTCAACATACTGGCGGCCACCGAAGTGCAGGAACCCGTTGATGCCGCTGTCGCTTCTACGACCCCCAGATCGTTGGTCTGATTGGTTGAAGGACTATCCAGATCCGTACAGAGTCAGTTGAACTTTGTCATGCCTCTTATGCAGAGAAAATATTAAGCAGACTATCCAGACCAATCTCTAATCTATTGAGCTTGGCTTGGTCTGGTGATAGCCAGACTAGACAAACAGACCAACACATACGTAATAAAAGATCCATACTCAATGTTATTTATAATCCAGTTTATTACAACTTGGAACTTGAACAAAATAATTTTAACTCAAATTCCACTTCCTAGCTTTACCCAGAGCCTCCAACTGAATATTACCATAGCCAGGAGTGCATGCAGTTGTTGGCTCAGTTGAAGTCATTCATAATAGATAGATAATAGTGGGTTAATGCAGCTTCCTTTTAACGCACATAGGTTCTGTGATATGGGCTTTGGGTAGTCTATATTCACGACGTTCCACTTCCGGGTTTGCTCAATTGCCGATGGAAATAGAGCCAGATGGCACACATTAAGGCCGGATATGTGTTGCCTTGGGCTTTCTTTGTGTTGGCGTTCTAAACTCCGGTGGATTTCTGAGGACTATGGCTAACTGCTCCTTGATCTCTGCAGGGTAAATCCAGACAGCTAGTTAGACTATCTATCCAATCTGAATTTTCTGTTGTACGACTAAAGCAGCTTTTTGAACATACACAAGTTCCACCAAAACCTTCCCGAGGCTATTTTGCAGAGGAACTGTGGCGCCGTCCAGCACTTAGCACTGCACAAGACCAGAGCATGTTTTTCTCCCATCATGGAATGCTATGTGGACTAACCAGACCCTCCTCCACAGCGCTTTGGAGGATGGTCTGGCAAAGGGAGACTAGACTTTGGGCAGCTTATTGTTTGGGAAATCTGGAAGCGATGCAGCAGTTTGTGTGAAAGTGTGGTTAATTTGCGATTGATCGCAAGGTAACAATGGACAATCATGCGATTTATTTTGATTGACAGCCCTATTTATTGTCTCAAATGTGAATTCATTACCTTTTTGTCCACTTGGGGCAGAGCACAAAGTTGTAAACATTTTATCAGAGCAAAACAAGAAAGACGTTAAAATTCTACGTAGAGCTGTAAACTGCAGAATCAGGTGATAATTGTCTCTGGGTTTCGTCACAAAGAGCAGCATCTTTCACATTTCCCACAGTCAGTGGATCCATTGTAAATGTAGGAAATAGATGTTAATGCAGACATTACTGTAGGTGTATTCTTATTGTTCATAGAGAACTGCGTGTTTGTACTTCTGACTCTTGATGGAAAAAACACATTAACTCTTAAGAGGTCATACCCTTTTTTCAGCCCAGTTTTCTGTTAACCAGTCACAATTTGGCAAATGGCTGACATCTCTTGACTCTTTGCACTGCTGCTTTTGTTTCCCCTGAACACAGAACTGTGAGATTGTTTTAGCAGTGACAAGGTGTTGTTCTTCCCTCCCCACCCACCGGGTAGGAGCTTACCCAATACATGCCAGCCAGTCCAAGTGTGAAGTGTGGCTTTTGCTTGTTGTGCTGGCTAGCTAAAAGCCTGCTGTGTGTGTGTGTGTGCTCACTGACATGTTTGTGTGTACTCACTGACATGTTTGTGTGTGTGTGTGTGTGTGTGTTTAGTCCCAGTGTTGGAGGTCAGGGATGTCAAGTGGAAGGAGTAAGAAAGAAGGTGGAGAAAGTGAGGAACAGCAGTAGTCTTCTGCTTGTTTAGCACACACGACATTCAGTTCACGACTTCACGACATGGCCACATGAATACACGCAACTAGTATTTATTATCCGATGCCATAGAAATGAGGACAAACTGGAGATGAATGTGCGAGCTCAAGGCCAAAAATGAATCTTCAAACGCTCACACATGAGTGCCTTCCATTCCCAGTATAATACACTCCTAAACACACATCAGGGATGGGCAATATGGCAAAAAAATCACAATACGATTGACCAAATACCTTGATGTCAATTTTTTAATGAGATGGAAGGGTTGACAATTAGTGCTTTAACAAAATACTTTCAAAATTAGATTTTAGTCAAATAATCATCAATAATGAGGATGTAATGACTAAAGGGTAAATGCAAATAATAAAACAGCTAGAACAGTCTGGTAAGTTCTGAAAATTACATATATTTACTGTAATGCAGCCTTTAAAACCTGGAAAAGACAAAACTTACCATATCACGAAATTACAATATCCAAAATCTAAATGTGCTGTAGTTATATAGCGCTTTTCTAGTCTTAACGACTACTCAAAGCGCTTTTACATCATACAGGATACATTCACCATTCACACACTGTGGCCGAGGCTGCCGTACAAGGTGCCACCTGCTCATCAGATACACACTCACACACATTCACACTCCGATGAATGTATTTCACCATATCAATATAATATCAATATAATGCCCAGCCCTAACACACACACACACACAAACACACCTGCTTGCATGCACGTGCACACACAAGCATGCACGCACACACACACACACACACACACACACACACACACACACGTTTCCTTGGGCCACAGGCAGGGAAGGGACCCCCTGTTTAATTTTCAGCCTCCCTGTAAAGTTTGCAGCGCGTGCCAGGACTGATGACACGCAGGTATCACATCCCCAGCAGAGAGTATCAGTAGCAGCAGTAGTGGCCTGCCTGGCACGTCCACCCATCACAGTACCCAGCAGTCCGCTGTGACACCCTGAGACACGACCCTGCGCCTGCAGCTGCCCCAAAATCACCCAGCAGTGAGAGGGGGTGGACTGAGAGCCACAGCATGGGATGGGAGGGGGGGACTTCAGTGTGATGGGGGACAAAAACAAAGGAGTCTGAAATGAAAGACGTGAGAGAAAATACAAAATGGATGATAAACTCTGATTTCTGTTGTGGGGACGGAGGTAATCCAGAGGGATTGCAGAATTGGAAATCAACAATCCACAGTATGTTAGTTTGGGATCAGATGAACAATAAACACTTCCTCCCATTCCAGTCTGTCTTCAGACCAACGGACAAAGCTATCACTTTGTTTTGCTGGGGCTACCAGTGTCATTTTATAAAAGGTGGAACATGTGATTCCCATGAATACGGTTGGACGGTACAACAAAATACTGTGGGACAATATTAGTAGGGGTTTAAATCACACGTTTTTATCACATGCAATATTATATTGATTCTTTGGACAACAATTTACTAATATCACAAAGTCTGCCATGATAAAATGTTGATTCAATACAGGAGCCTGTGAAATATAAACGTGGGAATATTAAAGTAAGAGCATGTATCAGTATTTTCCCTTTGTACAGCAATGGACGAAGTTATTGGCACCCCTGGAACTTTTCCAGAAAATGCACCATTTCTCCCAGAAAAGTGTTGCAATGACAAATGTTTTGGTATCCACATGTTTATGACCTGTAAGTGCATTGGAACAGCACAGAAAAGCAGAAGAAAAAAGGCAAATTTGACATAATTTTACACAAAACTCAAAAATTAGGTCGGACAAAATTGTTGGCAACCTCAACTTAATATTTGGTTGCACACCCTTTGGAGAAAATAACTGAAACCAATCGCTTCCTATAACCATCAACAAGCTTCCTACACCTCTCAACTGGAGTTTTGGACCACTCTTCTTTTGAAAACTGCTCCAGTTCTCTCAGATTTGAAGGGTGCCTTGTCGCAACAGCCATTTTGAGATTTCTACATAGGTTTTCTATGGGATTTAGATCCAGACTCATTGATGGCTACTTCAGAATTCTCTAGCGCATTGTCTCCAACCATCTCTGGGTGCTTTTTGAGGCATGTTTCTGGTCATTGTCCTTTTGAAACACCCATGACCTCTGACGAACACCCAGCTTTCTGATATTAGGCCCTACAATATGGGCCAAAATTTTGATAGTTTCCAGATTTCATGATTCCTTGCACACAGTCAATGCACCCAGTGCCAGAAGCAGCAAAACCATGTTTGACTGTAGGTACTGTATTCTTTTCTTCATAGTTCTCTTTCCGTTTTCTGTAAACAGTAGAATGACGTGCTTTGCCAAAAATCTCTACCTTAGTCTCATCTGTCCACAAAACGTTTCCCAGAAGGATGGAGGCTTACTCAGGTACATTTTTGCAAACTGCAGTCTGGCTTTTTTATGCCTTCTGTGTCAGAAGTGGGTTTCTCCTCGGTCTCCTGCTATTGCGCTTTGTCTCATTCAGATGACAACGTATGGTTCGAGCTGACACTGATGTACCCTGAGTAACTATCCTGCGTTGCATTCATCAATGTTTCTCTTCCGTCCACGTCCAGGGAGATTTGCCACAGTTCCATGGGTTATAAACTTCTTGATTATATTACGCACAGTGGACAAAGGAACTTTAAGATCTCTGGAGATTGACTTTTAACCTTGATTTTTCCACAATTTTTCTTCTTAAGTCCTCAGACAATTCTCTGCTCTTGTTTCTCGTCTCCGTGCTTGGTTTGGCACACACAGGCACACAACACAAAGGTTGAGCCAACTTTTATACAATCTAACTGGCTTCAGTTTTGGTTTCTATATTGCCAGAACCTGTTACCTGCCACAGGTGAGTTTATATGAACATCACATGCTTTAAATGAAATTATTTACCCACAGTTTTAATAGGGTGCCAATGATTTTGTCCAGTCCATTTTGGGAGTTATGTGTAAAATTATTTCAAATTTGACTTTTTTCTTCTGCTTTTTTGTGCTGTTCCAATGCACTTAAATGTAATAAACATGTGGATACCAAAACATTTGTCATTGCAACACTTTTCCGGGAGAAATGGTGCATTTTCTGGAAAAATTCCAGGGGTGCCAATAATTTTATTAAATTAATTAAATTTGATCCAGATCAGTGTATCGTTACATCACTATATATCTCTACCAGTGAATATCAGTTTGTTCAATGGTAGAGACTTTGCAATATAATCTGTACTGAAGTAGCTATTCTTCAATGTAACTGGTCTGTGTTGCAAATCAATAAGTTAGCCTGTCTTATAGGAATATTGGATTGGCAGGGTGTCTGCATGAAAGTGATGAAATACTGTCACGTAATTAATTCCATGGATCAGTCAAAGACAGCCATTGTCATCTGGTAATTTAATGTAGAAATGTCACAATGTTGAATTCCAGAAAATGTCCTATATATTATATAGGACCTACATAAAGTGAGGAAAATAAGTATTTGAACACCCTGCACTTTTGCAAGTTCTCCCACTTAGAAATCATTGAGGTGTCTGAAATTATCATCGTAGGTGCATGTCCATTGTGAGAGACATAATCTAAAAAAAAAAAAATCCAGAAATTACAATGTATGATTTTATAACTATTTATTTGTATGATACAAATAAGTATTTGAACACTTGTCTATCAGCTACAATTCTGACCTTCAAAGACCTGTTAGTCTGCCTTCAAAATGTCCACCTCCATTCCATTTATTATCCTAAATTAGATGCACTTGTTTGAGGTCGTTAGCTGCATAAAGACATCTGTCCACCCCATACAATCAGTAAGAATTCAACTACTAACATGGCCAAGACCAAACTAAGACACTAGAGACAAAATTGTACACCTCCACAAGGCTGGAAAGGGCTACAGGGAAATTGCCAAGCAGCTTGGTGAAAAAAGGTCCACTGTTGGAGCAATCATTAGAAAATGGAAGAAGCTAAACATGACTGTCAATCTCCCTCGGACTGGGGCTCCATGCAAGATCTCACTTGGGGTCTCAATGATCCTAAGAAAGGTGTGAAATCAGCCCAGAACTACACGGGAGGAGTTGGTCAATGACCCGAAAAGAGCTGGGACCACCGTTTCCAAGGTTACTGTTGGTAATACACTAAGACGTCATGGTTTGAAATCATGCATGGCACAGAAGGTTCCCCTGCTGAAACCAGCACATGTCAAGGCCCGTCTTAAGTTTGCCAATGACCATTTGGATGATCCAGAGGAGTCATGGGAGAAAGTCATGTGGACAGATGAGACCAAAATAGAACTTTTTGGTCATAATTCCACTAACCGTTTTTGGATGAAGAAGAATGATGAGTACCATCCCAAGAACACCATCCCTACTGTGAAGCATGGGGGTGGTAGCATCATGCTTTGGGGGTGTTTTTCTGCACATGAGACAGGGTGACTGCACTATATTAAGGAGAGGATGACCTCCTTCCCTCAGTTAGAGCATTGAAGATGGGTCGAGGCTGGGTCTTCCAACATGACAATGACCCGAAGCACACAGCCAGGATAACCAAGGAGTGGCTCTGTAAGAAGCATATCAAGGTTCTGGCGTGGCCTAGCCAGTCTCCAGACCTAAACCCAATAGAGATTCTTTGGAGGGAGCTCAAACTCTGTGTTTCTCAGCGACAGCCCAGAAACCTGACTGATCTAGAGAAGATCTGTGTGGAGGAGTGGGCCAAAATCCCTTCTGCAGTGTGTGTAAACCTGGTGAAAACTACAGGAAACGTTGGACCTCTGGAACTGCAAACAAAGGCTACTGTACCAAATATTAACATTGATTTTCTCAGGTGTTCAAATACTTATTTGCAGCTGTATCATACAAATAAATAGTTAAAAAATCATACATTGTGATTTCTGGATTTTTTTTTTTAGATTATGTCTCTCACAGTGGACATGCACCTACGATGACAATTTCAGACCCCTCCATGATTTCTAAGTGGGAGAACTTGCAAAATAGCAGGGTGTTCAAATACTTATTTTCCTCACTGTATATACCATACAAAATTTATATAATGTCATTAGGATATCATGTATACACAAGAGATACAAAACAGCTACTAAACAAATAACGATTTACAAAGAAAGGGAAATATAGGAATTACCTTTACAAACATATGGACAGTATATATGTTGCAGTTGGCTACATTAGGTCATGTGTTGTACATTATTTGTGAATTGTGAAAGCAGCCGTGCAAATGCAGAACAAACTGAGTTGGAATGCAACTCCACAGGCCTTAGGGAGGTAGAATTGTGATTTATTCACATTTATTTATTTGAAGTCAGGGTAGGTATATATTCAATTCAATTACATTTTATTTATAGCATTACATCAGAACAAGAGTTATCTCAAGACACTATACAGATAGAGTAGGTCTAGACCACATTCTAGAATTTACAACAAGCCAACTATTCCAGTATCTATAGTGTATAACTGGCCTCTAGAAGAACACGCAGAAGCCTTTCTGGCGCCTCTATCAGCCTAATGATGTCTGTGCTTTCACTTCTGCAAAGATTGAATACAAATGGTAGTATGGCATAAAAAAACTAGTACAACCGCAGTAATAATCTGACCAGCAATCTCTCTCTATATATTCATTCAACTACATGGGTGAGTAAATGAGAGTCCAAACAAAACAGATGTCATAAAGCACGCAGCAGAATTTGCTCTCTGATAACATTAAATGGTTAAACTGAGTTGCAGCATGAGAGTCTTCTTCATTCATAACCATGTTAACTAGCCACCGTTCTCCATCGCACACACACCACATGGCAAATATTGCACAAGCACGCAACTCGAACATCTACGCCTATGTCTGGATGACAAAAAGGCATCACTTCAATAGCATGATTAAGCCTGCAGTGTTCCATTCCAGGTTTGAAAAAGGTCTCCTGACTCCAGTGTTTGTTGAGCCATCCGTCCTTCCACCGGAGGTAAAACGCCAACACAAAGAAAGAGGAAGGTAACGGACATCTGGCTGAAAAGAGGGACATTTTCGGCCCGCTACCGAACAATCCCGGAAGTGAAATGTTGCTGATGTAGACTGAGTGAACGTAAACAGATGTCCATTTTGACAATTTCCTGAAAGGACTGATGCTGTCGTCTTTCACTTATAAACTTACTGTATGTACTATTGACCAATGATCCTACCGTCGGTCCATCTGTTTGTCTGTTCATCCATCTGTCCCTGCATCCGTCCGACTGTCTTTCTGTCTGTCCATCTGTCTGTCTGGCTTGCTCTCTCTGTCTGTCTGTCTGTATATACTGTACATCCATGTCTCCTCACTCCCCCCCACCTCGCCCCACTTTAACGACAATCTTTAATCCCACCACCTTTCCCTCCCCCTTGAACTTTATCACCTATTAACTGCAGACCAAGTAAATCTCCCATGGAAAAAGTAGGGGGGTTGGTCAACGCACACACAGACACGCACGCACGCACGCTCGCACGCACACCTCACTTCCAGTCTATAGCCAGTGGGCTAGCTCGTGGTGCCCTTGCTGTATGTACATGACGGGGCAAAAAAACAGTTATTTCCCAATACATGTTTTTTTTCAAATTGAGTCTTTTCCACCATTTTTTTGCCATCACGGTTCTCTCTCACTCTTTCTCTCTTTCTGCTCTCTGTCTCCTCTGCAACCAAATTTTCACCATCAACCACATCCCTTACTCTCATCCTTCTTTTCCTCACACAATGCTGTCCTCAGCGTTTGAGCTGGATTAGCCGGAGGGGGTGGGGGGTGGGGTTGGAGTGATGACTTGTGAGATGGGACCAGCTGATGGTACCTGCCCCCGTGGGGTCAGCTGTTAATAGGTGAGGACGGGTGGCGATGATGGCACGTGCTTCACATCCGCCTCTCAGGCTAGTTAGACGCGAGAGATGGTAGTAGATGCTGAAGGTGAGATGAGCCAGACAAGCCTGGATTTGAGTGAGTTTTGTTTGCTTTAGTTAGGTCACCAGCCGGACCTGTCTGTTTGTTGTAACGTATATGTGCAACCTTTAGCACCTATTTGTAACTGGTTGAAGAAACAAGTTGACAGATAGCTGAAAACAGTAAAAAGGAACTGATAAATGTCTCCTAAGCATGTGTGTGTGTGTGTGTGTGTGTGTGTGTGCCCTGGATGCATGTTATGGATTTGGGCTGCACAATATATAGTTTTTTTAAATTGTCATTACAATATCCACTTATAATAATAAAAAATAATCACGCAATAAACACATCGCAAAAGGCTGTGACATATCGCAATAGACACTCCCAAGATTTTTTGTGTTAGTTGAAAGAAAATATCAGTAGAAAAATGTTAATTAAAATGCAAGTGGTGCCTTATTATTTTCAATTCAATGTGTTTCTTCAATAAAATAATGTTTTATTAAAGAAATGCTTTCCTTTTATTTGTTTTAAATTCAAGAATCAATTTGTTCTGTTTTAGAGGAATAATGAAAGCATCAAAGATCCAGAAATGAGTACACTTTAATATCTGTTTATTTATCGTTAGTAGTATCATTAAGGTGATATTTAAGGTCATCACTTATCGCATATTTTCCTCACATTGTGCAGTCCTAGTATGGATGTTGACCTACTGGCAGCAGACACTCAATCAATATCAATATCATGTATGTGTGCTAGTCAGAGATATGATTGGCAGATGGATAAACAACTTATCAAAAATTAAGCATAGTGTAGGTTCTGGCGGGTCACGTACTCAAGCTCGACTATTATCTCAGCTCAGAAGTGACAGTTCCTAAGCCAGCACACCAGCTGATGGCTCAGCTGATTCCGTCTTCTGATTGGATTTCCATATAGCGCACTCTATTTGAACTAATTTTCCCAGCCTACCTTGCTAAATCTCTGATAGCATTTGCAACCCACCTCCACTCCAGCTCCTCCTTTTAAATTCATGTTGTCTGACTTAATCAATGTTGTGTCTCTGTCATTGATGCTGCTCTGTTCTGTACCCTAGGGTGACCCTGCACTGCTGCTCCCCCCGTTAAGGCTTTCCATACATGCACATGGTAGGGAAGGGAGGTGTGTCCCTGCCTCATGCTTTCCACATATGCAGGTGGGGGAAGGCCCCATAACAGAGCCAATACCGCCAAATACAAATTGCAGATGAAAGAATCTATTTTGACCAAGTGGTACTGACTGAACTATGGATATCAACATTATATTCCATGTGGAATATCATAAACCACATATTTTTATCAAGCGCAACAGCAATGCTGGTATTGTTTTCACCTTTGTGAGCCTGTGTGTGTTGTCATGCCAAAATCGAGCCCTGGAGACACCTACAGTAGCGGGAACTACCACAGTTTGAATGATTTGTCAGGTGTTTGTCTGTCTGCTGACTGTGGTTGGGCTCTAGAGAGGGCCTTTCTATATTGTTACGCTACCCAAAGGCCACTGTAGGTTTTCTAAATGTTTGTCAAGGGGGGAGTGAGTGAAGGGGTGTTCAGTGAAATTAACTTTTCATTTCATCGTAACCTACAAACCAGGAGTTAACGCAACTCCATAAAGGTGGCTGTTAGTTGAAAACTTGCAGGATCCAGCATTTCTGGAGCTTGATACATACTAGGGACTAAAAATCAGGATATCTAGATTATGACTCTGTTTGTTTCCCTGTAGTCTGTATCCACGACGTTCCACTTCCAGGATTGTTCATGTGCCACCGGACATTCCGCCGGATGTCACTCTTTTTGGCAAATGTCCCTTACCTTCCTCTTTCTTTGTGTTGGCATTCTAAACTCCGGTGGATTTCTGAGGACTATAGTTAACTGTTCCTCAGATCTCTGCAGGGTAAATCCAGACAGCTAGCTGACTATCTGTCTAATCTGAGTTTTCTGTTGCACAACTAAAACAACTTTTGAACGAACACGCGTTCCACCAAAACAAGTTCCTTCCGGAGGCTATTTTCCAGAGGCACCGTGGCTCTGTCCAGCACTTAGCATGCCCAAGACGATTGTGAGAGCATGTTCTTTCCATCCCGAATGCTGTGTGGCAATGCAAGACTAACCTTAATTGGATATAATAACAAAATGTTAAAATATCAGTCAGGCAAGAATAGTGTGTTGTTTAGTGTGCTGCATTTTTTTAAGTCCTATAAAAGCATTTGTCAAAAATACTGATGCATTCTTGTTATATGTGGGTGTCTTCCTTTTTCTCAAACTGCGCATGTTGTCCATTAGCCCATACCTCGAGTGTGCAGGTGTTATTTTTCCTCTGGAAGACACACTAGCTGAGATACCACACACTGTATTGGCACATATGGATTCCCATCTCTTTTTTTTTACGTGTAATACTATTCATGTATTGATGACTCCTCAACTTACTTTATTTCCATTAATATACACTATGTATTTATGACTCCTCAACTGGCGTCGTTTCCATCTCCCCTGTTTGTGTCTGAACTAGATCCAAAATGACAGTGAGGATAAGAGGTGGGGGCTGGTGGTGAAGTGATGAGTTCTTTTTTTTTTTCATTGTTGCCGTCCCTCCTCCTCCCCACATCACTTTCCTCTCTTTAAATCTGTCACCCACTACATGTCTGGACAGCGGGGGGGCTGGAATCAAATTCTCTTCGCCTCCCCGTCTCTGACCTGAATCTCACTGGGGCCCAGAGTAACAGCTCAGAGAGAGATAGAGAGAAGCGAGGAAGAAGGGCTGCACAAAAGAATCGAGAGGAGGAGAGACGGAGGCTGTGGGGAAGTTGGTGGTAGGGGGGATGGTGCTTAAAAACACTTGAGTTAGTTGAGAAGTTGGAGAGGAGATTGGGAAAATAGAAATGTTATTTTGAAGTTCAACTCTAAATGTGTTGTCTACTACCCATGATGCACTCCTCTCTCAGTACAAAGTTACAAAACTGGGAAGAAGATCAAGTTTCTAAAATTCTTATTAAAAACAAAATCAGTTTTAACTGTCTGCCATTCATTTCATTTTTTTTCTTTTTTTAAAGTTGTTATTTTGGTTGGTGAAACTTTGATGCAGGTTTAATGGTTTGTCCTGCTATCTAGTATGTGCTGTTAATTCAATGATAAATTAAATGGGGCCATGGAATAACATTGAGGCTGTTTCAGAAGCCCAGAGTGGGCCCACCATTAGCAGGGAAACACATTGGGGTTAAGTGGTTGTCAGCCGGGGGGCATAATATAGTTGGGCTCAGCTCTTCGCATAGCCCTGGTTCTGGAACCAAACTCCTGGAGAGGGCTGGGGTCTCGCATTTCCCAGAGGCGCTGGGCGTGTGTGGGGATACTCAAGTGCCCCTGGCTGAGCTTTGCAGTTTTGGAGTTCTCCCCAGGGAGTAAGAAAGTTGCCTATTTGAGACTGTGAGTTGCTGAGAGACAGTGTATTTGTGTTTTGGAATCGAACAACAGCTTGGGGTACCCAGCCTTCTTAGAGTGTCTGGATGTGGAGTCCTAGAAAGGACTAGTGACTCCATAGTTCAGCTGGGGGACTTAAACGCTCACATGGACAACGGTGGAGAAACTGTTTGGGTGTATTGGGAGGAAAGGCCTGCCTGAAATAGAGTGGTGTTTTGTTATTGGACTTCTGTGGACGGATGCTGGGTTAAAATTAGAGATAAGGTGTGGAGCTCTGACATTCGGAGGGAGCACGGAGTTGAAAGGGGCAAGCTGAGGTGGTTTGAGGATTAGTCCTCCCTTTTGAAGGTTTTCTGGGCATGTCCAACTGGTTGAGAGCCAGGGGCAGACCCAGAACATACTGGAGAAAATGTTGCTAGATGTCAAACTGTTGGATGGATAGCTCTGCAGGGTGAATCCTAATGACTTTAATGGCCTGACTATTCATCTGGCGCCACAATGAGGTTGACATTTTAGTTTTTTGATGAAACATCTTAAGAGCTATTGGATAGATTGTCATGAAATTTGGTAGAGCCATCCATGTTCACCTCAGGGTAAATTATTATAAATTCATATACTGTACATGTAACACTATTCTGTTCTACAGCGCCCAGATTGTTTTACTTAATGTGAATGCTCTCTGTAATGTATGTCAGATACGTGTTGAGTGCGTGACTGTTTACTTGTAAGAGAATAAAACACTCCACATGTATATGTGTGGATGATTTAACTCACACTACACCTTTAAACCCACATAAACAATATACCTTCATAAAATAGACCTTACTGCACCTTTAAAGTTTTAAAATAAAACATTTAAATCTAAATCGGTCTCAGAAATGATAATGGCAATACAATAAAATGGTTTGACTGCCGAATTACCAGTCTCATATAAATATATAAAAAAATGAATGCAGCAGTTGCAATTATAACCTATTGCCCTCTATGTTAACACTAAGGTCTAGCAGTAATATAGCACATGTATAATATTGGCACTTTAAACACTCTCACCTACAGTTAAGGCACTCAAAAGATCAACAATCACAATATGAAAATGGACAAGATAGAAGTGGGCCCACACTTTAAACAAAATCAACACAAATGCCGGCAATTGTCTTTTAAATGTAACCCTCCAATGCAGGCCTGTTTGTGGATGGCGTGCCATGGGCCACAGAAAAGTTGGCCAATGAATGTAGCCGCAATTTCATGGGTTAGTCACCCCGCTAACATTCAGGTTACCCCAGAACTAGTCCCAGTCCCTGTCGGCAGAGACCACGGGTCCGCGGTTAACAGTCCTTGAACAGTCCTGTGAAAAGAGTCTCTCTCCTCCTATGTCGCCAGAGGTTCATGATCAAATACCTGCACAACTAGTGGCGTTCCCATCAGCCTCAGGTGTACTTTAAACTTTATGTATATAGTCTCCATCCATTATCACCTTTCTATATCTGCTCATTTCCGTTGCTAACATGTTCTAACATGTAAGTTGAATCTTGAATGCAGTTATTTGTCTTCCACCACTGTAATAATCCATTCAAGTATTTCTGCTCAAACCACCTCCAGTTACCACCACTGCAAAGGGGCACTATATATTAACCTGCATGTATTTTTTATGCGATTGTGAGCATGATTTACATACAGTATGCACAGTAACATTTCATTTACATAAATGAGTATTTCAATTCATTATCACAAAATTTATTTCTCTGCAGGACAGCTGTATATTTTTGATAAAAGCTTTCTTTTAGCTCCTGTTGCTTCTGCTCACCCCCCCATCTCTCTCAATTTCAATATCATGTTGCTTTATGGGCATGACAAGAATGCATCTGTGTTTCCAAAGCATAAGAACAAACATATATATAAACAACAACAAGGAGTAAATACATCTGATATAATAATACAAGTAAACAGGATACCTATGATATAATTGGAGATACTAAACAAATTACGTGCATATCCCTCAAAGGGTACATTGAAACAATAAAAAACAATAGAAAATAAAAATGATAATATATAAAATTCTCTATTTATTTATCCTTGTATACCCTTGTGTTGCTGCTAGCCATGCCGTGATTTTATTTCCCCTAATAAAAAGGAATCTTTTTGTGCTCAGTGTAGGTAGGGAAGCCTGGTACATGTTTTTCAATTTTTTGGAAATATTTGGTTCTTGTGTGTTCTGGAGCTTGTGTTGTATTTTATTTTAATTTTGCCATTGTTCTTTATACTTGTCTTTTAATTTAGTTTAAAATCTTTTGATTGAAGACTGAGGATTGTGTCTCAGACTGAGGCTCAGTGTACCTGTCTCTCTCTCTACCTGTCTGTCTACTACTGGCTGTGTTTAGCTCAGTGTACCTGTCTCTCTCTCTCTACCTGTCTGTCTACTACTGGCTGTTTAGCTCAGTGTACCTGTCTACCTGTCTGTCTACTACTGGCTGTGTTTAGCTCAGTGTACCTGTCTCTCCCTCTACCTGTCTGTCTACTACTGGCTGTGTTTAGCTCAGTGTACCTGTCTCTCTCTCTCTACCTGTCTGTCTACTACTGGCTATGTTTAGCTCAGTGTACCTGTCTCTCCCTCTACCTGTCTGTCTACTACTGGCTGTGTTTAGCTCAGTGTACCTGTCTCTCCCTCTACCTGTCTGTCTACTACTGGCTGTGTTTAGCTCAGTGTACTTGTCTCTCTCTGCCTGTCTGTCTACTACTGGCTGTGTTTAGCTCAGTGTACCTGTCTCTCTCTCTCTACCTGTCTGTCTACTACTGGCTGTGTTTAGCTCAGTGTACCTGTCTCTCCCTCTACCTGTCTGTCTACTACTGGCTGTGTTTAGCTCAGTGTACCTGTCTCTCTCTCTCTACCTGTCTGTCTACTACTGGCTATGTTTAGCTCAGTGTACCTGTCTCTCCCTCTACCTGTCTGTCTACTACTGGCTGTGTAGCTCAGTGTACCTGTCTCTCCCTCTACCTGTCTGTCTACTACTGGCTGTGTTTAGCTCAGTGTACCTGTCTCTCCCTCTACCTGTCTGTCTACTACTGGCTGTGTTTAGCTCAGTGTACCTGTCTCTCTCTCTCTACCTGTCTGTCTACTACTGGCTGTGTTTAGCTCAGTGTACCTGTCTCTCCCTCTACCTGTCTGTCTACTACTGGCTGTGTTTAGCTCAGTGTACCTGTCTCTCCCTACCTGTCTGTCTACTACTGGCTGTGTTTAGCTCAGTGTACTACTCTCTCTCTGCCTGTCTGTCTACTACTGGCTATGTTTAGCTCAGTGTACCTGTCTCTCTCTGCCTGTCTGTCTACTACTGGCTGTGTTTAGCTCAGTGTACCTGTCTCTCTCTGCCTGTCTGTCTACTACTGGCTGTGTGTAGCTCAGTGTACCTGTCTCTCCCTCTACCTGTCTGTCTACTACTGGCTGTGTGTAGCTCAGTGTACCTGTCTCTCCCTCTGCCTGTCTGTCTACTACTGGCTGTGCTGTTTAGCTCAGTGTACTACCTGTCTGTCTACTACTGGCTAGCCTGTCTGTCTGTCTGTCTACTACTGGCTGTGTTTAGCTCAGTGTACCTGTCTCTCCCTGTCTACTACCTGTCTGTCTCTCCCTCTACCTGTCTGTCTACTACTGGCTGTGTGTGTAGCTCAGTGTACCTGTCTCTCCCTCTGCCTGTCTGTCTACTACTGGCTGTGTACCAGTGTACCTGTCTCTCCCTCTACCTGTCTGTCTACTACTGGCTGTGTGTAGCTCAGTGTACCTGTCTCTCCCTCTGCCTGTCTGTCTACTACTGGCTGTGTGTAGCTCAGTGTACCTGTCTCTCCCTCTACCTGTCTGTCTACTACTGGCTGTGTAGCCAGTGTACCTGTCTCTCCCTCTACCTGTCTGTCTACTACCTGTCTGTCTACTACTGGCTGTGTAGCTACAGTGTACCTGTCTCTCTCTCTACCTGTCTGTCTACTACTGGCTTTGTTTAGCTCAGTGTACCTGTCTCTCCCTCCACCTGTCTGTCTACTACTGGCTGTGTAGCTCAGTGTACCTGTCTCTCCCTCTACCTGTCTGTCTACTACTGGCTGTGTGTAGCTCAGTGTACCTGTCTCTCCCTCTACCTGTCTGTCTACTACTAGCTGTGTTTAGCTCAGTGTACCTGTCTCTCTCTGCCAGTCATTAATGACAGAGAGAGCACAATAAAAAGGCATATGACAAAGTGTGAGATCCAGTTTACACAAGAAAAATATTTGAAATAAGAACAGAATAAATGATAACAAGCGTTCAAAAGAGATGAAACAAAATAATAAAATCAATAATGTGCAGAGTGTACTGCACAAAACAAATTACAATCCACCAATTTTAAACACACACAACCAATTTGAGGTTTCTCACTTATTTTTAACTGCAATGTCCACACTTTTCTATTTTCATCTTACGTTATCTGTACTTATCCATTCAACTTTTTTTTTGTTTTATTGCAATGTTACAGAGCTCTGTTTACACTTCATTTCTAGTTGATATTTACTAATTGCATGTACATATTTGTTTTTGTTTCACACTTGTTTAGGCTATGTAAGCATATGTGTGTAGGAAATTATGTTTTATTTGCGGCTGTGGCTCAGCGGTAGAGCGGTTGCCTGCCAATCGGAAGGTTGGTGGTTCAATCCCTGGCCCTGCAGTCCCATGTCGAAGTTTCCTTGGGCAAGACACTTGATGTTTTATTTGTTTATCTAAGCAGGTGGTGTGCAGCCTCGGCCTATTGTGAATGGTGAATGTTTCCTGTATGATGTAAAAGCGCTTTGAGTAGTCGTTGAAGAACGCTATATTTATGTTTTATTACATTAAAGTTGACTATGGTGTGCTACAATTTACTTGAAGAACGATATTTACAACCCTTTGTGTTACAAGTTTCAGATCATTGTGTCTAAAGAGTGACCAAGATCAAAAACAGTGCTCTGCCATAGTATATGGCAACCTGCATTACAGCCGGAGACACTGCTCTGGTACAGGGCAGATGGATACGCTGTTGTTTGTCAAGAAATAGTAACACGATCGGAAACCACTAACAACAACATTTGTATATTTCTGTTTCTGTAATGGTTTGTCAGGATTTCCAAGATGAAGCCTCTTCTCCACTCCTCCGTTCTGTGTTGCTGTTCTACACTTCCATTCGCTACGGCAAACAACGACAACAACCTTGGAGCCTGCAAGCTAAATGCTGTAAATGGAAAGTTTTAAAGAAATGTTGGCAGGCCTGCTTGGTTCTTTCTATGAATGATTGTAAATATTTATCCAGGACATGGTCAAACCCTACAACCCAACCCGCCCACTCCACTCTGCATCAGTCAAACTGCTTGCTGCCTCCTGACAGCGAGGGACATTCCAACAGTTTGCTGTCCTGGCTCCTGAATGGTGGAATGAGCTCCCTGTTGACATCAGGACGACCGGAAGACTCTACATCTTCTGCCGAAGGCTAAAAACACATCTCTTCTGACTGCACCTTGGACAAAAAAGTAACAATATATATATATATATATATATATATATATATATATATATATATATATATATAGTGTACATATACAAATATTCTTAAAGCTGCGCTTAAAGCTGCGGATAAAAGCGACAGCTAAATGACATGTAATGTAATGTGTGAAAATAGCTCACGTTACTGTATCGTGTCAATAGTCAACTTCATTTAATATTGTATGATGCATTTTCCTTGCAGGATGCAAATGTCAGATACATTTTAATTAGTAAGCTTTAGATGTTATGGTGTGTGTCTTTTTGAATTGTGAACAGAGCCAGGCTAGGTTTCTAACTGGCATAAAGTAAGACAATAAAACACTTTTCAATGTGTTGGACTGTTTGTTTCTTACCTGTGTGTGCGTGTGCGTGCGTGTGTGTGCGTGTGTGTGTATTCATTGGATGTTTCAGTGGTGTGTGTCTAAAGCATTCTGCCAAGACAGTTTCCTGCAGACTCTCATGTCTGTTTCCTACTCTTGTTGGAAAAAGCCATTCATTTTGTGTGTGTGTGTGTGTGAGAGTGTGTGTGTGTGTGTGTGTATGTGTGTGTATGCATTCAAATGAGGGTGTTATCTCCTTACCTGGGGTGCTCAGGGCCTTGCCTTGCCACCCTCTGATCCCTATCTCCCTTCTAGTCATCCCTTTTATTCCTCCCTCTTCTCTCATTTAAATTCTTGTGTGCATGTGCACCCATTTCTACACATCACACACATACATACACCCATTTGAATTATTACTTTTTGAGGCTCTTCCGAGGTCCAATACTTTTCCAGAATTCTAAAGGCTAAGTGAACAGTAAACATCTTTTGTCATTGTGAGCGTGAGCATAGACAAAGTGTGGCCAGTTGTTAGGACAAATAGACAATGGCCAAGCCAACTCTGTTGATCTTGTCACAGGCTTACAGTCTGGTGAATGCAGCTGGAAGTCCAAGTCTCATTAAGAGTAGGGTATGGAGTCAATTATTTGGTTAGTCTAATACTTTGGTTCCCGATCAAGGTACCGGGACATCTGACATTCAGATTTTTGATTAGATTGTTAATTCCATGACCCTTGATTTAGTGCCACCATCAGGCCAAATTTTCCATTTGAGCAACACTTGGTCAGTTAGTTTGCAGCCGACGAGACATATATACAAGAGCTGCAGTTAATTCCATAGAAAGGGATAATATATAGTAAGTATAGTAATAGGAATAATCTACGGCTGGTCCACCACTTTGATCCACACTGAAACATGTCAATAACTATTGGAAGAATTACCAATCTGGTAAAGTGATTGATAAGAGAGAGAGAGGAGAGGATAAGGTCTGCTGACTTTGGTGTCCCTCTGACTTTCCCTCTAGAGCCTCCATCAGGTTGAAATATTTTGTTTCAGATTAAAAGGTCTCTGCAAATATTGGATGTATTATGCCTATTAATGCTCCCTTCAGGATAAATTGCAATAATGTTGGTGTTCCCTTGACTTTTCGTCCATTGCCACCATCAGGTCAAAATTTCATATTGCCCATTACTTTTAAGATCAGATTCCTGCAAATCTACTCATATTCCCATCCGCCTTACCTATAGTCTTTGTTTAGCGCTAATTAGTGAATATTAGCAAACCAAACTAAGATGTTAACCATGTAAGATGTAAGCATTGTGCTTGCTAAACATCCGCACATTAAGATTGTTATTTTGAGCATGTTATTATGCTTATGTAGTATCAGGAAATTCAAGTTGCGTCGGTATACCTGGGTTTGTACTTCTGTGTTCCGCACCACAATAAAATGATATGTGGGTATCTATGCTTCATATATAAAGCTATGGACTACATGGATCAGATACCATTAAATCCAGTTACTTTACTTTACTTTACTTTAGTTACAGTGATAATTGTGTTGATGGTACATGTATGGAGTATGGAGGACCATGTCTTTCATATTTAAAAATAAATACAGAAATAAATAAATGCTCAATAAATAAATAAGCACACAATTAATTGCCCCAAAAAATACAATGAAGAAATAAATGTAGGTAGAAATTAAATTATACAGTGAGACATAAATGTATATATCTCTTTTAATTAGCTTCTTTATTTATTCACCTTTGTAATAATTACCTTATTTATTTATTGTCCATTATAATCTTCAACTTTATTTATTCTTTACTTATTTTTTAAATGTATTTATTTCTGTGTGTGTTTAATTTTTTTGTCTGTTTTATTCTTCCGTTGCATTTTCTACCCTATTTATTTTCACCCCTGGTATTTATTTCTGCCTGTCACTTTTACATTTCTGCCTGTCACTTTTACATTTCTACATGCATTTCTGCCTCATTATGCAAATGAGGAGGGGCTGGTCTTAAGGGGTTAACTTCTGCCCATTGGTTGGTTAGCATTTTACTCCCTCGGTCAATCTACATGCCACCGGCCACAGACACAACACAGATGGCTAGCTACGGTGAAGTTGTCAGTGAGCTCAGGCATTTAGCAACTGTTTTTTGAAAACAATGCTAACGTTATAAGTATTGACTTTATAATTTTTCGTTTAGACGCTCTGACAGAACGTGTGTTTCAGTCAGCGGTGTCGTGCCAATGTACTCGTGTATCCCCTGGCGCGGGAGCGCGCATGCACACAGAGCGGAGCTTCTGCTGCCCTTCGAATTGTTTAACTGCTGCACTTTGAATTAAACGGAACAAACAGCGACGTGGAAGACTCGGCAGGGTTTACCATAGTAACAGGGGTCTCAGTTAACTACATAAATACGTGTATTTGTCTGTTACATTAAGGCGCGTGTCAAATGTTTATAGCGTGGTTTAATATCGAGTGATAGGCGTATCCTCCCTGTCCCTGTCTACCATATGAGTTACATAGGAGGTACTCAAATATCAGGCCGTTTTTCACCTGATATTTGGG
This sequence comes from Etheostoma perlongum, assembly GCA_026937815.1. NCBI lineage: Eukaryota > Metazoa > Chordata > Actinopteri > Perciformes > Percidae > Etheostoma > Etheostoma perlongum. The sequence goes on from CM049373.1 coordinate 10,779,076, forward strand.
TATCCCCTATGTAACTTTTGATAAACAACAGCAAACCTCTCCAAATTGTGTCAGGTTGTTTATTGTGACCTATTAAACACACAAAATAACACCCATGATGACAGGACAGACCCTTTGCATGTTAGGGATGGGATACATAAAATATCAGGTGAAAAATGATATTGATATTGATGATAGTCCTTCATGCAGTGCCATCACATAGGTTACACACACACACACACACACACACACACACACACCGCCGTGAGGAATACTAATCAACCTGTTCGCCGTTAGAAGCGGCGCACAACTTAGGACTTCTCCATCCTGAGACGTCTCCGTTGGATTTATTCTAAACATCCACCTGCTAAATTTCATCGGGTTTTTGTAGTGCAACCTTCTTTGAACGAACTGCGGCTGTTATCATTCTGTCTCTTCTGATGTGCGACAGGAAGCCAGAGAGAGGAGTGGATTTGGAGACAGACAACCCACTCCCGGGCCGCTTCTAGCAAGGGAAACCCCCACGCGTTGCGCGCCTGGATCGCCAGTAGAAATTCGCGTCGCGGAGTGCGTGTGCATACGCGTCAGGCACTAAATGTGTGTGTTCGTGCACGGCAAAGCCCCGGGGTCCGTCCTCAACAGTTGCTACCGGAGCGACGGAGAGGAGAGGTGGAGAGCGAGAGAGATAAGACACTGAGGACAGACGGACGCGGAGCCCCACATGCAAAGGGTCTGTCCTGTCATCATGGGTGTTATTTTGTGTGTTTAATAGGTCACAATAAACAACCTGACACAATTTGGAGAGGTTTGCTGTTGTTTATCAAAAAGTTACATAGGGGATACCCAAATATCAGGTGAAAAACGGCCTGATTTTGAGTACCTCCTATGTAACTCATATGGTAGACAGGGACAGGGAGGATACGCCCTATCACTCGATATTAAACCACGCTATAAACATTTGACACGTCGCCTTAATGTAACAGACAAATACATGTATTTATGTAGTTAACTGAGACCGCTGTTACTATGGTAACCCTGCCGAGTCTTCCACGTCGCTGTTTGTTCCGTTTAATTCAAAGTGCAGCAGTTAAACAATTCGAAGGGCAGCAGAAGCTCCGCTCTGTGTGCATGCGCGCTCCCGCGGCCAGGGGATACACTAGTACATTGGCACGACACCGCTGACTGAAACACACGTTCTGTCAGAGCGTCTAAACGAAAAATTATAAAGTCAATACTTATAACGTTAGCATTGTTTTCAAAAACAGTTGCTAAATGCCTGAGCTCACTGACAACTTCACCGTAGCTAGCCATCTGTGTTGTGTCTGTGGCCGGTGGCATGTAGATTGACCGAGGGAGTAAAATGCTAACCAACCAATGGGCAGAAGTTAACCCCTTAAGACCAGCCCCTCCTCATTTGCATAATGAGGCAGAAATGCATGTAGAAATGTAAAAGTGACAGGCAGAAATGTAAAAGTGACAGGCAGAAATAAATACCAGGGGTGAAAATAAATAGGGTAGAAAATGCAACGGAAGAATAAAACAGACAAAAATTAAACACACACAGAAATAAATACATTTAAAAAATAAGTAAGGAATAAATAAAGTTGAAGATTATAACGGACAATAAATAAATAAGGTAATTATTACAAAGGTGAATAAATAAAGAAGCTAATTAAAAGAGATATATACATTTATGTCTCACTGTATAATTTAATTTCTACCTACATTTATTTCTTCATTATATTTTTTGGGGCAATTAATTGTGTGCTTATTTATTTATTGAGCATTTATTTATTTCTGTATTTATTTTTAAATATGAAAGACATGGTCCTCCATATACATGTACTTTTACAGTAAATTAAAAAGTGTATGTGTGTGTTATATTATGACAGGAGCAGTAATAAGAAATTACCTGGAGACAATAAAAGTATTTCAATTAAAATACAAAACAAACAAGCACTAAACATTTTCCAAAAACTCCACATGCAGCCAGGAACAATATGGGCAAGCTCACAGGGCACTGAGTCTTCTGGCTCTGGTACATGACCTAGCATGGTGAGCCCTGATATCCACAAGCGGTCTTTGGTGTGCAAGAAGTGTCATGGGCAGCAAGTATATACACAAAGACAGCATGGTTCCTCTGTGACAACCTCGCCATCTCTGGCTACTTTGGGTTAGCTGCATGTCTTTCCCTTTATGCTTTGCTTTGCAGTTGACAGTAGGTGTAATCGAGCTATCAACGTTTATTGGCAACAACTGGACCCAGTGTTGCCAATAGCGGGCCCACATGCACCACACATGATCCATTTGAGAAAGACCAAGGGGAAATGCAGTTTCCTGTGCACCACACTCCCCATCTGTTTTTTTTTCATCTCCTTTTAACCCTCAGGAACCGAGAGAATTGTATCAAGCGAAAATGGCACCTATGATTCATAACTCAAACATTTAATAACCATAAAACACAGAAACTAGCTAACGTGCTAGCGGTCACGGAGGTCTCGTCGTGGTCTTTCTAGCCTCTACCGGTGATTTTCTATCCAGCCTGGAACTTGTGCCTTTTTTGGGGTCATTGAGCATTAAAGCCAAACTGTTACATCCAAGATTAATCCACTTGATGTCCATAATTTATCACATTTTTGCTCATTTCTGCCGCTAGCTCCGTGCACCGTTATTCTTTAGCTCTCCCATGAATCAATGCAAGTTTATTTACAGAAATTAAGGTACACTATATGCCTTTATGGGCGACAGCGAGAGCATAGAGTATAGAGTTGGAAAAGAAAACAATCCTCCAAGTCAGACTAGTCTGGGATCAAAGATATTATATAGCGGACAAGATAGATAACTACTGTTTTACAGAGGAGAATGACGTCACTGATTTGAGATTTGGCATTTACTGTATTTGGGCCTTTTTTGAAGAAATGTAAATAGTTTGTGCTTTATATGAGTTATAATATTTATTATGTTTATTTTTGCATATAGGAGAACTGTTTTAGACAACACAAATGCTTGTGTAGCCTTGCTGTGGGTTTAATATCAATAAATATGACATTATTATCTTGATTATTTGCATAAGTAGATGTTATGAGAGCAAAAGCATCTTGACGTTTTTGAGAAAATGTATGTATTTGTCAACTGTATGAGTTAGAATTTTATTTCTTCACAGTGTGACTCCCAAGACGTTTGAGAAGTGTTTTAGAGAGGAGATAGATTTAGCTTGTACTGCTCTGTGTGTGATTTCTATACATATCTGTAAGATTCATGTTCCTACAACCATTTTTAACATTCAAGTGACCTCACTGCAGCACAACTATTCTAATAGCCCAGTTTTTCCTGAAAAAAATGATGTTCATATCTTGACTGTAGACAACAGTGTTGATGCTTTACAAGCTTTTTTAGAGAATGAAACCAGATGGACAATGAACTGTAAAAATGACTTTAGGTCTCTGAGGGTTCACCACACAACACTCCACTCACTATTCTTTCACTCATGCACTGGTACTACTGACTTACTGACTGTCACACCACATAACAATTTGAAAGGAAATGGGCCACTGGCTAGCCAACTCCACCTGCCACCTACTTCCACCAACCACGGCACTTTGCTCTATCTGTGGCTTTTGGCACCTGGATGCCAGAGCCCCCTGCAGCCCACTTCCACTAACTGTAACAGCTTGCTCTAGCCAGGGTTCCTGGATGCCAGGTTCTTGTGCCTTCCTACTTTACCAGTACCTGCAGCTCATGTCAGCCAGTGCCAGTACCCAGCTTTCCTCCACAGCCCATGCACCAGCAAGTTCCTTCCATTCTTAATTCTGGTCTTCCTTCTCAATCTAGTCCAGCCCAGCAGGCAACCCTCAACTTCACCTTGCTAACTGTAGTTAATCCCACATTCCTTCATCGTCTTTATCAGCTGTATTTTGTCTCCCATACTTCTGCACATCCCACCACTTCCAGAGTGCTCACTAGTTTGCTTGTGCTTCCACTACTCACTGGCAAGAAATGGATGATTACATGGCCATTATCATTAATCTGGCCCTCCATTTTGAAGGCAATGGCTTCCACCTCTAGTATATACCATCCCCTTAACCTCTCGCTTGCCTTTAGCAGTTTAATGAGGACACATACTGGGGCACACTTAACAATGCAATTCAATGGCACATCTTGCCACTCTACCTTACCATGCTACCTTACCATGCTCCCTTACCATGCTCCCTAAGCGGTGCCCCATCTCACCTATTCTTTTCCTGCTCAATTCCTGATTCACCTCAACTACGCCCTATGCATCATTCACCAACGGTCATCCCATCACTCTCGAACTCGATCTCCCTAGAGAGTCCAATTCATGCAGAACTCAGTCTTGGCTTAACCTTCTCACCAACTGGAAAAGGATCACCTCTTCTACGACACACAACTGACTCCCCAACAAGACATCCATCTGTACACTGATGCAACTCCTTCAGCCAGTTTTGGGGGTTTCTACAATTGAAGGTTTGCAGCAGAATGACCCTTGGAGCTTGCAAGTGAAAGTCAGAAGTTCAGATGCTTGGCCCTCCTTAAAGACACACGCTCAACACTGGTTCCTCCATATTTAGCACTAATGTTCAACCTGTAGATTCTGCCCTAATACCCCTTATCGTCGACTCTAAGAACTACATCACCAACAGCCTATCACCGTCAACCATCTTGTCTCAGTGGTCAGGTTGAAAGAGTTTCTGCTACTTTCACGGCCCTTACAACATAACCTTCCCATCGTTCCATCTCATCACCTTATTCGTTTTGGCCTTTTTTCTGCTGAGTCAAGACACATGTGGGCACGAGTCATCTTCAGTCCTCTTCAGGGGTGTAGCACAAAATTCTGGGCCTTGTAGAAAGGAATTCTCTATGAGCTTTACCCGTATCCTCAGCTATTCATTCTAGCATCTTTTTGGGCCCTCCTCATGTGAGGGCCCTGGGTACTCAGTGTCCTTTTACCCCCCAGTCCAACACCCCTGGTCCTCATTTGTGTCTTTTGTTTGGGGAAGTAATCTCTTGGAATGTGCATGTTACCTGTTTACATTAATGAGACATTACTCATGTTTCAATTCAATTCATTTATATCTCAGTATAGAATGTTGTTTTGTGACCAAGAGTTGGTGGGCGAATTGACACTGAATTTGTAAAAGGAATGTTCACAACTTAGCCCAGGAAAATGCTGACTGTGCAAAGCTTACAGCAGGGCTATTCATCCATATTGTTAAGGGGTACACTTTTTTAGAAAGATCAGTCTGAACATTTCACTGAGAAATCATAATCCAGACAATAAAATACTGAGTGAAGTTTAGAAAGAATGCAGAACGCATGGCAACAACAAGCGTGTTACAGTTTTGTGCCTCACACTTTAGTGTCCCCTGGAAACAGTTTTGGTCGTTGTGTGATGCTATTTGCAGTGCACGTCTGTATTTGGCTGTGTTTTCTGTATTTGCAGTGTTTTTTTAAATGCTGTGCATATTGCTGAAGATGATTTCTTAATTTGAGTGCACCATACATATTGCTAATATATCATTGTTGTCTTTGCAAAGTTTCAATGAATGTTTTAGATTTTAAGAATTATCCAACCCCTCAGGGAATATATTTATTTAGGCTGTTTCAGGTGTTAGAGTAGAAAAATAGAAGTTTTCCCACAACCATGGCAGTAAAATTCTTTTTTTTCTCACCTTAGCCATAGTCTATCCCCACAGCTGACTGAAGTATACAGTTGCAGTGGATTGATAGTTTACTATGAATAAAGACAGAACACTGTTGGAGTGTTACAAAATATGGTGTGGCTGCTGAAGTGCTGCACATATGAAGGATGGTTTAAAGGTAATACAGCAAGAGACCTCTATATACTGTAGTGTGATTCCCTTGACCAGGTGTGTGTGTGTGTGTGTGCGTGTGTGTGCGTGCGTGTGCGTGCATGTGTGTGTGCGTGCATGTGCGTGTGTGTGTCAGGCTATGAATTTTATTACAGCTCCAAAATAGACTCTGGCCCAAAAGCCCAAGCCTCTACACATCTTCAATTTCAAACGGTGGAGAGAAGAGGAAGAGTGAGGGGGGGGGGGGGGGGGGTTTGAGGGGATGAATAGGATGCTGTGAAAAAAAAGAGAGGGAGAGAAAGGCCCAAAAGCACCGTGGCGAGGGGAAGAAAATGAAAGTGAGCTGATTCAATCTTCAAGCACCTTACAAGCGTTTGCGTCAGGTTTCTTGTTTAAAAGGAGAGGTCGGTGAGAGGATGTGGAGAAACAGGGAGAAGTGTGGCGGCGATTGGGGGGGGTGGGGTAATGTCCACGACGACAACGCCTCGTGTTCTACCCTTCTCTCTCTCATACACATTCATTCCTTCTTCTCTTTTCCAAACTGTAGTGAAAAGATTAAATTGTTTACGAGTGCGAAGCGCGGCTAGCTCGAGCGGATGAGCCAAGAGCGACAGAGATAGACATTCTAATTCGCGGCTGTACTTAGCGCCCGGGTCCCTGTGTGCATCCACTAATTCTTTTATCTGGCTGCAACACTCCGGGCTTCAGCCACATTCAAAAAAAAAAAAAAAAAAATATATATATAATACAGTATTTAAAGAAGAAGACCAAGAAGAAGAAGAATAAGAAGGAGGGATTGACGAGGAGGGGAGACAAAATAAGTCAATGGGGTAAAAAAAAATGTAAATGCAGTTTTAACACTTTTAAAAAATGCACTTTTTAACAGACTGAAAAAATCTGTACTTGGATACTTAATTTCATTTTTTTTCCTCATCAACCCCCCCATTCTCGTCAACCCCAATCTTACAAAGAAGAGCCGTCCGAGTGCCTAACCCTTTATCTTGACTGAGCAGAAAGACATTGCCAGCATCTCTGTCTGTGTTCAGCCAGGGGGGAGTGGGAGGATGTGTGTGTGTGTGTGTGTGTGTGTGTGTGTGTGTGTGTGTGTGTGTGTGTGTGTGTGTGTGTGAACATGTGCTAGTAATATGTGTGTGTAGGCTAGGTGTTAGTATGTGCTGGGATTGGAAAGCTTGATGAGAGAAGGACGGACAATGGAATGTGTGTGTGTGTGTGTGTTTGCGTGCGTGTGTGTGCGTTTGTGTATGTGGGGGATACAGCATGGAGAAGAATTACTGTTATCTCCCAGGAAGAAGAGGGAAGAGGGGGAAGATAAGAAACTGCTGCAGCCGACAGAGAGAGAGAGAGAGCGAGAGAGAGAGAGAGAGAGAATCAGGCATGAGAAGTCGTGTTTCGATGGGGGCCGCCGTTGTAAATTTGCAGGATATTCAGAGCGAACTGGGCCTGCTTGTGTGACTGCATCCATCTCTCTCTTCTTTTTTTAAACCAGAGGTCTGCTCTCCTGATAGTGGCATTGTGCGCGGCACACTATATAGAAAGCTCATCAGTGCTGGTTGCCTATTGGGGCGTTATCGGACCTAGTAAGGTAACTGCACGCTTATAGACTGCACCCAGATAATGGGGGGCAGAAGAAAAGCGATAAAGAGGAAGGGGGGCTCTTCTCATTAACAGCTATCTACTGCACTGCAGACACTGGGTTGTATTGAGTGGTTCCAATGCCGGGCATAAATTAAAATGCATCCACAGCAAGGAAGTGTGTGTGTGTGTGTGTGTGGGGAGGAGGAGTTCTGTAAATGATAGTGAAGCAGAAGGGTGGGGCATACAGGGGGGGCATTGTGGAGTCTGACTGAGCTCTGCCCACAGATTGGAGGAGAAACATGATTTGTGTGTACTAACATGGAAATGGGGCGGCTGGTTGATGGGTCACAGTTGGCCATATAGAGAATAACACAGTGAATGTCCATTCTATATCCTATAGCCTTAAGCTGCAGTTCCACTAATGAGGTGGGTTTCTTGGCCATCTGGGGGTAGAATTCAAGCTAAAAACCACCACACATTTCACATGTTGTGGCCCTGTAAAGTATGTACAACTAGCGTGTTAGTGAACAGCTGCCTACTTACACATCCAGCAGACAGAGAGCAGCATTAGCATCCATGGGCCCAACTTGAAAAAATCAAAGTAGGCAAACAACGTTTCTCTTATTTTCTGTTATTTCAGGCAGTTTTTATCACACTGATGTGTCTTTAAGTGTTATATTTCTGATACGTTTGGTTTTTATTTATTATTTTGTGCTATAGAAACAAGGGGAAACATGACGTCTGTGATTGACTCGCCCTTGTGTTGTCTTCCCATTGACCATACAACTTTTGTTTTTCTGAGTATGAATTTAAAATCTATTTGGTTGTCTTTGTTGGTTGTCGCTTTCTTGACGTTTTTGTCACTTTTTCCAATGTTTTTATCTATTTTTTCCTGTGCCTTTTTAACATTTTTGTTATTTATTTCCTACATTTTCTTTCACCATTTTTTTTCCAATGCTATACAACTGAATTAAACCAAATGCAATGAAAGTAGTGTACTGATTGTTTATTTTACTTGTTATGAGCGTTGTAGGGAACCATCCTCGTTATTTTTGACAATTTGGTTGAAAGAAACCCACATTTCTGATATAGAAACGTTTTGAAAATGGGCCAAATTTGACCCGAGGACAAAGGAGGCAGAGAACTGGATACAGCGTTTGGTGCAAAGCTCCGTTCATTCCAATGAGAGTGCTCAAAAGCGCATAAAGCAATCATGGAGCTCAGAGCTTCCGCGTTGACTGGCCCATGACGTCACAATGGACATGCGCACTAGCAACAGTTTGTTTGTCTTGCCATAGCAACATGCGCGCGTTTTGAGCTTCTCTCTCGTGTCTCTTACAAGTATAGTTAGTTCTCTTAATACAGCCATGGTATATGTGGTGAACTTCAAGCTGAAAGGTTTGCTTCACATAGCCTTCTTCTGATTGTAACAGTACTCACAGCTAACTTGAAGTCTGCTTTGATTTTCCTGGAGCTGATCATTGGTTGAGCCTTTGCCATTTTGGCTTATTTTTCCATCCATTTGAATGGTAGTGACCGTTGACCAGCAATGTCTGGAACGACCCATTTTTTGTTCATTGAGTATTTCAGTGCACTATAACCAGCATGCACAACATTTGCTTCCTTCCTACCTTAATATGGGCCATAATTGACACCTGTTTCTTCACCGAATCAATCACCTCACTAATTGAGTTGCTATTATTTTGAACATGAACACAGAATGAGCAGCATGCATGAAATGACTGTTGGGTCTGTTTCTATGACTCTAACACTTAATTATTTACCATGTAGAAATATCACTTCTTCCAAAAAACATGATTTATGAGGTTAGTGATGTTGGACTGCTATTATTTGGAACATAACTGTACGTAATGTTATTGCACTTTCAGTTTTTGGGGTTTATTGCACACAAGTCTAGTAGATGGAGGAGATGGAGAGGAGGGTTTGTGCTTTTGACGGCCTGGGGGAAAAAGCTGTTTTTTCTGTTGGCTCTGGATCTGATTGTCCTGTATCTTTGAGGGCAAGGGGAGAACAGGTGATTTCCAGGGTGAGTGGGGTCCGACAGGAGTTGAACTTTAAAGGAGACATATCATGAAAAACTCACGTTTGCTGTGCTTGTGCACATACATCTAGGTATCTGGAGTGCCTACCAACACACAATTTGTGAAATAAGAACACATTCCGATTTTTTTGGGAGTGGCCTAGATCAGAAAACAAGGGATTCAACAAGCCATTCAGATATGGATCCCCTTCCTATGCTCATTACGATATACCACCCCCATCTGAGTATCTTCACCAACGGTTAAAAAAAAAAAAAATCAGAAAATAAGAATGACATGTCTTCTTTAAATAACAGTGTTGCTTTAAGTAGGCTGTATTTCTATTTATGTATTTTATATGAAGTGCCTTTTTCAATTCCTTTACGTAAAAGTTCCAGAAAAAGAACACACCATAATGCTTTGATGCCCTGGAGACACTGCAGCCTACAGAGCTTAACTGGTAAGTAACAGCAGTTTCATAAGAAAAAGAGAGCTAGCCTCAGTTCTAGTGCTTCAGTATTCTAATCTCTCATTCAGCATTTCTGAACAAAAAGTTAAATAACAATAACTTTGTAGGCAGACAAAACTACGTACAGCTGCCATGACAATTAGACAGCATCATTATGCCATTGTAATTTGGTTATATCCACCTTTTAGATGACTTCTAAAGTCATCTAACTTTTTCAGCAGTAATCTCTGCCACCTACCGCTCTCTGTCATGCTGTTGTGGCAGATTCGTCTACACCCCAGCCGCCTGCCTCGCCCATGGGCCCATGTCGAACAGTAGCTAAGTTTCCATCCACTTATCAATCGAATTATCTGAAGTTCGGTAAAAAAACGAATGCGAATAAAGCTGGTGTGTTTAAAGAGAGTGTTTCCATCCAACTGTTATGGGTCCGCTGTCTTCTGTGTTGTCTTTTTTCCTGTTTGTCTGTCTGTGTTCCATCGGCCGCCAGAGGGCGCTCTTCGCTGATTCCATGAGAGGAGTGTCTACACATCCCCCTCCTCCGTCTTACTACACAGCTGAGCATCATCATCATTACCACCCCATCCGTATTTAAACCTGGGCCGACCACCTCTTCGGCGCCAGTTCGTTACCTACTTCCCCGTGGTAACTGGTCTTGTATTTAGCTTGTTGGTATTCGTTACCTTGCCTTTATACTTACCTTGTGTTTCTGCCACAGTGTTGTGTGTTCCGTCTCGTCATCTGTCTTGGATCTTCATCTCCCACATCACCTCCCTCGTCTGGACTGTTTGTTTGCTCTTGTGTTGGTTTTGTTCTGCTTACCCCAGTATTAAACCCATTGTGTATCACTCCATCTTGTGGTCGTTCTGTGTCCGGGTCCAACACCTACACCTAACACCAACAGCTTTAAAGCGAATAAAAACCTGTGCATAATAACATCACATGCTGTTTTGTGATGAAATTGGCATATTTAATTGATTTTAGACATTTTAAGGTGTTTCCATTCATTTTCAAACTGAATCGCACAACATTCAAGCAAACATTTGCAAACGTTTGTCTAGACAAAATGGATCGCACCATCTACCAACAAATGATCAATATTGCACAAGTTGTATGCCAGTGCTTATGTTTCTAGCTGATAGCGACATATCAAGCTATAATAAGAAAACAACAACACTATCAACACATTGCTATGACAATGCAGATGCAACTTGCCGTTTATTTCCCTTCAGCACTCTTTTTTGAGCCATGTCTCGCTGTTTGAGTGCCTTCCATTTACTCCGGAGGACGTCCCACGGCTTTTTGTAATCTTTGTTGGCCATTTCCATCGCGAGTTCCTTATGAATTAAATTTAAAAAGTCTCTTGTCTCCTCGTCCGTCCACTTACATCTGTCTTTGTTGACACCCGCCATGTGTGCAAACAGAGCGGATATACAGTATTGGGCGAAAATTACCTATAACTTCTTCATTTTGTGGCGGGTTGCAACCATAAAATTACCTAAAAACTTAAATTTTTCAAAATTCATTATTTATTTCAGCAAATGACGTTTTCTATCAGCATTTATCGCATAAGCTGTATATCGATCAAGATAAATCCCCCAGTGTCTAGAAATGACGATAGGTGTAAACCGAGCCCTGGGTATCCTGCTCTAACTTTGAGAAAATTAAAGCTTTGATTGGCCAATCTGGAATCTTGTTTTTATGAGGTCATAGGCCCATTACCTCCCCCCTTTCTTTTTGCCCACCCAGAGAATTTGGGCCCACCCATGAGAGAGAACATCATGGCTTTCAAAATGAGCAAAGTGGCAGTTGGTCAAGGCCACACCCCCAGCCTCCATCTTGCCAATTACATCTGGCATGACCAGATATTTTATTAATATTTGAAATAACAGAAAACAACAAAATGGTGGTAGGTAATACATCTAATTTCATATACTCCTTTAGTAAAACATATATTTTTTCAGGGCTCTGGGTTATGGGACAAGTGACAAGTATAGCTCTCAGCTGAGACCATTGTCGACACATATGCAGGACGCCAAAAACGAAAGTTACTGTTGTACTAGTGTGGACATCTTGCCGAGCCAACGTTGCAATAAAGGTTGCCTAAATGCCATGCATATACTGTATATTTGCTGTCAACTTACTAATTAATTGTGCGTTTTGTGTAGATTTGGACTTTTATACATTTTATTGTACGGCGAAGTGGAGAGGCCTTGCTCACCTGTTTGGAGCTGGCTGGTGAATGTGACGGGCGTAGAGATACACCGGGACCCTTTTGTGGATCTATTGATCGGCGTGGATTACTTTTTTTGTTTAACTGAATTACGGCACACATTTTATGGTGAGATTG